>VDFB02109042.1:6906716-7092606 GCA_007258455.2 Sequoia sempervirens
TCTGCATATTGAATTCTTTGGTGCATCACCATAGTTAAAGTTTTATAGTTTAAAATTTAGACTTAGTCTTTCTCCCTTTTCCAGCAAACCACTCAGTTATTAACTAGAAAAATTAAATAGGAACCAGCCTAGAATCTGGAGGTCTAATTCCTTATAGGATACCCACAGCCTGGAACTAGTACCAATGTTTCAATAGATTGCTAAATTTCAATAAGTAAAATAAGTAAAATAAAATATCAATTTTTAAAATATGATTGATAAAAGAATTCTTATACACTAAATATATATATATAAAATAATATATCAAATTTTAAAATATATGTAATAAAATAATTTTTAAAGAATAAAAAATGCTTCATACTTAATAAATAAAATAAAATAAATATATCAATTTTTAAAATACAATTAATAAAATAATTGTGAAATAAAATGATTTTTTTTAAAAAGATAAAAATTTGACATATATATACACACAGGCACATATAATAATAATTTTAAGAAAAAAATCATTCATTTTTTAATTATTTTATTAATTATATTTTAAAAAATTGATATATTTATTTTATTTATTAAATACTTACTAGCGCAAGCACACACACCCACATATAATTTATTAATAATACATATGAGATATGCTCAGAGATATCTTTCTCATGTGTCTATTGTACTTTAATGTGGCTAATTAAGATTATAATTACTTTTAGCTATACGATTAAGGTTAGGGTTAGATATATATTTAGTTAGGGTTGGGGTTAAAAATAGTGTCAGTATTAGTTTTACGACTAAGTTTAGGGTTAGATTTAGAGTGAGAATTATTGTTAAGATTGAATCATAACCCTAATCTAACCTTAACCTTAACCCTAATTGAACCCTAACTTTATTTGTAGTTGAATTGTAACTCTAACCCCAACCCTAACCCTATCCTTGAACCCAAGCTTTATTTTACAAGACCAACTCTAATTAAATGGTAAACCTAACCTAACCTTAACCCTAATGCTAACCCCAACCCTAACTCTATCTATAATTATAATCCTAACCCTTCTCATTCTAACCGTAACTATAATCTTAATTATAAGTCTAACCCTAACCATAATTCTAATGCTATTCATAATCGTTAGTTTAACACTAACCATAGTTCTCATGGCAACCTTAACTCTAATTATAACCCTAATCAAACCCTAACCTTAACCTGAGCTTAATGAAATCAAGATCCTAGCTCTAAGCCCAAACTTATATATGTGAGATAATTACAATTTACCAAAACCCTAACCATAATTGAATCATAACCCTAATTGAAATCTAATCCTACCATTAATTGAACCCTAACCCTAATTGAATCGTAATTTAACCCTAAGCCTAATTGAACCCTATTTTTAACTCTAAGACTAATTAAACACTATTTCTAACCCTAACCCTAAGCCCATCTAAATCCTAGCCCTAATTGAACCCTAACCCCAATTGAATAATATTTAAACCCTAACCCTTAATGAGCACTAACCCAACTAAACCCTAACACAATTGAACCATAATTCTAACCCTAATTTAATACTAACACTAACCCTAATCCTAATAACATATTATTAGGGTTATATTTATTTATGTCTTAATATTAGTTTATAAATTCAACATTAATTATATAAATATTTTAAAATATATTAAGTATTTCAATCTAGAATTTTAATATTAATTTTAATATTTGACATTACAAATAAAATTAAACTAAATTCTTATCAAAATTTTAAAATATAATTAATAAAATAATTAAAAAATGAATGATTTTTTTTTTAAATTATTATTATATATGTGTGTATATATCAATTTTTCATCTTTTAATAATTATTTCATTTTATTTCAAAATTATTTTATTAATTCTATTTTAAAAATTGATATATTTATTTTATTTAATTTATAATTATGAAACATTTTTTATTCTTTAAAAATTATTTTATTACATATATTTTAAAACTTGATATATTATTTTTATTATATAAATATATCAATTTTTTTAGGATCTTGATTTAATTAAGCTTAGGTTTAAGGTTAAGGTTAGGGTTTGATTAGGGTTATAATTAGAGTTAAGGTTGCCATGAGAACTGTGGTTAGTGTTAAACTAAGGATTATTAATAGCATTAGAATTATGGTTAGGGTTAGAATTATAATAAAGATTATAGTTAAGGTTAGAATGAGAAGGTTTAGGATTATAATTATAGATAGAGTTAGGGTTGGGGTTAGCATTAGGGTTAAGGTTAGGTTAGTTTTACCATTTAATTAGAGTTGAGCTTCTAAGATAAAGCTTGGGTTCAAGGATAGGGTTAGGGTTGGGGTTAGAGTTACAATTCAATTACAAATAGGGTTAGGGTTCAATTAGGGTTAAGGTTAAGGTTAGATTAGGGTTATGATTCAATCTTAACAATAGTTCTCACTCTAACTCTAACCCTAATTCTCACTCTAACTCTAACCCTAAACTTAATTATATAGTTTAAAGTAATTATAATCTTAATTAGCCACATTAAAGTACAATAGACACATGAGAAAGATATCTCTAGGCATATTTTATATGTATTATTAATAAATTATATATATATATATATATATATTCTAGTAAGTATTTAATAAATAAAATAAATAAATCAATTTTTTAAAATATAATTAATAAAATAATTAAAAAATGAATGAATATTCTCTTAAAATTATATATATATATATATATATATATAAATTTTTTATCTTTTAATAATTATTTCATTTTATTTCACAAAAAATTCATATTTTTATTTTATTTTATTTATTAAGTATGAAACATTTTTTATTCTTTAAAAATTATTACATATATTTTAAAACTTGATATATATATCAATTTTTTTAGTGTATAAGAATGATTTTATCAATCATATTTTAAAAATTGATATTTTATTTTATTTATTTTTATTAAGTGTATATAACAATTACTTCAAAATTATTTTATTAATTATATTTAAAATAATTCAAAGTAAAATAAAATTATTTTTTAAAGAGCAAAAATTTTATTTTATATTTTTAAGATTTTAAATATACAATAGTTTTTAGGAATTTTAAAAAATAGAGAATAATTTTTTAAAGAACATTAAAATTATATTGCACATACAATGCACAACTCACGAGAAGAGATAAGGAAGTACAATGTACATTAACTGACAATTTGTTAAAAAAAACACAACAGGCTATGTACTTTGTTTGACATTCGAGTAGGTTGTTGGTGTGTACTTATGTAGGATGGGCATAGCATGGCAACCCATGGGATGGGCATTCGGTTTTGTAGGCTACGTAGCCTGCTCCGTATGAATACACGTGCCCAACGATTGATGAGAATAAGACCGCCGACGGATAGTAGAGGACATCGATGTAACAGGGTAGAGTATGCTGGCACAGACCCCTCACTAGGCAAGTATTGCATTGGATTTCACACAGTACAATGCGTAGTACAATATGGCACTGGCTATGCAGGTGACAATTTGCACCCACCTGCATCGATGGGCATCCCATGCCCTGCCGCATGTCTGACATATCTGCTGTACCTCTGATGGCCGTAGCTGCTAACCGTCTGCCAGTGCCGTATCTGCTAGTCAGACTGATCCGTCAGTCCTCGTTCCATTCGCCGTAGACTTCCCTGCAGTCTCATTGTTTTTTTATCTGCATTTGTAGGCTATCTTCCGTTTTTTAAATTCGCTGGATATCAACTTTTTCAATTCACGGCACATATAATTATATTTATTAAGCACAAATATTATATTTCATTGAATTATATTATATTTTATATTAGTTGAATTTTTTTTATTGAGAATTATATTTGGATAAACTGTTAGAAGAATATAATATTATATGATTTTATAATATAATATAAATATAATAATTATTGATGATTAATTTATGATTAAAAAATATGTTTCTACAGGAATTTATTTATGACATATAATATAATTTAATGTATATAAGAAATATAGAGTAAATATAAAATATATTATATTATATTTTATATATTATCATTAAAAATCTATATTATATTATATATTTTGTGTAAAAATAATATTTTGTAATAATTAATTAATTTATGATGAGAAATATATGTTTAATAATAATTTATTTATGATATATAGTTAAATAATAATTAATAATTTTTATTAACAATTTTAAAATTAATAATAAATAAAATAATTTATTAAAAATAATAAAAAAATATCTATACAATATATATTAAACATGAGAATTTGCTAGCCAATGTTTTTAGTGAGCTCAAACATAATAAATAATTAGGTATTTGCTAGCCAATGTTTTTAGTGAGCTCAAACATGAGAATTTGCTTGTTAGAAAGATTAATGCCTTTCCTTCCTAGTAAAAGAATGAAAGGAAGAAATTAGAATGAATGTATGAGTAATGATAATACCTAAATTTTTGAAAGTTTGCAGACCCACACAATAATGAAAATCCAAACATGAATGAAATTTAGTGAAAGTCATCTACATAAGCATGCTAAAATAGAATGCACTCAAAAAGAAGAATAGATTTGACCCAAAATCAAGCAAGGGACTACTTTTTGTTGTATAAAAAGCATGTTTGTTCTATAGAAAGATTAATGCCTTTCCTTCCTAGTAAAAGAATGAAAGGAAGAAATTTAGAATGAATGTAATTAATGATAATACCTAAATTTTTGAGAAGAAGTTTGCAGACCCACACAATAATGAAAATCAAACATGAATGAAATTTAGTGAAAGTCATCTACATAAGCATGCTAAAATAGAATGCACTCAAAGAAGAATAGATTTGACCCAAAATCAAGCAGGGACTACTTTTGTTTCTATAAACATGTGTTTGTTCTATAGAAAAGATTAATGCTGCCCTAGTAAAAAGAATGAAGGAAGAATTAGGAAGATGTATGAGTAATGATAATACCTAAATTTTTTGAAAGTTTGGAGACCCACACAATAATGAAAATCAAACATGAATGAAATTTGGTAAGTCATCTACATAAAACATGCTAAAATAGAATGCGCACTCAAAAAGAGAATAGATTTATTTAAAGAATCAAAACAGGGACTACTTTTTGTTCTATAAAAAGCATGTTTGTTCTATAGAAAGATTAATGCCTTTCCTTCCTAGTAAAAGAATGAAAGGAAGAAATTAGAATGAATGTATGAGTAATGATAATACCTAAATTTTTGAAAGTTTGCAGACCCACACAATAATGAAAATCCAAACATGAATGAAATTTAGTGAAAGTCATCTACATAAGCATGCTAAAATAGAATGCACTCAAAAAGAAGAATAGATTTGACCCAAAATCAAGCAAGGGACTACTTTTTGTTCTATAAAAAACATGTTTGTTCTATAGAAAGATTAATGCCTTTCCTTCCTAGTAAAAGAATGAAAGGAAGAAATTAGAATGAATGTATGAGTAATGATAATACCTAAATTTTTGAAAGTTTGCAGACCCACACAATAATGAAAATCCAAACATGAATGAAATTTAGTGAAAGTCATCTACATAAGCATGCTAAAATAGAATGCGCTCAAAAAGAAGAATAGATTTGACCCAAAATCAAGCAAGGGACTACTTTTTGTTCTATAAAAAGCATGTTTGTTCTATAGAAAGATTAATGCCTTTCCTTCCTAGTAAAAGAATGAAAGGAAGAAATTAGAATGAATGTATGAGTAATGATAATACCTAAATTTTTGAAAGTTTGCAGACCCACACAATAATGAAAATCCAAACATGAATGAAATTTAGTGAAAGTCATCTACATAAGCATGCTAAAATAGAATGCACTCAAAAAGAAGAATAGATTTGACCCAAAATCAAGCAAGGGACTACTTTTTGTTCTATAAAAAACATGTTTGTTCTATAGAAAGATTAATGCCTTTCCTTCCTAGTAAAAGAATGAAAGGAAGAAATTAGAATGAATGTATGAGTAATGATAATACCTAAATTTTTGAAAGTTTGCAGACCCACACAATAATGAAAATCCAAACATGAATGAAATTTAGTGAAAGTCATCTACATAAGCATGCTAAAATAGAATGCACTCAAAAAGAAGAATAGATTTGACCCAAAATCAAGCAAGGGACTACTTTTTGTTCTATAAAAAGCATGTTTGTTCTATAGAAAGATTAATGCCTTTCCTTCCTAGTAAAAGAATGAAAGGAAGAAATTAGAATGAATGTATGAGTAATGATAATACCTAAATTTTTGAAAGTTTGCAGACCCACACAATAATGAAAATCCAAACATGAATGAAATTTAGTGAAAGTCATCTACATAAGCATGCTAAAATAGAATGCACTCAAAAAGAAGAATAGATTTGACCCAAAATCAAGCAAGGGACTACTTTTTGTTCTATAAAAAGCATGTTTGTTCTATAGAAAGATTAATGCCTTTCCTTCCTAGTAAAAGAATGAAAGGAAGAAATTAGAATGAATGTATGAGTAATGATAATACCTAAATTTTTGAAAGTTTGCAGACCCACACAATAATGAAAATCCAAACATGAATGAAATTTAGTGAAAGTCATCTACATAAGCATGCTAAAATAGAATGCACTCAAAAAGAAGAATATATTTGACCCAAAATCAAGCAAGGGACTACTTTTTGTTCTATAAAAAGCATGTTTGTTCTATAGAAAGATTAATTCCTTTCCTTCCTAGTAAAAGAATGAAAGGAAGAAATTAGAATGAATGTATGAGTAATGATAATACCTAAATTTTTGAAAGTTTGCAGACCCACACAATAATGAAAATCCAAACATGAATGAAATTTAGTGAAAGTCATCTACATAAGCATGCTAAAATAGAATGCACTCAAAAAGAAGAATAGATTTGACCCAAAATCAAGCAAGGGACTACTTTTTGTTGTATAAAAAGCATGTTTGTTCTATAGAAAGATTAATGCCTTTCCTTCCTAGTAAAAGAATGAAAGGAAGAAATTAGAAGTCAGAGAATGAATCTTGAGTAATGATAATACCTAAAATTTTTGAAAGTTTCGCGAGACCCACACAATAATGAAAAATCAAACATGAATGAAATTTGAGTGAAAGTCATCTACATAAAAGCATGCTAAAACCGATACACTCAAAAGAAGAATAGATTTGACCCAAAATCAAGCAAGGGACCACTTTTGTTCTATAAAAGCATGTTTGTTCTATAGAAAGATTAATGCCTTTCCTTCTAGTAAAAGAATGAAAAGGAAAAGAATTAGAATGAATGTATATGAGAGTAATGATAATACCTAAATTTTTGAAAGTTTGCAGACCACACAATAATGAAAATCCAAACATGAATGAAATTTAGTGAAAGTCATCTACATAAGCATGCTAAAATAGAATGCACTCAAAAGAAGAATAGATTTGACCCAAAATCAAGCAAGGGACTACTTTTGTTTATAAAAAGCATGTTTGTTCTATAGAAAGATTAATGCCTTTCCTTCCTAGTAAAAGAATGAAAGGAAGAAATTAGAATGAATGTATGAGTAATGATAATACCTAAATTTTTGAAAGTTTGCAGACCCACACAATAATGAAAATCCAAACATGAATGAAATTTAGTGAAAGTCATCTACATAAGCATGCTAAAATAGAATGCACTCAAAAAGAAGAATAGATTTGACCCAAAATCAAGCAAGGGACTACTTTTTGTTCTATAAAAAGCATGTTTGTTCTATAGAAAGATTAATGCCTTTCCTTCCTAGTAAAAGAATGAAAGGAAGAAATTAGAATGAATGTATGAGTAATGATAATACCTAAATTTTTGAAAGTTTGCAGACCCACACAATAATGAAAATCCAAACATGAATGAAATTTAGTGAAAGTCATCTACATAAGCATGCTAAAATAGAATGCACTCAAAAAGAAGAATAGATTTGACCCAAAAACAAGCAAGGGACTACTTTTTGTTCTATAAAAAGCATGTTTGTTCTATAGAAAGATTAATGCCTTTCCTTCCTAGTAAAAGAATGAAAGGAAGAAATTAGAATGAATGTATGAGTAATGATAATACCTAAATTTTTGAAAGTTTGCAGACCCACACAATAATGAAAATCCAAACATGAATGAAATTTAGTGAAAGTCATCTACATAAGCATGCTAAAATAGAATGCACTCAAAAAGAAGAATAGATTTGACCCAAAATCAAGCAAGGGACTACTTTTTGTTGTATAAAAAGCATGTTTGTTCTATAGAAAGATTAATGCCTTTCCTTCCTAGTAAAAGAATGAAAGGAAGAAATTAGAATGAATGTATGAGTAATGATAATACCTAAATTTTTGAAAGTTTGCAGACCCACACAATAATGAAAATCCAAACATGAATGAAATTTAGTGAAAGTCATCTACATAAGCATGCTAAAATAGAATGCACTCAAAAAGAAGAATAGATTTGACCCAAAATCAAGCAAGGGACTACTTTTTGTTGTATAAAAAGCATGTTTGTTCTATAGAAAGATTAATGCCTTTCCTTCCTAGTAAAAGAATGAAAGGAAGAAATTAGAATGAATGTATGAGTAATGATAATACCTAAATTTTTGAAAGTTTGCAGACCCACACAATAATGAAAATCCAAACATGAATGAAATTTAGTGAAAGTCATCTACATAAGCATGCTAAAATAGAATGCACTCAAAAAGAAGAATAGATTTGACCCAAAATCAAGCAAGGGACTACTTTTTGTTCTATACAAAGCATGTTTGCATTAATCTTTCTAACAAGCAAATTCTCATGTTTGAGCTCACTAAAAACATTGGCTAGCAAATACCTAATTCTACCCTATTGTGTTTCTCCTGTTTCAAATCCTTGAACTTTGCCACTCATTATTTGTTTATTAGTATTGTATAGTACACATTACTATTAGATGCTTTTTTCCCCCTCAATTAATTGTTGTTCAACAAGAGAAACAGTTGAATGCCAAAATCACTACCCCTTTAATGAATCATTAAATGGAGAGCTATTACATTCATATATGTCCCAACTTCGGAGCTTTCTTTAAACATTACCTCATCTCACAATCCATCATAAATAATACTTAGTGAAGTCCACCTTCTAAAGTATATCCATAGTCTGATTGTCCATTCATGAGATAATGGTGAGGATATACACTGCTACCATATACTTACTTACCACATAACACACTTACACTTCGAAGAAAATTATTTAATGCACATAAATAAATAAGCCAAACATATGTTTGATACGAATACCTCATGCCAAGATCTGATCCAAGTGTCAATTCTAGGACCTCCTCTTAAACCAACCACCTTGTTGGAGTTGCAATTAGTTTTAGATGATTTCAAATTATGAAAACATAAAATATGTTCAAAAGCTTGGAATTTTCTCAAAGTCACTTCTCTTTGCTATGGGATGTCAATTTTTAAAAAATACAAAATACAAAAATAAATTAAAAATCCAGAAACAAAAATCTTTTTAATGACTATCTATAGCCCATGACAATCATTTTTTAAAATTTTAATGACTATTACCATCCCATGACAATCATTTTTAAAAAATTAATGATATTCATGGGCTATCTCAAATCTGTTGTACATCTAAAAAATCTAGATCAACATATAGCCCTATGATGAAGAGATGAGTGTTGAGAAACTTGATCAATAGGTGTCTTAAGAGAGGTATATTTCAATTTGCATAAATTATCTCCTCATCACCAAATTTATTTTGCTAGTTTAAAGCTTATGTGTATGATGTTAAATAGTATGAGAGTTATGCTCAATTTTTGGAGATTCAGGGCTATGTCATTTTTAGGGCTAGACAGAAAAGGATTTCACTCAAAAATAGTAAATATCCATCATTTCATTCCCAAACACCACCAAACACTTTTAACAAGGGAAGAGCACTTGAAACCTCATAAACAAGCACCCCTAAAGCTCTGGAATCATGTTGCAATAGTCTTGGGCTCATTGTAATAAAATCTTGAATCTGGAAACTCCTCTTGTAATAAGCATTAAGTAAAAATTAATATATTTTAATATTTTAAAATTTAATTCCACAAAATCTATTGTAATCATAATATAATATATTATTTATTTTATCAAAACAATCAACATTATTAAAATAAACAATCATTTTGTAAATAATTAATTTTTAAAAGAAATACTAAAATAAATTGTTATTTTATTTTAATATTTAAAAAAAATTAATTATATTATTATTATATAAAAACATTATTTATCTAAACAAATAAAAAATAAGCTCACAAATCTTTATCATTTTTATTTTTATTTATTTTATTTGTACTTTTCACAAATCACATCAATAATTTTTTAATACGATTTAACAATTTAATATAGACAAATTAGAGTACATAGCCATTTTAGATGTCCCCTTAATCTTAAAAATCTTTAGAAATTATCATCTATGCATTAAAAAATATAAAATGAATAATTAAAGTAAATTATTGACCACAAACTTCCCTCAACTATTTTAAAATATTATAATGATATCCTCTTAACACTAATATAATATAATTACTATTTCATTTTTAAAATATTTTGAATAGTCTACCAAAAACATCCCCTATCATGTGATAAACAAGATAAAAATCTAAAATCTAATGCATATTTAAAACTTAATAATTAATGATATCAAATTTTAAATATAATTAAATTTGAACAAAAGAATTAAAAATTCATTTATTATAAGTTACACAAACAATTTTATTTTAAAAATATTATATAAATGAAATACTTGAGAGGTCCTAAAATATAAAGTGTCACTAAAAATAGCTTACAAGTAGTAACTAGATTGTAAGAATCTATTGGCTAAACACATTGAACTAATTTTAGACATTTTGTATTTCATGTTTGGAAAGAATGCAAATGTTTTTGATTATGCAATTTAATACCATTAAAGAAATTTCATAGTTTCTACTTACTTGTATGTGAATGTTTAATGATGTTTCTTAATTTGTAACACAAATAGATTGTGAGGAATTATCCTCACTACATATATTATATTTATCTATCAATTTTATTTATTATAGATTTTACATTAAAATGCATGATTTATATTATTCACGTGCATATTAAGGTGGGGATCATATATTATAATAATTGTATAATTTTAATTTATAAAAATGCTAATTTATATCAATAATTTTTTACATCAGTATATTTGATATGTAAATAAATATATAATACAATATATTATAAAATATATTTTTTACTTTAAAATATTTTCAAAATGAATCAATTAACCTATTTTCAATAGTTACATACATTACTACATTGTATTTCTAGCTTTGATACATTTTATCATTTTATGCAGTGTCTTCACAATTTTTACTTTCTATTGTGCATTGGCTTCCATATTTTATGGATGATAACTACCTAACAATCACTTATTCCTCCACTCGTCATTACGTAATTTCATTGCCTCTTCCACTCTCTTAACACGTTGGGTGAAGATTTACTGGTAACACAATGAAAGATTTATAATAAATCTGAAAGTAGGGCTCGTGAGAGGGCTTTTATGAAGGGCGTGGCATTAGAATAAATAAACTTATAAATAAAATTAAATAATGTATTTATTTTAACTTTTATATGTATTATTCTATTTTTAAAATAAATTAGATTTATTTAATATTTTTTAAATATTTTAATAGATTAATTAATTTTTAAATATAAATTGATTAAAAAGAGAAGTTTAAGAAAAACATATGTCAATATATTTTATTTAGATTTTTTTGAAAAGATACATACTCTAATATATAAATAAAATTATATTATATTATGATTATAACAAATTTTGTGGAATTAAATTTTAAGATATTAAAATATATTAATTTTTATTTTTTAAACTTATTTAAAAAATTAGATAAAATTTCAAATTAATTACTAAATAAATAAATTTTAAGAAATGATAAATAATATTTTTTTATTTATCTAAATATTATTAATAAAACCTAAATATTTTAATTCAAATCAATGATATTTTAATTTGTTTCATTAGATAGTTTATTTATAAACATTAAAAAAAACTTAAAAAAAAAAGAAAAAGGCACAAAAAAAAAGATAGCCGCTGCCCACATAACATATGTAACATGAAAATCATATAATGATTGTGGACATCCGTGGACATCCGTGGACAGCTGCAGGCATAGAAAGGACAGACGTGATGTTTGTGCAGCACCGTATTGCCAAAGGCACGGCAGCGGGTATGTCAGGGATGGCAGCGGATGGGCATCGATGCCATGGGGTGCAAATTGTCACCCCTATAGACATTGCCGTACAATATAACCCGTGATGATAGCCAATGTGACACGTTCGACAGAGTACTAGGCTAGAATTGAATTTGAGATGTAGTAGGGATAACCAGTGATTAAAGAAAATGCCCGTACCCACGGATGCCGATGAAGGACACTGCAAAACTGGTGGAATGATAAACAAGGCGGTAGTGGTTAGCACGAACCGATGATGGAGTAATATATACAGTGATTGACTAAGTAATAAATGTCTGCGAACCGATGATGGAGTAATATATATAGTAGTTGACTAAGTAATAAATGCAGACAAAGTTCGGTATAGGACCCTACCACGACCGACAAGACTGGCAAGAAACTTAATGTAAACTGCAAAAAATAAATCCTTTGTCAAAATTTAAATACAGTCTGCATAAAAGTTTAAAAGCCACCAAATAATAATAATAATATATCCACCAACATAAAATATATGCCCCAAACAAATTTAAAGCTTGATACAATAAAAAATGCAGAATATATATTTTAGAACATTTTTTCTACAAAATAAATATCATACCCTGTACTTGGGGGTCGTATGGCCAGCCCGAGTAATTTTTTTTCCTTACGAACAACTGAAGGTGAAATAGGCCACGATATATGTCAATTTTTGTCTCTCAAGTCTCCTGAAAACAATGGCGAGGCTGGATCTGCATGAAAATGCACTTGAAGCTTTGCAACCTTCAGATCTTGCAAATCTTCAAACCTCCACAACTTTGGCTAGAAATGTTAGATTTAGGTGAAACAAAAGTCAATTTTGAATTTCTTAGCTGCTGTGAAGTCAAATATGAGCTAAGATTTCTTCCAACACGAGCCAAAAGTAATATTCCACGAAAGCCCACCTATGGAGAGACAACCTCAAATCTAGATCTCACTAACAATACCTCCACCCTCAAATCTGAGAAGGGTTTTGCAAAATGTGGCTCTGATACCATGTAAGAGCTGAAGATATTAGCTCAGCACCCAAGACCACTTGCAAAAAAAAAG
The DNA here is from genome assembly GCA_007258455.2 of Sequoia sempervirens. Classification (NCBI taxonomy): domain Eukaryota; kingdom Viridiplantae; phylum Streptophyta; class Pinopsida; order Cupressales; family Cupressaceae; genus Sequoia; species Sequoia sempervirens. The sequence goes on from VDFB02109042.1 coordinate 6,919,970, forward strand.
AAAACCTTCTACAAGAGAGTATGCAAGAAAGAGCTTGCTTGATATTAAGACCTATGAAATGATGAGGTATGAAGTATGATACAAATGAGTACAATCACCTTCCTTATATAGGAAAGGTTGAAATGTAGTAATTGACATGATGTTGACAAATGTCACAATCCTATGACATGAGACAAGTAACAAACTAATCACCTAGGAAATGATGCATTAGCTAGATAAGATAAGTTCTAGAAAAGCCAACTAAGACTTCTAGAAAGAATCTTATAACCTAAGTAAACTTATGTAAGTGTAAATAATTATTTAATTACACCAAAAAAACACATTATAACACTAGATTAAAATCATGTTTAATTCACAAGCCTTCTAGATTAATATGAGGATGCATTCAAATATATTTTACAATGTTGAATAAAGGGGAAAATAGGTCCATGAGACTTAAATACTTAATGAAAGTCTAGAAAAGTGTGAAATCCATTTACAACACTTTACAACACCTTTACAAGACATTGTTAGATGCATTTTATTCTATTTGCAAGGGTACAAGACCTAATTTGGACATGTAAAACACCTCACAACACCAAATCAAGGCCTTATTAAGTCCAATTTATCATCAATTATTCCCAAATCAAGCAAGCAAAAAGGAATACTTTTTTTGTGTCCACAAGTTTAACATAAAAAAGGTACATTCACACAAGGTTTCATGATTCAAAGATCAGATATCTAGCAATTTATTTTATCTAGGTGTATGAAGTAAACGCATACATGTAAGAGGAATTCATTTGTATTCTTCACAACTAGAAATAATATTATGAATGACTTCAAACTAAATATCAAAACAATTGACATAAAGAATAAATTCATACTAAGCTAAGTTCCAATAAAACCTATTCTTTATAAATTAGTTTCAAAGAAATTTCCACAAAGTCTTTGTATTTTTATATAATATGAGAATTATTGTTGCTTTCTCCTAGCCAAAACTCCCCCTTTACATGGAGTAAAAATACATTATATCTAGGAAAAGAGTGTTTACACATTTGCAAATTTTTATTTTCCTTTCTCATTCAAACATTACAATCTTTTTGAAATATTATAAAACTCATTTTGTATGCATTAAAATATTTAACTCATTCAAATAATATGAGTTTAAACATTATTTAAAATTGAACTTTTATAATTAAAAGATAAGTCCCTACACTAAATTTATGAGTATGGTTATCCTGAAATTTTGTCTAACACTTTGCATACATTAGATGTAGATGTGCATTCTAAATATATTTCACATTTTGAGTTATAAACACCATGGAGTCCTAATTTAACAAATATAAAAACCTTCTATTTGGTGTGTATCTTTAAGTAAATTAGAATCATCAATATTCTCTCCTTTGATTTTTTATTTGTTCTTTCTTGGCTTTCTACCTAGTGAATGCCTTGGTAAACAATAGTGTGATCCTTGATTCATGTAGTTTGCATATCTTGGAGTTCTCATCGTATCTAGAATATAATGTCTATCTTTATTGAAAAAAGCCCTTGTATTATCTAAACTTGTTCTCTTGCTCATATGATTGATCCATTAACCTTAGGTATCTATTTTCAAAATAACACTAAATAATGGATATTGGTCCATGAGGCTTGGTAATATTTCTAGGGATTAATGTAAAGTAACCGTTAATTGAGCTAGATGAAATGGAAAAATAATTGTATCTCTCATATACAAGTTCATTAACATTCTCTTATAAAAATGGATACTTTTTAATGATATCTCTACCATTAACTTTATTTATGATGTTGCTACTAAATAGTTAGAATGAACTTAAAGATTTTCTTTGAGAGATATAGATAACACACATAGATTAAATAGGGTAATAAATTCTTATCCTCATTATTATGAAAATTATCATACCTCAGTACTAACATAATAGAAGCATAACCCTAAACACCATTGGACTACATTGTCCAACAAAACATAGTTATTGGTGTACCAATTATTCACTTGAAAATACACATAAAATGCATGGAATACATTGACTTGAGAATTCAAGTTGTTACATAGGTGCTCAATAATTCAAAGAGATACAATCACCATTCTCATGAACATAAGTGATTCTTTAAATCAATGTGAAGATATTTATAATATCTAGATTGAACATACACCACTTTTGAGAGTTATATAATTGATATTATTCATAGTAAGCAACCTTCTATTTTGATCTAGAAATTGAAACCTATCTATCATATTTAAAAATCCCCCAATACCTTTCAATGTTACCTAGTGCAATAATTTTAACATCCTCACCAAGAAAGTTGTAAGGAATTTATTGGTCATTAATCAAATCCTTCACAAGCTTCATGACCAAGAAGACCACTTTACTGGAAAACAACGAAGTAGGGAAAGCAACCATGAAGAGAGAAAATTCGAGCCTCTAGGAAAGAGAAATCAATCTCTGAAGAGGCCATCACTAAGCCCCCAAGAGACAAATCCGACCCTTCGCAAACTAGAACTCCCAAAGCCACTGAAAAACCATCCGCAGAAACCAAATGATTGCCCCAAACACGCCTCCCACCCAGCGCAGGTGAGAATGGGTGTAAACCAAGACAAAAATGCAACAAAACAAGCCAAGAAACAACAGACCAAGGCAGTGAAAACTCCAAACCCTGACCTTTCCCGCCTGTCGCTCTGCACTCAATCTAGTTCTTATGCAAGGAAGTTGTTCTATTAATCATTGATTATGGTGAAGTCAAGATGTAAGCAATTTTATGATACCAATTATTTCTAATGCAATTTGGTGCAAAATATGTTTGTGAGGATGAAAATGAATGCCAATTTGTTTAATTTCAACTGATCACTAATTATTAAGAAAGGATATTTTCTTGCATGATCTTTGATTATATGTTCATGATCTCTTGTTTTGTGTAATTTTATTAAGGTTCAAAATCTTTAAATATGCAATTCTAGATGGACAATTTTTTTTTTTTGGTTGTTGTTTATGTTGGTGACTGTATTCATATCATTGAGCTTTGGAAAGTGGAAATTTAAATTTTAAATGTTAGGGATAAAATATCACCCATAATCCTATCCAAGGGATATATTTTTAGGTTTGCTCCATTTTAGGAAATACATATTATTGAAAACTAAGTTAAGTGTGTTTTAATATGGATGATTTAGTACTAGCATATATATCTTCAAAATAATCTATATAAAATATGCTGAAAAATATCTCTTAACAGATTTATTTAATTTATTTTGTTAATATTTTATTTTTACTATTATATGAAATTATTATAATAATATATATTTTATTTTATTTTATTATTATGTTATTATTATATTATCACTATTCTATAATTATATTTTAAATATTATTATATTATTATATTTTCAGAATTTGATAATTATATATTAAATATTTAAAAATAATATTATATTAAATTATTATTACTATCTCATATTTTTCTTAAATTATCATTATTAGAATAATTTATTGCAATTATTATTAAATTATATTACTAAATCATAGTCCTAATTAAGTTGTAAAGCTTATTAAAATGTTCCCATAATTGAACACTATAAGTAACCCCGCCCTTTGTTCAACTCTATTTTTTTTTTATAACTATAACTAATTCCTATCCCTTTCCCAATAGTAACCCTTAGCTACTTTCCAGACATAAGAAGATTAAAAAGGCCCTTTCCCAATAGTAACCCTTAGCCCAACCAACATTTAGGCAACTTTCCAATCATAAGAAAAGTAAAAAGGTAAAGGAACAAACACAACTCCAATGCCAAACCCAAGCTAACTTTCCTAAAAGATGAAGAGAAAAATAATGTCAAACCATAAGCATCTAAAAGATAGCCTAGAAACTACACCACAAAAATCCAAATCTATCTATGATTAATATTATGAATGATTTAAAAATAATTAAAAAACAAAAACCACAAAACAATAAAAATGTTAATAGTTAGTATGGAATGATAAGACATACTTTAAAGAGAAAATTATATTAAACAAGAGCTGCAGAGCAACGAAGTTCCTTCCAAAATGTTCAAGAATAATTCTATTTTAATTTGTTGTATGTTAAGTTTTAGATTTTGAAATTTGTCATATTTATTCTATTTGAGTATGAAACTTGTATAGCCATAAAAACTCATGGTATTTTAACGAAGACCATGCCTATTCATGAATAATTCCTGTAGCTACAAGGAGAAATAGGTAATAAGGATTGTAGGTCTCTCAAATGCCTTTTTGATATTCAATGTAAGAAAAAATGAAGGTAATTCAAAAGTGAGAATATCTCCAAAAGCGACAGAGTTAATTAGGACCCTTCCAAAAATTTGTAGAACAACACTTTCATTCTAAAAGGGAGCTAATTATTTTTCATTCTAAAAGGGATTAGGACCCTTTCAAAAATCTGTAGAACAACACTTTCATCCACAATGAATAAATAATTTTTTTTAATTATTTAGATTATCAACAAAGAGAAATAATGAATCATTTAGACTAAAATGTAATAATGCTTGAGTAGAAGATAAACTATATGAAAGTTAGCATTTTAATAATAACTAATGCAAGTATTGATGTAGTAGATATATACTTGATATAAAACTATTAACAAATGCTTGATGATAGAGTGATCATTTTCTCAAGTAACAATAGATGTTGGATAATAATAATCTAGGGGTGATGTCCTTTTATACAAGTCTAAAGAACATAGTTTACACTTTTTTCTCTACAAATTAATGGAAGAATGGTAACATTAACATGGTTTTACCAAAGCCAATGATTAAATATGAATTTAGAAAATAAGTGTTAAGGTCATAAAAAATATCAGAAATTAAGTTAAAATCACATAAATAATCTTCTATTAAATAAATAAAATACATACTCAAAAATTGATAATCATTTGAATAAAAATAAATGATATTTACAAATGATAATAAAATATAAGATCAATAAATATACCAAACTAAACCATATATATACACCAAGTAACAAATGAGAGGGGTATATAATTTTCACCTCTACACCTCTATTGGAGGTTGTAAGCTCACCATCAAATTATAATTATAAATTTATGTTGCAGTAGTAAAAAGCATCCATATAACTATAGCCATAAAGGTCATATAACTGATAATATATTGGTTTTCAGTAGTTTCTTTTATGTTCTTACAATATGCTCTATATTGTCAAGATCTAAATACAAAGGTGCACCATATCCCATCAAATCTTTGGAGCTCAACCATACCAAGCAAACAATTGTATTTAATGTTCTATAAATAATAAACTCAATGTCCTAACTGGTTAAAAGTAAACATTATGCATCTTATATCTTATTTAGCCAGTTTTAAGGTTGTCCATTATTAAATATCTATTAAGATCTCAATCTTATAAAAAATCCCATAAAAATATCAATAACATTTATTGAAATATGTCAAGAACCCCTTCTATAAAACCTCAGCTTAATAAATAGAAGCTCAATGAGATAAAACTAACTTGAACAATAGTTAGAATGAAATAAATAAAAGTAAATGAAACAAGCTTCAACATAATATTTGTTTTCATGGATCTCCTCATACTAATGACCCATTTAATTTGGCCTGGGCATAACTTGGCTTGGGCGTTTGTGTTGAGATGAAATCACAGTTGTCTTATTGATCTTTCTATTTTTAGAGACTTTTTCTTTCTTGCACACTAAAAACATTGAGGCAAAAAAGCCTTTCTCTGCCTTGGCTACTCTCCTATTAGACTTTACTTTTCTTGCCAATGATAGTTTTTTCTTTCATCTGGCAATAACATTATAATATCTCCATTACTCAAGTGTTTACAGGATTCTATGTCCATGGATATTGCTCTTGTTTTTTCATCAAACCATAGATATATCATCCCATCAGTTTAATAGAATTTGACCTAATTTTCTGTTACAAAAATATAAACCAACTTTTTTTGTTAATGTAGTATGTTCATTTTGAAAATGCGATCGCCATTTATAGCCACTCTGACTCCAACTAAAATTCCCTGTAATTAAAAAAAATGGAGATCATACATCCATGATGGATTTTCAATATAGTGAAGAACTAGTTGTTTATATCCTGCAGACGTCAAAAGAAGTATTTTTAAAACATGTAATAAACCCTTGCACATTCTAGTTGTTTTGATTAGAAACATACAACCAATTATGGCACCACTTTAGGTTTAGGGTTTAAGATTCCATAGTAAATTTAAAGAGAAGAAAAGAAAGTGAATGGTTGCAAAATTTTTAATTCTTTTTCATTCTAAAAGGGATTTAGACCCTTTCAATAAACTATAGAACAACACTTTCATCTGCAATGAATAAATGATTTTTTTTTAATTATTTAGATTATCAAAAAAGAGAAATAACTTGTGCTAACGCACAAATACCCTTGCTAAATATGATCATAGTCCAAACAATGGATTGAAATAAAAAGGAAAAGAAAAAATGGAGCCCATACAGGGAGCGAGTGAGTAGTTATGGGCCCAAATTCATTCAAAAAGCTGAGGCATACATGCATAAAAATAGTAACAATTTCCATTATAGGAGTTTTATTGGATAAAAAAGAGGTGTTATTATCTATTCAAGAAACTGTTACAAAATTGTTTTATTGGCATAAGTTGCCTTGATAGGGAAAAAAACATACACTTTATTGAAGTTTATGTGAAAAAAGCTGCCTTGATAGGAAGAAAAAATCAAAATAAATTCATTTTATTGAAGTTTATGTTTATCCATAATGAAAAGTGGGGGAAAATCTGGGAAAAAATTGTTTTCTATCTACCATCCTAAAAATCTGTCCATATCGCTAAATAATTTTCAAAATAGTGTTTTGTAATTATAAGTTAATTTTTGTTAAACATATACAATAAATATCTTTATTGTATATGATGTATTTAACGTAAGCAACTATTTTTTAATGCTTATTAGAATACAAATGTAAATAAGATTTAAAAATAAGTCTATTATATACAAGACTAAATTTACTTAATTAAAAAAAACAATCATGCTAAAAAAAGTTTAAGCTACAAAATTTTTACCAATCAACATGCAACATGTATTTATTACATATAATTTTAATAATTCTAAAAGCTAATGTTTTTTAATTAAATATAAATATTTAAAAATATAAAATTTAAACATATAACAATTTATAAATTATTTAAATTAAATTTAAAATATTTTCATTAAATATATAATGATTTATAAAATACTTAAATTAAGTTAAAAATATTAGCATGTTAACTTTAACAAAATCATCTTTATTGTGGCATCCATAGAAATATATTTATGAATAATTTTGTAACTAATAAAAATTAATAATTGCTAATTAATAATGTCTTTAAAATTTATTTAAAAATAGATAAATATTGTTTTTTATTATGGTTTTGTGGTTTTGTGGGAGAAAAATGTCCTAAAAAATTGCAACAAAAATGTTCATGGTTAGCCTTTTGAAAAATCTGCCCTTATTGGTCCAAATTTTTTAGCGAATAAAATTGAAGAAAAATAATTTCAGGAACTAATAACTTATAAAATCTAAATAAATTTAAAAATTGGCAAGAATGAGGAGCACAGTTACTAAAATAGGCATGAAAAATATGAAGCCACAAAAGAAGTGGCGAGGATGACACAATCATCATCAAGTATATACAGTTAAAGAATTGTAATCGTATTCAGTTATAGTTATATGTTTGCAGAAGTTTATAAAATATGATGAGCCCATCATTTATTAGGTGAAAGTATATTCTAAATTAATGAAATGTTTTAATTAAGTGCTTAGTAAAGTAACTGATACAATATCAAATGTTCAAAATATTTTCAACTAGTTTGTAAAATATTTTTACAAAAGAAGTGTCTAGAATGATGCAATTATCACCAAGAGTATTCATGTATAGTTAATAATTGTAATACAATTAAAGAGTTGTAATCTTAAATTTACCAAAATCTTAAGGTAATTGATTTTGTAGATGTATAAAATAGTTCTTTTAGTTATATGTTTGCAAAAATTTAAAATATATGACAAGCACCAACATTTATTAAACTTCAATAATTTCAATAATGAAGGCAAAATTTCTTATGCTATTTTATTGGAATGATATATATTATACTAAATATTATTTTAATGATTGAAAAATTTTCCTTAAAAAACTCATGCAAAAAGTGGATCCAAGTAATAAGATGCAATAGTAGATTGGTTTTTTTAGTAAATTAACTCACTTTTCTTTTAGAAATATATGACGAGTCCATCATTTATTAAACTTCAATAATTAATTAAAATACTATGTTCAATTATGTAAAATCCGCCCTTATCGTCTAAATTTTTTTAGCCAATAATATTCAAGAAAAATAATTTTTAAAATTAGAAAAGTTAAGTAATATGCATTTAACTTAGAAAAAACTTCAAATTTAATATATGAAAGAAAATAAGCTATTTTGATTGGTTGAAATTTGAAACATTAATAACTAGTTAAGATTTGGTGGCCTGCCTATAGTTCCTTGGCAGGAACTAAAAATAAAAAAGATAACCTAGAAACTACACCACAATAATTGAGAGAACATAACAACATCACAATATGATGGCAATAATCTTATAGTAGAATAGTAAGAAATATTATTAAAATAAATAAAATAAACAATAGCACACCTCAATAAAATGGCCTATAATCTACCATATTTACTAATTTAATTTCAAAAATTTATAAAAAATTAATACACAATCCTCGTTAAATTAGTCAAAAACCTAAGTGCCATTTATTGTCATAAATATTATGAATGATTTAAAAGATAAATTAGAAAAAATCACAAAACAATAAAAACATTAACATGGATTGATAAGACATACTTTAAAAAGAAAATTATATGCAAAACGATTAACCACACTACAATACGACAATTCATAGATCAGATGGAATGAGTTCAAGTGATGAACATTATTGGGATTCCAAAATAGCATCCCAGGTTCAAACTTAATTTAACATGATAAATGTGTTGGAATTGGATGCAATATTGCATTCAACACACTCAAGAGTGCAATGCCCTCAAAACTGTAAATGTCTATGGAGGAGATTCATGCACTTGCCACCAAAATGTCTAGCTGTAAATCTAGAAAACTCAAAGCTCTGTTGAAGATGGTACGTTGTAAACACAATCTCAAAAATTCATTGGAAACACTTAATCCAGTGAAATGTGGTATACCATTATCTATTTCCTCCATTAAAACTATCACGTCAAAAATAAAGAAAATTCTTCAAATCTTTCAACAATTCTCATTTCATAAAATACTATGAATCATAATTTTTTTTGCCTCGCTTAAAATATAAATGGTTCCATTGAACTACCATAATTTTGAACTGTTGATTTTCCATATCTAAGGAAATTCATGGTACCCTGTTGATTTTCACCTAATTTCATCCTCAAATGAATAAAATGTTCACAAATTTAATCAAGAAAATCTGTGAAGAAAGTTGAGTACGATTAGATCTTACTGGTGGCACAACCCTATGGGAGATTCAAACAAATTTGTTGTAGCAAAACCATTGGTAGAAAAGAGAAATGAAATAAAATGTAAAACTCAAACAAAGTTCCCAACATAAGCTAGATTACATGTACCTTATTCAAAATGGTGTACCTATTGAAATCCCTCCATTCCAAAGATTCTCCAAATTTTATCATTTATGTGGAAAAATAGAATTATGTAGCATTAACTAACAATCACCATTTGAACTACTTACTCCTCCACTCTTGCCAGTTGCATAATTCCAACCATTTTCTCTTCCACTCTCATCAACCACTACCTCTCCACTCTCATCATTAATTCATGTAATAGATAGTAGCAATAAAGATTTGGTGAGATTTGATCTATCCATCTGTACGGTAATGATTTATTAATTTTTGAGAGGTTTAAGGACGGGTTTTTGTGTACACGGATGGCTCACACCCTATTGTTGTGACAGTAGGAAATTCCTTTTGACGTAATAGAAAATAAAGGGTTTATGCTCAAAGTTAGTGAGTGCACCTATAAATTCAAAATGTTTGCTATAATCATACATGAAGACACCCACACAAATTAGCTTAAAGCATATAGATAAAAAAATGTATACTCTTTTATCCTATATAATTATCATATAATCTTGAAGTTATAGATTGCTAGAGCTCTTGAAAAGGTCCTCTAATGTTAGCTAAGGGGTTTCACCTCAAAATAAATATCTTATTGTTAGAATCTACAAAATAGATGATACCCAAATATTTAGTGTGAAAAATAAAAATTATTGTAATTGTAAATGTAAATAATTAATAAAATAAATATCATTATAGAGTTAGTATGCAAGAGACTAATACAAATTCTCAAGAAATATAATAACATCAAGAAAGATTAACATCATGAACCTATGAGATGAAAATAAAAGTTAGGGAAGCGAGTGTATATAGACTAAGTGAGAGGGGTGTGACAAATAAAATCAATAAATAGAGTACAACAAAAGTTTCCAAGAATAGTAAAGTGTAACTCCTATAGAAAATGTTGAAACCTCAGACCTGCTCAGTTAATTAACATAAGCAATCTTTAATTAAAAAATATGTGAAAAACCTAGATAATGAAAAAATAAATATCCAGTTGTAGAGGAGGGGGACCGATCGCTCAGGACCCTAGGTCACATGAGGGTCTAGAAATATTAGCTACCCTAATCAACCTCACGCTAAGGATTGTTCAAGGTAAGTTTAGTGTATTAGGAGGGTGAAAAGGAAGGGAAATTGACTTGCCACTATCCTTCTATCAACCCAAGAGATTTAGTGAACTAGGTGAGCAAATCCCCAAGTCTAAATTATAACCTTCATAGCTCTCTACCAGAGGACTCCAACACAGAAGACAGATGATAGTGTGACACATTGGTGTCCTTGTCGGGTGTTGGTGTCTATATGGAAATAAAACACCAAGTACAATTTAAACTGACATGAATCCACTAATCTACCTGATAGATAGAGTTTCAAGAAACAACGAGAAAATGGAGATGACTAAATAACTAGAACAACAAGAAGAATACTTTAACTTAGGAAATGGAAGTTGATGAGAACAAAGGTGGTAGAAACACAACTCACAATTGTTCCAACCTTGCTGCAAGCTCCACATGAACACAATCACCTACACACATTAGAACAGGGAAAAATGTTGGCGTTGTTTCTGGGCTTTCCATAGTCAAACCCCCGTTTCAATGTTCCCACCTCCACAAATAGCCAAAATAGCCACAAGATAGGAAATGTGATAAAGAAAGTATGAAAATAAAGTACTACCAAGCAATGGTAACAATGATATGCTACAAAACCAAATGACAATTCTAAAAAAATTGGATATCATCTCCCAAACAAGGTGCCCTCAAGCATGTGAAGGGAGATGCGAGCTTGCAAGCTTGAAGGTGCAACCATTGTCGCAACAACATGAGTGGTGAAACTAGTAAAGTAACATCTTGGAGCTCCAACAATGAAGAATGTTGTGAAAATTGAAGTGTGTAGTAGCAAGTGCGATTGAGAAATGTGTAGAAGTGTCGAAAGATCAGATGAATGAAGAATGAGAGAGTTTTAGCATGGATAGAGGCCCAAAAGAGCCATTCAAGGTTGGTCAAGGGCGTATGGGTGTTACTCTTTGTCGCTAATGGAGAAGTGTAACTCCTTTGAAGATTCTAGAGGTATAAATCTTGTTTGTAGATTCCAGAGGCAGGAATCCTATTAGGATGATAGCATAGTGCATAGATATCCACACGTTGTGCTACCGTCCCCAACAAAAATTTCCCCACCAATACTACAGAAAACTGTCAAGTGGGTGGAAATGGGATGAATGAAGTGGAAAAGCATCGTCAGGTTTAATTTTTTAAACGTGAAGGGTGTAAATGGGGAATTTGTGAGGGGTAAAAATTCAATCCATTACATTTTTCCCCCATTTTAGCGAGCATATGTGCTACCAAATGTGAGGTAAAGTAGATCAAAAGAGTTCTAAGTGAGTATACCTAAATTGTTGAGGAAGTATACTGCAATCTGACCCACCCAAAAGAAAAAGAAGAGAAGTTGGCTCCACAGGTCCTTAGACCCAAGGAGAGTTGAACAAATGTGTTGTAGGTCCATAGACTTACGTAGGTGAACAAAGAGGCTCTACGAGTTTGTATACTTACAAAGTCGAATCAAAGAGATCCCGTAGGATGTAAGCGCTTCACAGGTCCTTAGACTTGCAAAGGAGGTGCCCCCCAGGTGCTTGGTCCTAAAGGAAGTTGGATGTGAGAGGCTCCACAAAGTCTAATGGAGCCTTACATGTACTCGATCTTGCAAGTTTGATTGCAAAGAAGCTTCATAGGAACACCTACAAAGCAACATGTTAATTCATAGACAAAACATGTTAGTTATCAAAAATAACCCACACAGGAAGACAATAATATGGTCACGTAAACAATCAACACTTGAAGGAAGAAATTTTAAAGGGGTCACTCGAGAACCCTTCAAAAGAAAAGGGGTCCACTCAAGGGATGCTCGGTTTGAAGGCGATAACATTTTTGAAAATAAACAATATTTTTTGCCAATGATTCTAGCATCACAAATTCCTTCTAAAAGATTCATTTCATCAAGGAATTCGAAAGAAAGAATGTTCCCTCACAAGGGAAAGTTCAAATTCTATCTTACAAATCCAAGATGAAAGAAATATTCATCTAGGAATTCATGTTGAATATGATTTTGGAAAAATATTTTTAAAAAAGTTAGAGATTTTCAAGAAAGGATTCGTTGGCCACCAAATGCACCTTTGCAAATGGTAGTGATGTGGCCCACAAAACATGACGAGATGCAACTATGCTAATGTTTTTGTACACATGAGGGACAACACATGAGGGCCACAACATCACAAAGCAAGAAAAAAAGAGAGATAAAAAAAGAAAGGAGAAACCATGATATAACAAACAAGAGATAAGGGGATATGATATTTCAGGTGTTGGGAATAGGATGCCATTTAATTGCAATCCTAAACATATTTCATGTATCTCCTAAGTCCTTGGAAAGTGTTCCACAACACTAGGATTAGAAAAATATTAAATTCAAATGAAATGAACATGTAAATTGACATTTGTAATTATTCCTAAATTTGATAGGAACATGTGGGGATTCCCAAGAAGAGCTCCCACAAAATAGGAGCACATGGGACGCCCACATGGAAGGTGGGACCCACCTTGCTTAACTTAACTATTTGGAGAATTGATAACTCTTATGTAATGCATGTATTGTTCCTACAAAATAGGGATTGATATTTACATGAGTAGAGTGGCACTATCAGTTCACTATCAGTTCAGTATCAATTCAGTATTAGTTCAATATTAGTTCAGTTTAGTTCAATTTAGTATCAGTTCAATATCAGTTCAGTTTAGTTCAATTTAGTATCAGTTCAATATCAGTTCAGTTTAGTTCAATTTAGTTATGGTTCAATTGCATGTAGTTAGTTTGAGTTGCATGTCACTTCAGTTGCATGATAGATAACAGGTGGATACTTTTAGTTAAGTGGGGATGATCAATCATGCATATTGTTTGCATGAATTGATGGGGAGATATGTTTTAGTTAACTTAGATTGACTTGGACCCACCTTGGGCACCCAAGTTGCCATCTTTCAATTAACACATTTTGCATGAGAAGATATTTACAAGGCTCAGTTAAGTGGGCCCATTCTTGGGCGTCAACTTTGAGGTGTTGCTTGCAAGATATTTTTTTGACTGAAGTTCAATTAAGTGTTTAGTTTGGGGTGCCTAAATTGAGGAGACTTGGTTTCCGACTTCATGTTGTAGTGTGGATCTCTACTTTCCCAATCTAGGCATAGATATTTGTGAGGACCTTTGTGCTCTTGTAATTATCAACTTTTTGGAGTTTACAATTCAGATATTGTTCATTAATCGTAGCAAGTTGAAGAGAGTTTCATTAGAGTTTATTTCCAAGTTGTGAAGAAGGATTTTTGAAGAAAAGGAAGCATATCAATCAAGGATTCATAATGTGTTATTGTAATATTGTTCTAAGGTTAAATAATACAAGAACTATTGATTCTAGTGGTGGATTTTTTTGCTGAAAGGGTTTATCCACGTAAATGTTGTCACTTCTATCTTTTTGTCTTATTCTTCTGCAATCTTCTATCTCTTTCTACAATTGGTAAAATTGATCTAAACAGAAAATCATACACAACGAATTTGTAACAAAGAAAACTTAACTAGATCTATAGTCTCATAGGTTTACAAGTTTAAAGCTGCAATATTACCTCCAATTTTCAATATCAGGGTTATAGATGCTCATAAATATAGATAAATAGATGTAATAATATATAATTGAACTATCATAAACCCACTACTATATCAAACCATGTGAAGAAGACACATGAAAACAAAAACAAAATAAAAATTGGGTCAACATGGAAAGGAGGCCTCAATGCCCCCAACACTTTGCATCATCCCCAATTGTCAAAATTAAAGGTATGATAAAGAGAAGAATGGTGTGACAAATAGAAAAAGTTTTATAACACAAAAAAATCTTGTATCCAAGCACATACAAGTGTGACAAGGGTCATCTAGGAACATATAAAACAAACACACGAGAACACAAAACACACACACACAATCTAATCTATAGACAAATAAGATTCACCCCCTAATCCTCGTCAACCAATATGTCATCATTCTCCCAATCTAGATCACTGTAAGGAGAGGGTGGATGAGTTTGCAAAGGAAAAATATCAAGGGGGGTACCCTTCGACCCTCCTATAACAAGAGCCAAGGAAGAAGGCCCTTTGAGGTCTTCTCCACTTAGTTCTTGTGAGGTAAATGTCAATGATCTCATAAAGATCTATGATAGAGCTAGGTAATCATCTACGAAATTGAACATGCACTTTACAACAGTGCTATGTATCAAATCAATGGGCAATGTAGGAGGCACGCGAGATCCACTGTTAGCCTCACCAAAATATTTTGGAGCAATGACAAACTCTAGGGATGTTGGGGTTGCCTCTATCACTAGGATGACACAAGCTAATGTAGAACCACCCTCCAAAGAAGGAGAACTCTTCTTTTGACCCCCATTAAAATCAAGGTCTTATTCCATCTTTCATTTCATCAGAGGATTGGTATGTGTAGGATCATCACGGAAAAAACAAGCCCTTAAGTGGCAAAAAATTTAGAAAAATTAGAGTTAGGAAACTTGACGTAAAAATTTGAATAAGTTATCTATATTATTTCAAAAATATGTAAGAATAGAATTTGTAGCAAATTGAAAGTAGTTTCTAAACTACTAGGTTTATTTGAAAAAAATAAATCTATTTGGTGAAAATTTGAAATTTCAATGGAGTAGTACTTAAATTTAAGGGAAAAAATAAGAAGTAGGTGTCTGTCTGACCAACCTAACCACAATAAAATGATAATTTTTTTTTATAATATTTTAGATATAAGTAGAGGACTCATGTCTCGATGTGATGCATATTCTTTTGTAATTTTTTTCCAAGTAAATAATTAATTATGAATTTTTATTACAACTTTTAAAAAATGTAAAAATTTGTATGTCTAACCACCTTAACTTCATCAAAACTTCATGAAATTTATTTTTTTATTTTTTTAATCCTATCGAATGTGAAGCATAGAATGTGATGCATGTTTTGGATTCAAAAAATGTGATATCATTTGAAAGCTATAGATGTTTTTCAATCAGCCTATCAATCAGGACTTTAGTTGTAATTCAAATAGAAAATGAATAATAATTATTTATTAAATTCAAAGTAAATCATATTTTATATTGGTGGAAAGATGAGAATCTCCTTTAAAAACCCTTTTTGTTTCATCAATTTTGGGTAAAAAAGAGTTGTCAACCACATACCCTACACATACCCATCATATCACCACTTTTTGGCCCATCATGATCCTACACATACCCAGATGTGAGATCCCCACATATGAAGTAGAGGGCGAGGAAGAGGAGAAAATTGCGGTAGACACCATCAAGGTGTTCAACATGTCCATGGGTTTTTAAAAAGGTGGGATATCTGAAAGGGACATCAGAAGGGGAGGCTCATCTGAAGGAGCAACGAATACCTACACCCTCTTTGGGTGAGTATTTTTCACGCTTGTAGGGGGAGCTAGGAGCAAGAATGAGGCGGAGGGAACTAAAGTACAGGGGGCTGAAGGGGAGAGCACAACAAAAGATGTTGAAGCAAGAGTTGCTAGATCCCCTTCGTACTTCTACAAGGTGACTGAGTTCGTGGCTAGAGCCTTCCTCCAACGCTTGCCCTCACATGCAAGGAAGTTTTTACGACTCCAGGAGCTAGAGGTTGCAACCTAAGAAGGGGCGAAAGAATCTTGTTCAACCATTAGAGTATCCATCACAACCATTTTTAATGGAGGGAGGGACTCCAAGATGAGAACAAGAGGAAGAGATGGAGAGGTAGACACAGCAATAGATGGGGGAGTAGAATTGAGTTCCTTAATGGAAGGCCTCTTCCTTTTTGCTACCTTGGAGGTTGGAGTAGTAGGAGGCTGTAAAGGCCAAGACATAGGAGATGCTCCACAGGGACCCTTTACCTAACCATAAAAATGTGTCGAGGAACCATGGGTAAGAGAGGAAGTTCAAATGCATGATGCTTGGCCTTCCACCAAGCGGGCACCATCAAACTTCGTAAGAGAGACAATAGAGGAGGAAGAAGAAGAGCCTTGAGTGTAGGTAGACTTCTCCTTCCCCTTTTGAGAGGAAGAGGTAGCTTGTTGCTATGCTATAGGGTGATTCATTTTCAATTGCCCCTTGCCCTCAGTCTTGTATTTAACATAATTTTGATAAATAAGGTCTATTCTGGGAGGAAGCGGACCAACCGGTGTGGGCCAAAAATGATCTAACGAATAACCCCCATGGAATACCAATGACTAATATCCAGTGTCATGCACAACTACATGAAACCTTCATGAGAGAACTTTAGGAACTTATGAATTACGGAAGAGACCTCATTCATAGAAGCTAGCCAAGGGATGCCTAACATCACCCTGAATAGGTTAGACTCCAAAATGACATCAAAATTAGTATCCATAACCCTAGGTCCCACTAGGATGAAAAGAGTTATAAAGCCATAGGGGTGAGAGAGAGACCATCATGAGTACGTATAGTGGTTTTTTCTTCTCATACTCCTTCCTCTATAAAGAATTCAACAAAAAAGTCTCTTTTGTAATAACATTCACATGACTCACAATGTCCACAAGGACTCCTATCATAGTGTTTCCATTGATGTGACTAGGAACATATAGAGGAAAGGCTTTGTTATACATGGGTAAATCCTATGACGTAAAAGTAACATTTGATGAACTAATCGCTGGTTGAGGGGGAGGACTAGGAGTAAACGAGACCACATTTATGTACGTAAAAGGGACCTCATCGATAGGATCAAGAATGGAAGGCCTAACAATCAAATTAGTAGAATGTGATGGAAATGGATCCGTGTAGATCTATCATTCACTATTCACCTTAGCCATTGACTTGTTTGCATTCTACTTTTTATCATCAGGGAAGATGGTACCATCGTCAATGTGATCCTGTATATCATGATGCAGGTGCATACAATGCTCAATATAATTCTCATGGACATGATGGTATTGGTAGAACACATTTCCATCATACCAATTGAGATAAGGCTCTTTGAGAGGTCGAGGATCTTCTAATGTTATAATCTTATTCTTTAATAGCTTTTGTAGAATAGAAGAATAAAACTTAGATAACTTAGTAAATAGTCCATTTCCCTTGAGGACTTCATCACTACTTGCAGCCACTACATTTGCAACATATTTACCTATTAGTGATCCAAATTTGCACCCCTTATGCCAAGCTGTGAAATAATTCAAGAAGTTTGGATATAACATGAGACTGCTTTCAGGTTGTGGGTGTCCTATTTTGAAAGTAGACCTCTAGATTATAGGGTGGCTCCCCTTTTGATGTCACCTAACTAATGATTTATGAGGAAAAGGTAAAAGATGCATAAAAATGAACTTAACTGAAAAACTAAAGGTGATACACCAAAAAACTAAGACAGGTAAACGACCTATTAACATTAAAAACAATGACATAAAACCTTGTTCACAAAACTCATTTTCACATGTATTTTCACATAAGTAATTTATAAGGAGGTCTTAAACCAAGACTCTTAGAAGGAAAACAAAATTTCACAACTAACAACACTTGGATTAACAAACATAGCTTATAATCTGTAACAATGTATTTTTTGCTAAATAGGTGCTTAACCATGAGACAAGACTACAAGGAAAGGTAAATTTCACAAATAATTTGATCAATCACTAATATCACACAATAAAACATGAAATGAGAAGGTAAATGTTCTATTTCATCGATTCAAAAGACTCAACTGTCATTACAAGTCCATATGAGTTACAATACTGCTCTTGTTGAAAAACATAACTTCAAAGCCAAGTTATCACTTTGTTGGAAAGAAAGTGTTGAAGTTGTCAAATCCAACTTCTGAGTCCAAGAACACCTGCATGCAAGAATACCTATCACAGGGAAGAAAAAATGGAGAAAGAGATATTTTACTCTGTGAAATTGAAAAACTCTATTCTCAACAATTGAATTAGCATAATTACATAAAAGATCAATCCTTAAGAAAGGAGATCAACAAAACCCTAAAAGGATAATACATTTAATAATTAATATAATTATTTAATGTCTTATTATGCAAACTAAGGTGAAATGTTAAGAAGGAGATAAAGGTAATTTAATTAACATGATTAAATTTAAACCTTTACTCTAACACCCCCCCTTAAGATGAGCAAAAGTGTAGCTACAAACATATGCAAGAAAGCAAGGTAACTACAATGCATGAAAGTAAACTTGGGTCCCGGCTACAAGGCCAGATAAGGTACCCAATTACAACCAAATCTCTGTAAAGTGGAGAAATAGAGAAAACCTCATGGGAAAAACTCTACTCCAAAAAGAGAAGAAAGCATGCTAAAAAAACATGAAAGAAGGAAGGAAGGCCTCACTGAGACCCCCCAAGGACAACTTCCTTCACCCCAAGCATGGAGCGCAACTGAAGATAGCGCGGCGAAGCCAAAGGTTTAGTGAAGATGTCTGCAACCTGCTCCTCTGTAGGAATGTACTCCAAGATGAGAGAACCATCCTGAATCAACTGCCTGATGAAGTGCATGTGGATTTCAATGTGCTTAGTCCACTGATGCTCCACTGGGTTGCGAGAAATATGAATGGCACTCTGATTGTCACACCAAAGTATAGTGGGACTATCAGGAGGAAACCCAAACTCAACCATCAACTGTCGAAGCCATAAAACCTCCTGACTAGCTAACACTGCTCCTCGATACTCAGCCTCTGTAGATGATAATGCAATAGCAGACTGCTTCTTGCAAGACCATGTAATAGGACCAGAACCAAGGCAAAAAACAAAGCCAGAAGTAGACTTTCGTTCATCGACATCACCAGCCCAATCTGAGTCAGTAAAGCCAACAATGTGAGGGGATCCTGATGTGTAGTGAATGCCATAATGAGTGGTGCCCCGAATGTACCTCAAAATACGTTTGGCTGCTTGCCAATGACTCTCATGTGGATCATGTGAGAATCGAGAGACAAGGCCAACCGCAAAGGAAAGATCAGGACGTGAGTGTGTCAGGTACAACAAACTGCCAACCAACTGTCTATACAGAGTAGAATCCACGGAAGAAGTAGTACAAGTGGAAGACAAGACAACACCTGACTGAAAAGGTGTGGGGGCAGGCTTGCAATCAAGCATGCCAAAGCGCTGGAGCATAGTAAGAGCATACTTCTGCTGAAATAAGGAAATCCCATCCGAAGACTGAATAACCTGCAGGCCCAAGTAATAGTGCAAAAGTCCAAGATCTGTCATCTCAAACCGCTCCATCAAAGCTCGCTGAACATCCTGAATCATGGAAGATGAGCTACCTGTAATGATGAGATCATCGACATATAGCACAAGAATCAAAAGATCACCCTCCTGACGCCAAATGTACACTGTGTGATCGGAATGGCAACGTGTGAAGTGAGTGGAAAGCAAAAAAGAGTCCATCTTCTCATACCAAGCCCGAGGGGCTTGTTTGAGACCATACAATGAACGCCGAAGTCTGCAAACCAAAGAAGTGTCCTGCACAAAACCCTGAGGCTGCTCCATATAGATCTCCTCATGTAGGTCACCATGCAAGAAGGCACTCTTCACATCCATCTGAAACACTGACCATCCCTGTGAAGCTGCAAGTGAAAGTACAAAGCGAATAGAATTCATCTTAGCAACAGGGGCAAAGGTCTCGGAGTAATCAATACCCTCCACCTGAGAAAAACCCTTCGCAACAAGATGAGCCTTATACTTATCAATAGAACCATCTGCAGCATACTTGGTACGGTACAACCACTTGCACCGAACCAACTTTCTTCCCTTAGGAAGAGGACAAAGATCCCAAGTATGATTCTTCATCAAAGAAGAATACTCCTCATCCATAGCCATATCCCACTCAAGGTGACCTGTCGCCTCTGAAAACTTTTGAGGATCATCCAAAATGGCATGACTCAAAAGACTAGAACCAGATGTCTGAGCACGAGTACGACGAGTATCTGAAGGATCACCTGCCAAAGAACCAGCTGCATCAACAGTGACACGGGCCCACCTAGGCAAAGACGGAGCACCTAGTGGTGGTGGAGATGGTGGACCATCATCTACCTCATCCTCAAGAGATAAGTAATCCTCAAGTGATGAAGAGGGAGGAGTAGGCAATGAGGGAGAAGCTGGTGATGGAGAATCCATCTGAGGATAGCGCTCATCAAACTGGACATCTCGCCGAAACAAGACCTCTCTGGAATCAGGATCAAACAACCTGTACGCCTTAACATCCTCACAGTAGCCAACAAATATGAGTGGTCGGCTCTTCCTCTCCATGGCTTTCCTCTGAGCATCAGGAATAAATGCCCAAGCCTCACTACCAAAAACTCAGAATGTAGAAACATCAGGCTTGACATGGGTCCAAGCCTCCTCAGGAGTCATATGTCGCAATGCCTTATGAAGCATCCGATTCTGAATATAATTGGCACAATTGATTGCCTCAGCCCAGAATGAAGAACTCATAGCTCGAGACTGTATCATACAATTTGCCTCTCCAGGTTCTCTTTTTCTCTCTCAGCGATTCATTCTGGGGGTGTAAAATCGAGTCTGATGCTTCAGTGCAAAATTTGTAAAAGCCTGATTAACATATTCCCCCCCATTATCTGTGCGTATCCTCCTGATAGAAAGTCCAGATTGCTTCTCCACAAATGTCTTAAAAATCCTGAATGAGTCAAAGACATCAGACTTGTACTTAAGAAAGTACACCCATGTACGTCTGGAGAAGTCATCAATAAAGGTGAGCACATAGCGGGCCCCTGAAAAAGAAGGAGTCGGAAAGGACATAAGATCACTGTGTACCAACTCTAGGGGTGCCCTAGCACGAGTGGCTCGACCCTTCGGAAAAGGATCTCGATGATGTTTGCCAAGAACACAACCTCGACATACACCATCAGTACAAGAAATCTGTGGGAGCCCAATCACAAGTGCCTGAGTACTCATCTGCTGTAAATATCTGTAATTGACATGGCCAAAACGCTCATGCCAAAGCATGCTCACTGAATCTGCATGTGCAATAAGAGAAGAACCAACAGTGTCTAAACTCTCAAAGCCATCAAATCTGTATAAGCGAGATGCAGAATCCACACTCCCAGTAGCCACAACCAAGTCAGGATCGTGAAGGTCTCGAATAACCACATCATGTGGTGAGAACTCAACTGTCTTACCAGAGCCAGAGTGGAAAATCTGATAAACAGATAGAAGGTTTGTCAAAATTTCAGGAACCAGAAGCACATCCTGAAGACAACCACCATCCAATGAAACAGTACCTGAACCCTGAACTGAAAGTTGTGCGGAGTCACCAACTGCAATCTGTGAAGTAGCACTATGAGCAAGTGCAGTGACTAAATCCTGTGAGTGTGAGATATGGTGCGAAGCACCAGAGTCAATAATCCATGTGGATCCTGAAGAAGAGGCTCGTGCAGAAAGAGCATGACCTTTCCCCGTGGATGGAGAAGGAGGCTGAGGTGAGGAAATATGATGCTGCTGCATGGCTTCCTCCAAAGCCTCTAATCGTTTCCAACACCTGGAAACTGGATGTCCTTCCTTGCCACAGAAACTACAAGGATCACCTGGATTCTTCTTTGTCTTGGAGGAAGACTCACCAAACTTAGAAGATTTACCCTGTTTAGGAGTGGATTGTGGTTTTGAATTTGTTTTAGGTGGTGGCTTGGAGGAACTCTCACTGCCAACTGAATCTGTCTTCGGCTTCTTTTCTGCTTCTGTTTCCCTTGGGATGGCTGAGCAACCAATGCTTTATTCTTTGATCCAGGAAGAGTATCCAACTGTGTGAGCTTGGCTTGCTCTCGTGTCAATCGATCACAGAATACCTCAAGAGAAGGCATAGTAAAATGTGGACCCAAAGCATCCATGGTGGAATAGAAGGTAGAAGAGAAAATCTGGAAGGATCCTCGAAGCTTAGATAGAATCAGGTAAATACACTCAGTATCTGTTTTGTTTTTACCACAACCCTGTAACAAAGATCTGAGAGATTTGAATTTCATCAGGAAATCCTCAATAGAAGGAAAGGAATCAGGTACCAAAGTGGTCAATTCTGCCTCAATCTGAAGTGCTCGAAACTGATTAATGGTGCCAAAGAGTGTTTCAAACTTCAACCACATAGCTCGAGGAGTTGCACAACCCTCGAGATGAAAAAGAAGACTGTCTGAAACATGCAAGGATAACAATCCCATGGCCTCATCCATTCTGTTCCTGTGCTGAAAGATCTCAAATTGACGTTGCAACTGAGGTTGAACATCATCCAAACATGACCATAAACCTTTGGACATGAGAAGTCTTGTCATCTGTGCCTTCCAGGTATGATAATTGTGTGGGGAAAGACGCTCAACCGAAGAAGAGTCTGCCATTAAACCCTGCACCTGTGCTGCTTGTTTTTTTTATTATTATGTGATCTTTCAGAATAGACAGAAGATGCAGAAGGGTTTGATTGTTTTGAGAGTTTTGGTGTTCTGGTTTTCTGATGGAAAATACAGAAAGCAAGAAAAAACACCCCCCCACAATACGAGAACCCAAACCCCAGTACAATTTTTAAAGCTGAAAAGCTTGAGAAAGCAAAAAATGCTTCAGACAAAATTCTATGTACCTGGTAAATTTTTGATGAAAAAAAGTTACTGTTCTGGAAAGAGCATGAGAAGAGCTTTCCGACGCCTACTTGCGAAAAAATGGAGTTCGTGTGCAAAAGATATGGCTCCGGGAATGCAAAAACAAGTTCTGACTTTGACTGGAAAAAATGACTGCAAAACGGCAAAATCAGAAAAAATATCCCTCATCTTTTAGATCGGGCTCGGAACCAGCTTTCCGACGCCTATTTCCATTCGAAAATCCGAGCTAAAACGAGCAAGATACGCCCAATTTCGTGAAGGCAGCTCCAAAATTTTTTTTAAAAAAATCCAAAGCCCCATAGCCCTCAACTCTAAGGCCTTTGGTCCTGGGCGCGGGCACCGGTCACATGAAAGGCCCTGGGGCTGGAGGCCAGAGATCCGGCGCTGGCGTTTGCCGCGTCGGGACCACAGTTCCTTTGGGATGGCCGAAATTTCAATAAAAACTTTGTTTTTTTTGAAATTTTTCACACGTTTTCCTCGAAAAACGAGCCCTGAGGCCGTACGGCCTTGGGCCTAAATTTTTTTGCCTCCTGGTGCAACTTTGCTCAAATAGGGCATGCCATATATGAAAATATGGGTTTTTGGCCGCTCCGAGTCCAACCGTGAGGTCAATTTGGGCCCAAAATGCACCCAAAAATCGGAGTAGCCCAGATCCACACAAAAATATCCTGTAAACTTGTGAAAGCTAGATCTAACCCTTTCAACCCAAAATTCTTCAAAATCAGGAACAAGCTGCAGCAGGTCTGTGCTCTGATACCATGTTGAAGTTGTCAAATCCAACTTCTGAGTCCAAGAACACCTGCATGCAAGAATACCTATCACAGGGAAGAAAAAATGGAGAAAGAGAGAAAGAGATATTTTACTCTGTGAAATTGAAAAACTCTATTCTCAACAATTGAATTAGCATAATTACATAAAAGATCAATCCTTAAGAAAGGAGATCAACAAAACCCTAAAAGGATAATACATTTAATAATTAATATAATTATTAAATGTCTTATTATGCAAACTAAGATGAAATGTTAAGAAGGAGATAAAGGTAATTTAATTAACATGATTAAATTTAAACCTTTACTCTAACAGAAAGAACTCCCTCCCAATAACAAAGATTGAAGTTACTTAAGAAAAAATCAACCAACTCCTCTCACACATGTCCAACTAGAAGGTTCTATTCAGATGCAACAGAAAAGGCCAAAAAGAGCCTTCTAGAAACACTCCAAACTATCCTCCAAATGTAAAAATGTCAAGCCAAGACCCAACCATACCAAAAGCATGACCAAAAATGCTCCAAAATTTTCTCATTTTCTCCAAAAGCCCTGTCAAAGACAACTCTCACACTTTCCACATGTTGGTCAATATTTCTCCAAATTACTCACATGCCTCCAAACTATTTGACTCACACTTTTTGTGTGCAAACAAGTCTTCAACCTATTCCATCATGTTTGGAAGACATAAATCTTCAACTAAACCTCCAAAAGCATGTGTTAAAAGTTCAATGCATTTCATTTTTCATTAAAAGTAACATTTAGACTTAAGTGATTTATAAATTATCACTTAAGTTAAATGTTTTACATTTTTCATAAGAAATGCAAAATAATAACCATTCTTCAATCACCCTTAAATGATTGTAAGAGGATAAAAAAATAAAATTAGACTCCCTTAAGGCATGATAAAGCCTAATTCACCATTATTTATGCATTTAAGGTAATATTTGACTTAAGTGATTTATAACTATCACTTGATAAAACAATCTACATTTTCAAATATATGCAAAAATATCAATGGTTCAACCTATGCATCACATAAGTCTTGAGGGCCTATTAATTTTCAAAGAGGCACAAGAATCACTAAGGCACATGTTTTGGCAATCACAAGGCAAAAGTAGCATAAGTTTTTTGAAAACAAGAACATAAGGAAAAAAATGCCTAAGGCATAAGACTCTTTCACTTGGCCCACTTAGCAATTAAATTGCTTTGTAATTTCTTAGAAAAGAAGGCAAAAAAGTCACCTTGGTTGACCACCATAGGGTTTCAAACCCTAAACAAAAAAAATGGGAAAAGCAAAAAAAAAACCATCTATTTTGAGCATCGAGCTTTTCTGGAATGTTCATCTGCTGCCATGGGGTTTCATAGAAGCACAAAAAACATGATTTTTGACTAGTTTTTGGCTGAATTCATGATGAAATCTTGTGATTTCCCTTGAGAATAACAGGTATTTGTGATTTTTGAACAAAATATGCATTTTCTCTATTGTTTAAAGGCTATTTCATGAGTTAAATGTTGTGGCCAAGAACATTTTCTGATCATTTTTATGTGATTTCTTTTCCTCCATGGATTTATTTTTCTTCACTCAGCTGCCATGATGGATCTTCTGAAGCTAAATGGAGGCTCTTCAGTAGTTAAATGCTTACATAATCTAGGAAAATGAGCAAAACAACTCAAGTAAGCTTTAACTATACCCATATCTTGATTTCCCTCCTTTATCTTAGTGAATAGAAGCTCAAATCTGAGCTCTTCATTGTCAAAATGAAGCAAAACTGGCCTTTCTTTCTGTATTTGAAAATTATGAATAAACCCAAATGGGTTTTGCTGCTTTTGTGAAGAAAACATAGTTTTTTGGCCATGACCATGAAGAATTGATAAGAGTTTTTAAATAATTTCCACTTCCTGTAGAATGTTCTCCATGAAACATTTCTTTCAATTCCTCTGTGTTTTGAAGTGTATCTCAATTCGCTTACAAAGGGTTTGAAAATTTTTGTTGCTCTTGAAAACTTCCATTAGATTTCTCTTTCACCATGTCTATATTTTGTAATTTTAGGATAAACCCAGATGGGTGTTGTTGCTTTCCTTATATAACCGATGCTACTGTCATGACATCTCTTAAATAGTAGCCTTGAAAATGAAGGCCATTTCATTGGGGAACTCAAAGGTCAATTTGAGAAACAACTTCTAACTTTCATTTAGTCACTGTAGCAAACTACTAACTTACTGCAATCTAAAAATTTAATGGTTGAGCCAAAGTTGATCAATCATAAAAGCAATAGATTCAACCAAAAAAATAGCCATCTTTTCATGCATTTAAAACCCTATTTGTTAGGGTCCTAAGGAAGTGGTGAATCATCACTATTGGAATATAAAAACAATGAACCACCACTTTCGATGCTCAAAAACTTCAATGACACCAAGTCTACGTACTTATTTGTAATAACGAATATATCAACACAGGCACCTGCTTGAACATCTAGAGCATCCAAGTCCTTATAAAATGGTGTTTTTTCTGGAAGCAATGCTCGATCTACATCTTCACCCTTGCAGGAATATTGCTCCCCATAACGTCTTGTTTCCAATTACCCAACCCCATAATCATGTGGACCAGACAAAAAGAAAAGAATATTGCTAGTGCAAAAGTGTTTACATACTCTGACCCCAAATAAGTGATAAGAGCATCCATTGCCACTCCAAATCCTCATGCCCCAACAAGTACACCATCTATTCCTTGTCCTTCCGTTATAGCTCTTTCCCAAGATGTTGATGGTTTTAAGGTTTCTAGTGTTGTTGTAATGCAGTCCAGGTAATTATCTTGCAGAGCAAAAATGACAACAAAGGCATAACATCTTCCAATTCTATAGGTGCACGTCCATCCAGGTTAGGAGGAATGAAAATGTGCTTCACAACCAGAACAATCCCTTGCAAAATCATATAATCCTATCTTGTGGTTGAAAGTAATTAGCCCAAACAATGACTTTGGTGCCAAGGTCTCCAAAGCAACAAGGAGAGAACTCTTAACACACTCCAAATATGCCTCAAAAGATATGATTCATTTCTAGCATTGTTTTTAGCTCGAGACTTTTAGCTCAATAAGCCTCATGATTGTTTCTTTTAGTCCTTTAGACCTTAGATAGTGTTAAAAAGCATCCTTGGGGTCTACCCCCTTTACTCCTGTAGAATTTTATGATGATGGTGGTCTGTGTTTTAGCACAACCCTCTGTCATATTATGATTTCACTATCTTCGTAAGGCTTGATGAGTCATTTATACTTGATTGTCATTGTGAGCATATGGATACTTTGGCATCTTCATGAATCTACCTTTGACAAACTGACATCTAATAAGCTACATATGAATAGCTCATGTACTTTTCCCAATTTCATGAATGAAAAGAGCATGTTGTTGTTTCCTTTATTGCAATACCTCCAATGTTGATTACAAGGGGGCAAATCTTCCATCTCATGCAATTACTGTTACCATATTTTCACCTATAGGTTCAATTAGATAGAACCCTCTAAAATTTCATGCAAATGGTATATTTTTAATCTCCTTATGCTGCATTCAATTATACAAATGAAATAACCTTAAAAGATTGCAAGAATTTAAAATAATTACATTTATATAAATCTATGAAACATAGAAAGATTTTTCACATCTTTTATGAGAAAAAAAATCTTTATTGAATATAGAATATTCATTTGACTCACACAAGGCATGAGTTTAATTCTTGTCTTATTCAATACAAATCAAGATTAACATATGCATGAATAAGAAAATGAAGAAAAAAGAGCATGTAGGGTGGGTAACCAGTCATTTCCTGAGAATGATTGGTTTTCGTCGAGTCTTTTTGTCTGCAGTCTGAGTGGTCCTAGTTTGTTCCTAGCTCCTTAGGGCTCCTATTTTCCTGCAATAAAGCAAAGCAATGTATTAGAGTAGTCATCTAAGCAATGAAATATTGTACACCATACATGATCATTTACCTATTCATGTATACATTAATCTTAAATTGCATCAAATAGACATCCATATGCTAAATATATCAATGAAAACACTGAAGCCATCTAGATTTCACATCAAAGTATGCATTTTTCCTAACTTGTTTGTTTCAGGTGCAACTATAGGTACAATTATATTTTTATATCAAATGAGTGGGATAAATGTGGCTCCCCTGAGGGTTGAGTCCAACTCATAATTATTTTTTAGAAACATTTCATATATATTTAATAGATGCAAGAAAGATAAATTGCATAAAAAATGATCTAATAAGGAATTATTACTTGATACAGTTTGAGTTCATGATCATATATAAAGTACAAGACAACCACATGAATGCAGTGATACACAATGCTATGAAGACATTTAGTTTCAGAGAAATAGCTAGATGAAAGGAGACAACATGTTTTCCTTTAAAAAAAAGTCAAGAATCACATGGTAATATTATGACAAAGAGAAGCAACAAAGCTTCAGTGACATAAATCATGGCATCACTAGTTCATTAAAGAAGTGTATTATATTTTCCATCCAAGAGTAATGCACATTATGGAAAATGAATATTGTTCATGTCCTAAAGGTAGGAAATGGGGATCATTGTTTTATATCAGGGTATCATCAGTGATATTATATGTGCAACTGTACAACAAGAGCTAGTCCATTTATTGGAAGGAGTGAGTTTTACAAATAAATAAAAGAGTCGTATCTTATGACCATGGTATGACGTAATGAAATGAAAAGACAACTTATTCATTGTTTAATCTTACCACAAGAATCAACACAAAGAAATAGCCATAAGTGATGAAGATAGTGGGAAGACATGGTTTCAGGTCACAATAATGATTCCTCAAAAGACATGAAATCATGAAACACTTTGTGAATTAGAATATGACATAGATGGTGAGATTTTGTGTTAGAGCATAGTCTTCAAAGGGCAGCTCCAAGTTACAAATCACATAGACAAGAGGAGGTGCTTCTTTAACTATTTGGATCTTATATGATGAGCTGAAGCAAAATGAGCCATACAAATTTCAGTTTTAAAAAAGGGACAGTGCCTTATAAGGGTCTATCATATACAATATCATATAAACCAAAAGCATAATCTGAAAGTGCCATCTACAATAGAGAAATTGACTCATTTCCTTCTTTTATGAACAAGGAAAATTAAAGAGTGATAAGTATGGGCTATTCATGTTTCTAAGATTTAATGAGCTTTTCGAATATCATTGTGATGGTATGTTAAGACATGGGAAAATGAGAAAATTTATGTGCTTAAATCATGGTCATAGTGTTGATATGAAGACTTTATAGTAAAAGCTCTCAACCCAAAATTGGGTCTTATGGCCTTTTTAGCATTCATGAGAGAAATTACAAGAGCACGACCTGCAAGAGGAAGAAACCCTAGGTCGGGTAGTAATGCAAAGCTAAGTGATAATAGAAGCATGAAGGCTAAGCCATAGCCATTTGTATAAGAAGATGAGCCCAGATGGTAAAGAAAGAGACACATAGACCATAATACAAAGACCCATTTGGTTTTTGTCCCCAGGTGTTGAATAATGAGAAAAACATAAATTTTGAGCTTATGCAAGTGTTCTAGAAGTAGAATGTATAAGGGAAATTGTAGAGGGTTTACCCACAGCTAGCTAAAGGCCAAATGCAAATATGGTTAGAAGAATCCTTAAAAGCTTATAAGGAGACAAATGAGAGAAATCATCAAGCACAAAATGTGCAACAAATGCTAGAATATAAAACAAAATGAAAGAAAGGTTGTGGGTATTTTATAACCTAGAAACAAGCGAAATGTATGTTGTAAAGAGGCCGAGTGATATAAAGCACATAGTTTTCTTTTTGTGATAACACATTGAAATGAAAGTATTTCTAAAAGCTCTTATTGAGTTTTAAAAGAAAAAGAAAACATTTGTAGATAATGTGGCCACAACCATGCTCAAATATGGAGAAACAAACATCTACAAAAATGAACCAAATGAAGGCCGTGTCCAGAAAAAGTAACATACCCAGCATGGAGTGGTCTTTATTGGCGAAAGTCAGAGAATAAGAAGCCTCTCCAAATCTATTTTTACCTTTAGGAAACTTGAAGAAATTTCTCATGGTGCGGCCATATCAAGAAGAAAAACAACATAAATTAAAATGAGAGAAGAAATATGTAGAGTCCATGGTCAAAGAGAGCCTGTATGAGCAAAAAAGGTCATATTTTCTCATATTTTTCTTCTAAAAACATGCTTACTAGTGTTGTCTATAGAGTTTTCTTCAATCAAATGTTTGACCTGGTTCACTCATGGTAGCAGTCAAGAGTTTCCAAAAACCATCATAGCGGCGGTGTTGAGCTTCTTCATGAAGCTTTTTAAAGAATGAAATATCTTTTTCATTTTTGCCTATGTCTTGTTTAGGGTTTGGAACCCTAAGTATACCTCAAAGTAAAATGGCATTTTATGCCTTTGTTTTTAAAATATATGCATATGACTAATACCCTATGAAAAAGAAGCCTTTAGCCTTTGTGACTTAGGTGTTTTTGTCATAAGCAATTTATATTGCCTAGGTTTTGACTAAATGGAAATTAAGTTTTTGCATTAATTTTTATTGTAAAATACTTAAGTGGTATTCTATGAATCAATTTTTACTTAAAGTATGTCTTTTAAATGAAAAATTATAGGAGCATATGTTATATGAATGAGTCATGAGCTCTTCAACTTTTGAAGGAGGTTGACCAACACATGCCAGGAATGATGGGAGGTTATTTTCAGTTTGGGAACACTAGGAGAGCATCTAGGGGCTGATTTATTGAGTTTTTATCTTGGGCTTGGTCAAACTTGACCTTTTCACACATATTGGAGCCTTTTAGAGTAAATCCATTTACTATATTTTTGGCTTTTTTAAGGCATCTGAATTCATGAAGTTTCTAGAACCTTGTTTTGTGGGGCAATTGAAGTGTTGGCTAATTAGCCACATTTGTAACTCATTTGAGAGTCAGTTCTAATTTATGCAATTTTTGAAGAAAGTGACTCTTAGAGTCCTTTTCAAAGATTTTGTGCATACTTTTGTAACTCATTTTGGAGATGAATTCAGAAAAGATCTTGGACATTAGTACTTGAAGTCTTTTGCTTTCTTATTCTTGCAGTGCAGTGTGTTATCACGTGGTTGATCAAGTTACATGTGAGGAATTTTCACTTCCTTGTAGTTTTGTCTCACAATTATAGTTCCTTTTTTTCAATAGTAAGTCTATGCAAGTTGAAAATTGTGTTTTAATTTCCACATAGCTTTGAAATCGTGAAAGTGTCCTTTCCTTTCGAAATTTAAATGTATTCAAGCCTTTCTTCAAATTATTTATGCATGGGTTTGTAGAAATAAGGTGTGCAAGTTCTATTTTTTAGTCATTGAAAATAAGTGTCTATTCTCTAAATTTTCATATCCTTATAGTTTGGTGTATCACCGTAGAAATAGTATTTTTGCCAGTTTTCACTTTAAAGCTTTTTCTCTTCCCTTTTTCTTCAAAGTCACTAGTTTAGGTAATATTACCAGCATAGGATGCTGGCCTCCTCCGGAGGTTCTTTTCCATTTTTTAGGTAACCCACAACCTCTGGAAAAGTTTTGATGTTTATCTAGCTTACTAAGTTCATAACTCAATCCGGGTGCAAATTTTAAGAGTTAACATTTTTGGCATGCCCGATGGGATGAGTTTCTCATCATTTTTGTTGGTTTGGTATGCAACTAGCAAGTTTCTAACCTTGTAGAGATTATATTTGCATACTTGGCGACTTTGTGAAGTGAAGGAACAATATAACTAGTGTTGTTTTAACACATGAGAAAAGTACAAACCAAAAGTGCAAAGTATTTTGAATTTTTGTAGCTGTCACCACCAAGAAGACAAGGCAAAGCAATGAAAGGAGTACCTCCTTCCAAGAGGGTCCAATCTACACCACTTGGTGTTAGGCGAGAATCAATGTTTTCACCACCAAGGAGGAGAGGAAGACCATCTAAGAAGTAGAGTGAGAATTGTTCTGCCTCACTAAGCCTCAAAACAAAAATTTCACCTTTAGGCAGTCCAACTGTATTCATTATTTTCTTAGTTTCTACAAATTTATCAGCTGCTATTCAAACTCAAATTAATCCACTTCAGCCACCTCCAATGGCTGCTAGAAATTAGCCCTTTGTGCCATTTAATGGAGGCAGTCCATTAAATTTGGCGCAACATAATGACATACTAGTGGCAACTTTAAAGAGCTTGTCAATCTTCATTGGTGAAGACCAAACAACTCCAATTGAGCATATAAGGGATGTTGCTTCCTTATGTGGTGTTCATCATATTACACAAGAGGATGTAGTTGTAAGGCTACTTGTAGCATCATTCAAAGGAAGAGCATTACAGTGGTTCAAAAGTCTTGGAGTAGGTACTATTGCAACATGGGACGAGTTAGGTGATAAGTTACACAAATAGTTTTAGGACAGGTCTAATAACTTATCTTTATTGGAGCAATTAACTACAATAAAGAGAGCTCCTCAAGAGAAAATGAATGATTTCAACTTCATATTTTAGAGGACTTGGGATAGAATCCTTGCAACAGTGAGGCCACCTCCGGAATACACATTTTTATATTACTTGAAAGCTCTTAACAGTGATATAGTTGTCATGACACAATCGATGGGAGGAGTTTCTCTACCTGATGCATATGAGACAACAATTAGACTAGAAAATTGCTTAATTCAGGCAGGAAAGATTGCTCCTAGGCCACCAATGCATATTTTTCCAAAAATATAGCCAAATATGCCACTTCAAATTCCACATTTTGCACCATTGCATGTTGTACCAGCATTACCAGTTGCTAGCAAACAAGAATTTGTAGTTCCAGTATAGTCTCAGGAATTGCAAGAGATTAAAGAGAGTCAACAAAAGATTGAAAATATTTTATAGACTTTTGGTAACAAATTGGTCAATTTAGAGAAGCAACAGTCATATAATAGACCTGCAAATCAACCATTTCAAGGTAATAGGCAGCAATACCAAGGAAATTTCTAAGGTCCAAGACAAAATGTGAATCAAAGGCTTTCCAAGCATATAATCTAGCACCTGTTAGTGCAGCTAGGGACCTTGTTCCTATTTAAAATAATCTTGCTGTTGATTATGAGTGGTGATTTTCATGCAACCAACCACATAATTAAGCTACTTGTTCCAATAGAGTTATAAATCAAGCACTAATGGTACAAAATGCTTCAAGTTCACAACAAAACACACTCAATGATACACCTCCACAATCATAGGATCAACTTACAAATGAAACTACTTTACTTAACTGGCAAGGTGAAGAATTTTGTGGTGTAAATGTAGACGTTTCTTTAGTTGCAGAAAATACAAGAGCAAAGAAAAGAGCCTTTGAAATTGAATAAGTAGCTGATAAAGGAAAAACAACAGCTGTTGGACCATCTACATCACAAGTTCCTCACATTTTGCAAAGGAATCGACAAGTTGCTGCTAAGGAACAACCACACCTATAAGTTGATCATGCTGGCATAAAGGTACATCAAAAAGTAAACCCAATTGTGCCTTATAATAGTATTGATAATATGAAAAAGATGAATGTAACGATGTTTATGTAGGACTCATTAGCTATTCTAGGCCAGAAAGACATGTTATAGTCAACCTTGTCAAACTTGAAACTGTCTGATGAGCCACCAGTAGGTCAAGTTAGAGTTGTATTCACAAATAATCCTCAAGAAAATGATAAACAACCCAACAAAGAAATGGGAAAGGACATCAAGCCACCTTTGTTTTATGTGTCTGTAATCATAGGTGATAAGTTAGTCCATAACTATATGGTGGATAGTGGAACTAGTGGCTCTATAATGCCAAAGCAGATTGCTAAGAAACTCAGACTAAAGTATCACCCTTTAGAGAAAGGAGTGATTTAGTTAGATGGTACCTTTGCTAATACTTTAGGTGTTATAAAAGGCTTGAGCCTTACCCTTCATGCTTGTTCAAAATTTTTAGTTCCCCAAGACATATGTTGCATAGATCTCCCACCTTTCTTTGCCTTGTGTCTCTCAAGAGACTTTACATGTAAGATTGGAGGTTATGTGTCAACTGATTGGTCATATATGTTGTTTAGAACAAGATATGGAACCAAGGTTACCATTAAATCTAAAAATTTGGCCAAATATCATATTGAGCCATACAACCCAAGTGTTATCAATGCTGTCCCAATTGCTCCAAACACAAATTGTGTCATTTTTACTGACAATGAGCTAACTATTGCTCAGGAGTTGAAAGAAGAAGGTGTTCCTAAAGTACTGTTACATGAATGGGCAGTAGAAAATGTGTTAGATAGTCCTGAAGATCTTATTCAAGATGATGGTATGGGTAATTATGTGATGCTTGAACTTGATGTAGAGGTTCCAAACCTTTAAATAGGTGCAAATCAACTGTTACAATAGCAAAATGAACTTTGGGAAATGTATTTTGATAGTTCTAGAAGTAAAAATGGAGCTGGTGGAGGTGCAATGCTTGTTTCTCCACAAGGTGATAGATATTTTTTAGCTTTTCATTTTGTTTTTGCATGCTCAAATAATATTGTTGAGTATGAGGGACTTATTCATGGTCTTGAAATGACAAGGAAAAGAGGAATTAACTATTTGAAAGTCTATGGCGATAATGAACTAATAGTTAATTAGGTTAGAGGCCTGAATGTTGCCAAGAATGATGCCTTGAAATCCTACAAAAAATAGAATGTGGAACGTAATCGAAGAGTTTGATGCCTTTAATCTGATTTCTATCCCTAGAAATCAGAATAAACATGCTGACAAACTTGCAACAATTGGAGCATAGTCTAATATCCCAAATGATATAAAAAAAGAGAAGATATAGTAATATGTAAAATTTGTAATCAGGCCATCAATTCCTAATAACAACATCAACTGACAAGTATTTGATAGTGATAAGTAGATTTTAACTTTTTTGCTCCAGGAAGATCAATTTTCTATAGTGAATCAAGAGAAGATTAAACAACAGTATGATGATCAAGTTATACAACTAAAGACAAACAAGCGTCCCAAAGGTCTGGTTACCTTGGAGTCTATATTCAACACTGATGATCAGCTTAAGAAAAGAAAGATCAACATTCAAGTGAAATAAGATCATTATGAAGAAGCTGAAATCTTTAAAGGTAAGCTTCTTAAGTTAGGAAAAATCTGTTCAACTGAAGATAGAAAATCTTTCATTGCTTTATGCCCAGAGTATCATGATGTTTTTTCTTGGAAATATTTTGATTTAGAAGGTTTTGACCCTCATATTGCACAACACACAATTGAATTAGAACCTTATGCCAAGCCTGTTAGGAAAAATTAAAGACCTTTGAATCCCAAGCTCAAACCTTTAATGATCAAAGAACTGACCAAGTTAGTTGAAGGGGGTATTGTATTTCTGATTAAACAAACATCCTGAGTTTCTAATCTTGTTCCAGTTAGAAAGAAGAACATGGAGATAATATTATGTGTATATTTTAGAGATCTTAACAGATCATCTCTAAAAGACCATTACCCCTTACCTTCCATTGAATAGATTCTCCAAGTTGTTGCTAGTTCAGAGAGATTTTCTCTTCTGGATGGGTATTCTGGTTATAACCAGATTCTAGTTAAAAAAAGAGGATCAATATAAATTTTTTTTTACAACAAAGTGGGACACTATGGCCTACAAGAGAATTCCTTTTGGCTTATCTAATGCTGGTGCCACCTTTTAGTGGGCCATGGATATGGCATTTCAAAGTTTGATTTAGAAATTTTTGTTTGTTTATCTAGATGATGTAACTGTATATTCCAAAAATGTAGACGAACACTTGTCACATCTCAAGCAAGTTTTTGAAAAATGCTGAGTATGGTATATCTCTCAATCTGAACAAGAGTATCTTTGTTGTACATGAAGGTATATTGTTGGGTCACATAGTGTCAAAAGAAGGAATTACTATTGAATCTGAAAGAGTCAAAGCCACACTTGAACTGCCATTACCCAATCACAAGAAAGGATTGTAGAGATTTTTAGCAGAATCAAATTTTTAAGGAGATTCATACCTGATGTTGCAAATTTATTATAGCCTTTGATTGACATGCTTCAAAGGAATGCAGTTTTCATTTGGACTAGAGAAGCTAAACATAGTTTTGAAGAAATCAAGGAAGCTTTAGCATCAGCCCCAACACTAGTAAATCCAAATTTTTCCAAAGACTTCATTTTATATGCTTTTGGTAGCATTAGTTCAATTTCTGCTATGTTGGTTCTAAAAAATAATGATAATTTAGAGCAGCCAATAGCTTTCTTTAGTCAAGAACTTGCTGATTATGAACAAAAATATACATTTGTTGAGAAACATGTTCTCGTTGTGATCAAAAGCTTGAAAAATTTTAAGCCCCTAATTTCCAACAACAAGATTCATCTTTTAGTTGCACGCCCAAGTGTGAAAGAATTTCTATTAAAAAAAGATCTGAGTGAGAAAATAGCAAGGTGGATCACAAAAGTAATGGAGTTTGATGTTGATATCAAAATCACAAAACTTGTCAGAGGTAGAGGTCTTTGTGAGCAATTGGCCTCAACCCTTGAAGATGCTCAGAAATCAGAAAAGGAGACTGTTTTGGTTAATGATAATTAGAATCAGGATGTTGCACTCGTAATTAATGTAGGTTGGGTTTAATATATGACCCATTTTCTTCAAACTAGTGAGTATCCACTAGGTTTAGACAGAGCAAAATGAAAATATTATAGATTACAATCAACTCCATATGTCCTCATTGACAATATTCTTTTTAGAAAAGACCTGAATGGTGTTTTATTGAGGTGTATTGACACAAATCAAACATAAAAGGTACTTTATGAGTTCCATAATGGAACTACAGGGGGTCACTTTGCCCCTAGGACAATTTCTTGGAAAATCATGGGAGTCAGCTATTACTAGCCCAACTTATTTAAAGATGCCTATGCATGGTCAAAGAAGTGTGTAAAATATGCTTTATTTGTAGGAAAGGAGAAGCTTCCTGCTATGCCTCTACATCCAATTTAGGTATAATAACCCTTCATGAGATGGGGCATTGAATTTATCAGGCCAATTGACCCACCTTTTAGTGTAGGTCACAAGTGGGTGCTTATAGCCACAAACTATTGTACATGGTGGACAGAAGCAGTAGCTTTGAAAGAAGCTAATGAATCTTTAGTTTTAAATTTCTATGAGGACATAATAACTAGGTTTGGAGTTCTTGATTCAATCATTTCAGATAATGCTCTTGCATTTGTTTGGTTGAGTTACAGACTAGGCTATTAAACATGAAATTCATTTGAATACCTCTTCAAATTATTACCCCACAAGGTAATGGTCTAGGTGAAAGTACAAATAAAAATTTGATCAAAATCATTAAAAGAATCATGGAGGAAAATCAAAGGGTTTGGCATACCACATTGAAATTTTCATTTTGGGCAAATAGAATAACCCCTAAGAGGTTAGTTGGTAATTCACCATATGTACTTGTTTATGGAAAAGAAGCCAAATTACCTCTGTCTGTAGAGCTTCTAGCTCTATACATTGTTCACTAGTTGGAAATGTTTGAAGAACACAACCCAATGTTCATAAGATATGTAGAGCTCATGGAGCTTGAGGAAACAACAAGCAAGGCAATGAAATTTTTTGAATATCATCAACTCCAAACAAAGAAAACATTTTATAGGAAAGCTACAACCAAAGTTTTCAAGGAAGGTGATATTGTTCTCAAATGGGATGGTGTTGAAAAGTGGACCAAGAAAGCATACAAAATTTGACCATTTTTGGTCAGGCCCATTTATTATCATTGAATGCAAGGAGTATACCGTATCCCAGCTATCAAACATGGATCGAGAAATATTACCAATCCTAGTTAATGGTATTCACCTCAAACATTTTTTTGAGGTATGACTTACCGTTGTACATATTAGGTTAGGTTTATGCTTTCAATAAAGTGCTATTGCACTATAGTTTAATTGCAATTTTTATTCCCTAAGTGATGTCCCAACACAATTAAGTAGTTTCCATTCTACAGTTTTCTTGTTCTCAATAAGTTTTCAAGTGACCTATTATGTTTCAATGAGTTACAAGTAAGCTACAACCTTGAGCAAGTTGTTTTAGGTCAACCTCTAAGTTTATCAAGTGACTCCATGCCCAATGGATAAGTCTAGGCTACTGGTTTATATGTTTAGTAGGCAAACATCTAGCTTATGTTGCCAAAAATGTTATCAGATTTTCACCTACAGGTTCAATCAGATAGAACCCTTTAAAATTTCATGCAAATGGTACATTTTTAATCACCCTATGCTGCATTCAATTATACAAATGAAATAACCTTAAAATATTGCAAGAATTTAAAATAATTACATTTATATAAATGTATGAAACATAGAAAGATTTTACACATCTATTTTGAAAAAAAAAATCTTTATTGAATACAGAATATTCATTTGACTCACACAAGCCGTGAGTTTAACTCTTGTCTTATTCAATAAAAATCAAGATTAACATATACATGAATAAGAAAATGAAGAAAAAAGAGCATGTAGGGAGGGTAACCAGTCATTGCCTGAGAATGACTGGTTTTCGTCAAGTCTTTTTGTCTGCAGTCTGAGTGGTCATGGTTTGTTCCTAGCTCCTTAAGGCTCTTGTTTCTTGCAATAAAGAAAAGCAATGTATAAGGCAACACTCTAAGCAATGAAATATTGCACACCAGACATGATCATTTACCCATTCATGTATAAATTAACCTTAAACTGCATCAAACAAACATCCATATGCTGAATATATTAAAAAAACACTGAAGCCATCCAGATTTCACATCAAAGTATGAATTTTTCCTAACTTGTTTGTTTCATGTGCAACTATAGGTACAATTATATTTTTATATCAAATGAATGGGATAAATGTGGCTCCCTTGAGGGTTGAGCCCAACTCATAATTAATTTTTAGAAACATTTCATATGTATTTAACAGATACAAGAAAGATAAATTGCATAAAAAATCATCTAATTAGGAATTATTACTTGATACAGTTTGAGTTCATGATCAGATATAAAGTACAAGACAACCACATGAATGCAGTGATACTCAATGCTATGAAGAAATTTAGTTTCAGATAAATATCTAGATGAAAGGAGACAACATGTTATCCTTTAAAATAAATGTCAAGAATCACATGGTAATATTATGACAAAGAGAAGCAACAAAGCGTTAGTGACATAAATCATGGCATCACTAGTTCACTAAAGAAGTGTAATATATTTTCCATCCAAGAGTAATGCACTTTATGGAAAATGAATACCAATATGGTTTTTGTTCATGTCCTAAAGGCAGGAAATGGGTATCATTGTTTTATATCAGGGTATCATTAGTGATATTATATGTGCAACTGTACAACAAGAGCTAGCCCATTTATTAGAAGGAGTGAGTTTTATAAGAAAATAAAAGTCCTATCTTATGACCATGGTAAGAAGTAATGAAATATAGAGACAACTTATTCATTGTTTAATCTTACCACAAAAATCAACACAAATAAATAGCCATAAGTGATAAAGACAGTGGGAAGACATGGTTTCAGGTCACAATAATGATTCCTCAAAAGACATGAAATCATGAAACACTTTGTGAATTAGAATATGACATAGATGGTGAGATTTCGTGTTAGAGTATAGTTTTCAAAGGGCAGCTCCAAGTTACAAATCACATAGAAAAGAGGTGGTGCTCCTTTAACTATTTGGATCTTATACGATGAGCTGGAGCAAAATAAGCCATAAAAATTTCAGTTTAAAAAAAAAGGGACAATGCCTTATAAGGGTCTATCATTTACAATATCATATAAACCAAAAGCATAATCTATAAGTGCCATCTGCAATGGAGAAACTGACTCATTTCCTTCTGTTATGCACAGGGCATATTAAAGAGTGATAAGTATGGGCTATTCATGTTTCTAAGATTTGATGAGCTTTTTGAATATCATTGTGATGGTATGTTAAGACTTGAGAAAATGAGTGAATTTATGTGCTTAAATCATGGTCACAGTGTTGATACGAAGAATCTAAAGTAAAAACTCTCAACCTAGAATTGGGTCTTATGGCCTTTTTAGCATTCATGAGAGCAATTACAGGAGCATGGCCTACAAGAGGAAGAAACCCTAGGTTAGGTTGTAATGAAAAGCTAAGTGATAATAGAAGCTTGAAGGCTGAGCCACAACCATTTGTATAAGAAGATAAGCCTAGATGGTAAAGAAAGAGACACATAGAACATAATACAAAGACCCATTTGGTTTTTGTCCCTAGGTGTTGAATAATGAGAAAAATACAAATTTCAAGCTTATACAAGTGTTCCAGAAGTAGAATGTAGAAGGGGAAATGTAGAGGGTTTACCCACAACCAGCTAAAGGCCGAATTCAAATATGGTTAGAAGAATCCTTAAAAGCTTCTAAGGAGACAAATGAGAGAAACCTTGGAGCACAAAATGCACAACAAATGCTAGAATATAAAACAGAATGAAAGAAAGGTCGTGGGTAGTTTATAACCCAGACACAAGCCAAATCTCTGTTGTAAAGAGGCCGAGTGATATAAAGCACAAAGAGTTTTCTTTTAATGATAACACATTGAAATGAAAGTATTTCTAAAAGCTCTTATTGAGTTTTAAAAGAAAAAAAAAGATTTGTAGATAATGTGGCCACAACCATGCTCGAATATGGAGAAACAAACATCTACAAAAAATGAACCAAATGAAGGTTGTGTCCAGAAAAGTAACATACCCAGCATGGAGTGGTCTTTATTGGTGAAAGGTAGAGAACAAGAAGCCTCTCCAAATCTATTTTTACCTTCAGGAAAGTTGAAGAAATTTCTCATGGTGCGGCCATATCAAGAAGAAAAACAACAAAAATTAAAATGAGAGAAGAAATCTGTAGAGTCCATGGTCAAAGAGAGCCTGTATGAGAAAGAAAGGTAATATTTTCTCACATTTTTCTTCTAAAAACATGCTTACATGTGTTGTCTATAGAGTTTTCTTCAATCAAATATTTGACTTGGTTCAGTCATGGTGGTAGTCAAGAGTTTCCAAAAACCATCATAGCGGTGATGTTGAGCTTCTTTGTGAAGCTTTTCAAAGAATGAAATATCTTTTTCATTTTTTCCTGTCCTTTTTAGGGTTTGGAACCCTACGTATACCTCGAAGTAAAATGGTATTTTATGCCTTTTTAAAAAAAATATATGCATATGACTAATACCCCATGAAAAAGAAGTCTTTAGCCTTTGTGACTTAGGTGTTTTTGTCATAAGCAATTTATATTGCCTAGGTTTTGAACAAATGGAAATTAAGTTTTTGAATTACTTTTTATTGTAAAATACTTAAGTGGTATTCTATGAATCACTTTTTACTTAAAGTATTTCTTTTAAATGAAAAATTATAGGAGCACATGTTATATGACCGAGTCATGAGATCTTCAACTTTTGAAGTAGGTTGACCAACACATGCTAGGAATGATGGGAGGTTATTTTCAGTTTGGGAACACTAGGAGAGCATCTAGGGGCTGATTTATTGAGTTTTTATCTTGGGCTTGGTCAAACTTGACCTTTTCACACATATTGAAGCCTTTTAGAGTAAATCTAGTTACTATATTTTTGGCTGTTTGAAGCCATTTGAATTCATGAAGTTTCTAGAACCTTGTTTTGTGGGGCAATTGAAGAGTTGGATACTTAGCCACATTTGTAACTCATTTGAGAGTCAGTTCTAATTTATGCAATTTTTGAAGAAAGTGACTCTTAGAGTCCTTTTTACAGATTTTGTGCATACTTTTGTAACTCATTTTGGAGATGAATTTAGAAAAGATCTTGGACATCAATAATTGAAGTATTTTTCCTTCTTATTCTTGCAGTGTAGTGTGTTATCACATGGTTGATCAAGTTACATGTGAGCAATTTTCACTTCCTTGTAGTTTTGTCTCACAATTATAGTGCCTTTTTTGCAAAAGTAAGTCTATGCAAGTTGAAAATTGTGTTTTAATTTGCACATAGCTTTTAAATCATGAAAGTGTCCTTTCCTTTTGAAAGTTAAATGCATTCAAGCCTTTCCTCAAATTAATTATGCATGGGTTTGCAAAAATAAGTTTTGTAAGTTCTATTTTTTAGTCATTGAAAATAAGTGTCTATTCTTTGAATTTTCACATCCTTACAGTTTGGTGTATCACTATAGAAATAGTATTTTTGCTAGTTTTCACTTTAAATCTTTTTCTCTTCCTTTTTCTGTCAAAGTCAGTAGTTTAGGTGATATTACTAGCATAGGAAGTCGGCCTCCTCTGGAGGTTATTTTCCATTTTTAGGTAACCCACAACCTCTGAAAAAGTTCTGATGTTTCTCTCACTTATTGAGTTCATAACTTAGTCAGGGTACTGATTTTAAGAGTTCACAATTACCTTGTTGCACCAATATGAGCCTAGTGTGTATATTTAAGACTTCATATAGTACTGATTGACAATGTATGCTACTCTTTCCTTTGTATAAATGTCCCTTCCTTCCAAACATGCACCAAGCTGCATCTCCAAGGCTATCATTTAGGACTGTGATTGACCATCCTTTCTTTACTGCCTCATGCGAGTCATCTGTAGATCACTTCTTTTTCCATTAGGCATGTCAAACTACCCTATGTGCTTCAAATCCTCCATTCCTTGAAATGTGGCTGCCCCTCATGACTGTAATTTTTATGTACATGGCCTCTTCATTTGAGTGTGATGACATGCCCCTTGTTTTCTCATGGCTTACTGATTATGCTTGGAGAATGTTTGATAATTCTTCTTTTTCCAAGAAAGGTATCCCTTGTTGCCATGTAGCGTGCATCCATGCTTAACTATCATGTAGCATGCATTTTTCTTTTAGGACTACCCCAATCCACATGTTTTCTCTAACACTTGCTTGCTGCCCCCAAAGGTTTGTTACTTGGTCTTCTCAAACATGTAGATCCTTATGATCTCATGCAATAAACAAACACCATATCCTCCTACTTTTATCATACTAGGCAGGCATATGATGGTGACCTAAAAGATCACCATCCTAAGTGATGTGTTCTTGTCCAATAAGGTTGAATTGAGATGAGTTGGATAATGTCTTTCATGCAACAATGCATGATTATCTTTGTTCCTTCTTGTTGCCCTATATGACTTATGATGGCCTCAGGCATGACTTGATTTCTCCTTCATTATTTTAAGAGATGCATAATTGAACTTGATGCATCACTAAAATCATTTACTTCTTTTAACAAAATGGATCTTGGATACATCACTTAAGAAGATTATAAGACATATCCAACAAAGTACACCATCCTTTTGACATGATAGCAGCATATTGATTGACTAATTGTGACAAGATGAAGTATGAATTTCTTTACAACTCACATTATGTGTTTTATCTTTTGAATCTGATAATGAAATTTGATCAATTGGTGTGATTCCATATTGATTTAATGCATCAATAATATGTTTATGATTGATTTGATCAAGTTGCTTAATTTCCTATCCCTTTTAAAACATCAAAGGGAAACATGCTAGGCTCAACCCTCGTGGGTGCCACATTTACACCACATGCTATAATTAGTTGAATTAGAACAGTAACATGGCTTACCATAAATTTGCACAAGGAACAAATAGTTGATAAACAAAGCATATCATAG
Source organism: Sequoia sempervirens (assembly GCA_007258455.2). NCBI lineage: Eukaryota > Viridiplantae > Streptophyta > Pinopsida > Cupressales > Cupressaceae > Sequoia > Sequoia sempervirens. The sequence goes on from VDFB02109042.1 coordinate 6,963,705, forward strand.
GTGTGTTTGATCACTCCTTTCTTGTTTTCAAGGACATTTATGGTATGCTACTATTTTAATTCTTGTAGACATTAGATTACACATTTATGGATGTTTTTCATATAATTTTGATCAAGGACCTTTCATTGCTTTAACAACACTATTTTTATCCAATGTAGGAAACCTAGGAGTAGTGAGGATGGTTTCAAATGGAATTAGAGAAGTAGGAAGGATCGAGCTAATGTGAGGCCAAGCCAATGGGATTTTTCATTCCACCAGGCAATGACGAGTCCCTTTTCATTTTATATTGAATTTATTTTATGTTATCTATATGCGTATAATCTCTTCTTTCTAAGCATTAGGATAGCTAGTACCTTGGCTTGTGAGGGACATTTATACACTCATGATTATTAATAAAGATTGCATTTGTAATACATATTGATTCTCTTTCTTATTTGTCTGTAATTGCAACACTGGAATAAATGCAATCTATTTTTTGACAATATGTTTTATGTGTATTAATGAACATAGCAGAACATGATGTATCTTTTAATGTTTAAATAAAAACACAAAAGAATAATACTAAGTTACCTGATTTCAGCTGAAAGCTAAAAATCAGGTAACATTTTTGGCAACATCTGCTATATTTTTTCCTACAAAACATCTCGACTAGTTGCCTAAAGCTTATCGATTGGGCACTGAGTCATCTAAAAGCTAACACCACTTGAAAACAACATTGTATGTTGTTGTAACTCACCAAACCAACATGAGATACCTTGAAACTTATTAAAAACCCAACATTGCAGAATGAAAACTACCTTAATAGTGTGCAAAAGCACTTAGGGAAAACTGAAAAATGCATCTGAAATGAAACTACTCTAATCTACTCTAACTAGGAAAGAAGTTGGTCAAACAAAACCATTGATAGGCTTTGCAAAATAACACCCTTTTTTAATTAGCAACTAATGCATTATATGATTATGTATTGTTGAAAGAACATAAAACACATGCAGATATTCAATAGACTATTGCAATGTTTCATGAATGATGCAAATAAACTCACTTTCATTTTGGAAATGATCATGCATAACACTGTCTTGGACTGGACAAGTGAATCTAATCACTTTTAGCTGCAACTCCAAAATCCTTGTACTTGGGTGCAAGCATGACCTTTGGTGCAAGCATGACCTTTGGTGCTTTACTGATCTCCAAACTAGCCAAATATTTGATTGGACAACCTCTAGAATGGATGAAACCTAAATTTTTAGTACTAACTTCCTGATTTAGATCTATTGTTTTGATTTCATCTTGAAGAGTAGTATTCAACTTTTTCCTTATGTTCAATTTGAACAATACTTGCATGTAGCTCAACCTCCTGAATACCCAAATCAAAATTTTCCTTTTCAAAGAAGGAAGGAAAATGACCAAACAATGAGATAGCCTCTTCAGGCACACTTTCAATCAATGCAACAACCTCAAGCTCCTCTGTACACCAAAAAGGAGGTTTCTCACTAAGATTAAGCAAGTCAACTTTATGGGGAGGTTTTTGATTTGAGAGAATAAACTCATCCCCACCAAGACCACATTCTTCCTTTGGCTCCATGTCCGATTTTGCTGATTTATTAATACAGAAGGGGTTGAACATGGTTACCTCCCCTTCCTGTTCTTGTTGTTCTTGATAATATTCCTCCAAAGATGTTGGCATAACATCTAGACATGAGTAGAAAAACTCAATTTCATCTTGAATTAAATCCTCTTCACATCTTTCAATGCATTTTTGTGTGGGAGGATTGGTATTGAGCTCATGGGAACCTACAAGTAAAAAGCTCATTGGTAGGGTCACTAATGTCTCAAAATATTCCTCTTTTTTAAAGCAAGGGAATTTGTGCTTTGAAACCTCTTCATTCATAGGATGATTCAACATTGCAGGAAGATTTGAGCTAAAACTAGGAATGGAAGGGGCTACCTAGGTTTGATACCTTTGTTGGCATTCCTTTGTAGCTATCTACTTGGCAAGACATTCCTCATGTTGTATCCTTTGAATCTCCATCTTCTCTTGAATGTATGTCTAGTAGGCTAACTCCTCTTGATGCATGTTAACCTCTAGTAGCTACATTTGATACTCTTTTTCTCTATTTATTTCACCAATCTGCCTATAGAAGTCTAGCAATATACTGTCAATATTACTAGTTCCCATATCATTAGCATTTTGGGGCTGCAAATTAGAATAAGACTACTGTTTTGGAACAAAATATCCTTCTTGATACTTTTTCTAGGCATATACTGGCTGATATTGAGATTGAGCAAGAGTGGGAGGGTGGGAAACATAATGAGAATGCTGGTAACTTGTTGTCACAAGGGTACTTGAAATAAAACTAGCAAGTTGTGCAATGTGATATGGCTGGTAAGATTTCATACATGCATGATTTTCATGGAATGGTGGGTAATTAGCATTTTCATGATATGTTGGGTGATATGACATGTTCCATGCAACATAGACATGCTTATTCATTCAAAAGTTGGAAAATAAGACAAAATCAGATCTAATTGAAACTAACCAATAATTGATCATATTGAAACAAGTAAAACTTCTCAAAGTCGCTAGGTATGTATTTGGAACACCTCAAAAGGCAGTAATCAATTATTGTACACACCAAATAACAGTAGAAAAACATATATAATGGACTAAGAATCAGCTCCCAGTCCCACCGGGCATGCCAAAACTATTAGTGATCCAAATCTACATCCCTTATGCAAAGCTGTGAAAGAACTCAACAGGTTTGGATATAACATGGGACTGCTTTCAGGTTGTGGGTGACCTATTTTGAAAGTAGACCTCCAAATTATGGGCTAGCTCCCCTTTTCATGTCACCTAACTAATGATTTCTGAGGAATAGGGTAAAACATGTAAAAAAATGAACTTAACTAAAAAACTAAAGGTGATACACCAAAAAATTGACTAAGACTTGTAAACAACCTATTAACATTCAAAACAATGACATAAAACCTTGTTCACACAACTCATTTTCACATGCATTTTCACATAAGTAATTTATAACGAGGTCTTGAAGCAAGACTCTTAGAAGAAAAACAAAATTTCACAACTAACAACACTTTGATTAACTAACACAACTTATAACCTGTAACAATGCATTTTATGCTACATAGGTGCTTAACCATGAGACAAGACTACAAGGAAAGGTAAATTTCACAAATAATCTGATCAATCACTAACAACTCACAATAAAACATGAAATGAGAAGGTAAATATTCTATTTCATTGATTAAAAGTACTCAACTATCATTACAAGTCCATCTGAGTAACAATACTGCTCGTGCTAAAAAAGATAACTTCAAAGAAAACCTATCACTTTGTTGGAAAGAAAGAGCTCGCCCCCAATAACAAATATTGAAGTTACTTAAGCAAAAATCAACTAACTCCTCTCACACATGTCCATATAGAAGGTTTTGGTCAGATGCAATAGAAAAGGCCAAAAAGAACCTTCTAGAAACACTCCAAACTATCCTCCAAATGCAACAATGTCAAGCCAAGACCCAACCATACAAAAATCATGACAAAAAATGCTCCAAAATGGCCCCATTTCCTCCAAAAGCCTAGTCAAAGACAACTCTCACACTTTCCACATGTTGGTCAATATTCCTCCAAATTGCTTACATGCCTCCAAACTATTTGACTCACACTTTTGGTCTGTGAACAAGCAATCAACCTATTCCATCATTTTTGGAAGACATAAATCTTCAACTATACCTTGAAAAGCATGTGTTGAAAGTTCAATGCATTTAATTTTGCATTAAAATTAACATTTAGACTTAAGTGATTTATAAATTATCACTTAAGTTAAATGTTTTACATTTTTCATAACAAATGCAAAATAATAACCATTCTTCAATCACCCTTAAATGACTGTAAGAGGATCAAAAAATAAACTTAGGCTCCCTCAAGGCATGATAAAGCCTAATTCACCATTATTTATAATTATCACTTGGTCAAACATTCTGCATTTTCAAATATATGCAAAAATATCAATGGTTCGACCTATGCATCACATAAGTCTTGAGGACCTATTAATTTTCAAAGAGGCACAAGAGTCACCAAGGCACATGTTTTGGCAATCACAAGGAAAAAATAGCCTAAGTTTTTTGAAAAAAAGCACATAAGGAAAAAAATGGCTAAGGCATAAGACTCCTTCACTTGGCCCACTTAGCAATTAAATTGCTTTGTAATTTCTTAAAAAACAAGGAAAAAAAGTCACCTTGGCTGACCACCGTAGGGTTTCAAACGCTACACAAAAAACACGAGAAAAACAAAAAAAAAATCATCCATTTTGAGCATCGAGATTTTCTGGAATGTTCATCTGTTACCATGGGGTTTGATAGAAGCACTGCAAACATGATTTTTGACTGGTTTCTGGCCGTTTTCATGATGAAATCTTGTGAATTCCACTAAGAACATCAACCATTTGTGATTTTTGAACAAAATATGCATTTTCTCCATCTTTTAAGGGCTATATCATGAGTTAAATGTTGTGGCCAAGAACATTCTCTGATCATTTTTGTGTGATTTATTTTCCTCAATGGATTTATTTGTCTTCACTTAGCCGCCATGATGGATCTTTTGAAGCTAAAATGGAGGCTCTTTAGTAGTTAAATGCTTAAATAATCTAGGAAAATGAGAAAAACAACTTGGGTAAGCTTTTACCAGACCCATATCTTGATTTTCCTCCTTTATCTTAGTGAATAGAAGCTCGAATCAAAGCTCTTCATTGTCAAAATTAAGCAAAACTGGCCTTTCTTTCTGTATTTACTAATTATGAATAAACCCATGTGGGTTTTGCTGCTTTTGTGTAGAAAACACAGTTTTTTGGCTGTGACCATGAATAATTGATAAGGGTTTTTAAATACTTTCCACTTCATGTAGAATGTTCTCCATGAAACATTTCTTTCAATTCCTCTATGTTTTGAAATGTATCTCAATTCACTTATAGTCGGTTTGAAACATTTTGCTGTTCTTGAATACCTCCATCAAATTTCTCTTTCACCATGTCTGTATTTTGCAATTTTAGGATAAACCCAAATGGGTGTTGTTGCTTTCTTTATATCAATGATGCTAATGTCATGACGTCTCTCAATCAATAGCCTATAAAATCAAGGCCAATTTGAGAAAATCCTTCTAACTTTCATTCAGTCACTATAGAAAACTACTAACTTACTGCAATCTAAAACTTTATTGGCTGAGCCAAACCTGAGAAATAATTAAAGCAATAAATTCAACCAAAAAAATAGCTTTCCTTTCATGAATTTAAAACCCTATTTGTTAGGGTCTTAAGGAAGTGTTGAATCATCACTTTTGGAATATAAAAAAAATGAACCACCATTTTTGATGCTAAAAACTTCAATGTCACTAAGTCTGTGTACTCCTTTATAATAACAAATATATCAACATAGACATCTGCTTGAACAACCAGTGCAACAAGGTCCTTGTAAAATGGTGTCTATTCTAGAAGCAATGCTCGATTTGCATCTTCAACCTTGGCATATTTCTCCCCATAATGTCTTGTGTCTAATTTACCAGCCCCATAATTAGGTGGACTAGAAAAAAAGAAAAGACTCTTGCTAATGCAAAAGTGTTTCCATACTCTAACACTAGGTAAGTGATTAGAACATCTATTACCACTCCAAATCCCTATCCCTAAAGAAGTACACCATCTATTCCTTGTCCTTCCATTGAAATTCTTTCCCAAGATGTTGATGGTTTTAAGGTTTCTAGTGTTGTAATGTAGTCTTTGTAACTATCCCCAAGAGGTAAAAATAATAGCAAATGCATAGCGTCTTCCAATTCTATAGGTACACATCCATCTAGGTCAGGAGGAATGAAAATGTGCTTCACAACTGGAACATGCCCATGAACATCATACAATCCTATCTTGTTGCCAAATGTAATGAGCCCAAACAATGACCCTGGTGCCAAGGCCTCTAAAGCAGCAAGGAGAGCACTTTTAACAAGCTCCAAAAATTCCTTAGAAGCTCTTATTCTTTTCTAGCATTCTTTGTAGCTTGATACTTTTAGCTCAATAAGCCTCATGACTGTTTATTTTAGTCCTTTAAACCCTACACAGTGTTAAGAAGCATCCTTGAGGTTTTCCCCCTTTACTCCTATAGAATTTTATGATGATGGATGTCTTTGCTTTAGGACAACCCTTTGTCATATTATGATTTCACGGTCTTAATAAGGCTTGATGAGTCATTTATGCTTCGTTGTCTTTGTGAGCATATGGATACTTTGGCATCTTCATGACTCTACCTTTGAAAAACTAACATCTAATAAGCTACATATGAATAGCTCATGTACTTGTTCCAATTTCATGAATGAAAATAGCATGTTGTTGTTTCCTTTATTGCAATACCTCTAATGTTGATTGCAATGGGTCAGATCTTCCACCTCATGCAATTACCTTATTGCACCAATCTGAGCCCAATGTGTATATTTAGAGCTTCATACTGTATTGATTGACAATGTATGTTACTTTTTCCTTTGTATCAATGTACCTTCCTTCCTTTGAACTTCCACCAAGCTATATTTCCAAAGCTATCATTTAGGACTGTGACTGACTATCCTTTCTTTGCTGCCTTATGAGAGTCATCTACAGATCACTTGTTTTTCCATTAGGCATTTCAAACTACCCTATGTTCTTCAAATCTTCCATTCCTTGAAATGCGGCTTCCCCTCATGACTATAATTTTGATGTACATGGCTTCTTCATTTGAGTGTGATGACATGCCCCTTGTTTTCTCATGACTTACTGATTGTACTTGGACAATGCTTGATAGTTCTCCTTTCTCCAAGAAAGGTCTCTCATGTCCTGTAGCATGAGAGGTAGCATGCATTTTTATTTTAGGACTACCCCAATCCTCATGTTTTCCCTAACACTTGCTTGTTGCCCCCAAAGGTTTGTTACTTGGTATTCTCAAACATCTAGATCCTTTTGATCTTGCGCAATAAAAAAACACCACATCATCCTTTTATCATACTGGGTAGGCATATGCCACTTATGGTGGTGACCTGAAAGCTCACTGTCATAAGTGATGTGTTCTTGTCCATTAAGGTTGAAGTGAGATGAGTTGAACAATGTCTTTCATGCAACAATGCATGATTATCTTTGTGCCTACTTGCTGCCCCATATGCCTTATGATGGCCTCAGGCATGACTTGATTTTTCCTTCATTATTTTAAGAGATGCATAATTGAACTTGATGCATCATTGAAATCATTTACTTCTTTTAATAAAATGGATCTTGGATCCACTTAAGAAGATTGAAAGATATATCCAACAAAGTACACCTTCCTTTTGACATAATGGCAACATATTGATTGACTCATTGTGATAAGAAGTATGAATTTCCTAACACCTCACATTATGTGTTGCATCTTTTGAATATGATAATGAAAGTTGATCAACTGGTGTGATTCCATATTGATTTAATGCATAAATAATATGTTTATCATTGATTTGATCAAGTTTCTTAATTTCCTATCGCTCTTAAAACATCAAAGGGAAGCATGCTTTGCTCAACCCTCGTGGGAGCCACATTTACACCACATGCTGTAATTAGTTGAATGAAAATAGTAACAAGACTTATCCTATCTGCACAAGGAACAAACAGTTAGATAAACAAAGCATATCATAGGTGTGTTTGATCACTCATTTCTTGTTTTTAGGGACACTTGTGGTATGCTGCTATTTTAATGCTTGTAGACATTAGATTACACGTTTATGAATGTTTTGCATATAATTTTGATTAGGGACCTTTCATTGCTCTAACTACACTGTATTTATCCAATGTAGGAAATCAAGGAGCAACAAGGAAGGTGTAAAATAGAAGCAGAGCAATGGGAAGGATCTAGATGATGTGAGGCTAAGCCAATAGGATTCAACATTCCATTAGGAAATGACAGGTCATTTTTCATTTTATATGAAATTTCTTTTAGGTTATCTATATGCATATAATCTCTTCTTTATAAGCATTAGGATAGCTAGTCCCTTGGCTTGTGAAGGATATTTATACGCTCATGATTATCAATAAAGATTACATTTGCAATACATATTGATTCTCTTTCTTATTTTTCTGTGATTGTAACACTAGAATAAATGCAATCAGTTTTTTGACAATCTCTTTTATATATATTAATGAACATAGTGGAACATGATGTATCTTTTAATGTTTGAATAAAAACACAAAAGAATAACACTAAGTTAATTAATTTTAGCTGAAAGCTAAAAATTAGGTAACATTTTTGGTGACATCTGTTATATGTTTGCCTACAAAACATCTCGACCAGTTGCCTGAAGCTTATCGATTGTGCACTGAGTCATCTAAAACTTGACACCACTTAAAAACAATAGTGTATATTGCTATAACTCACCAAACCAACATGAGACACCTTGAAACTTATTGAAAACCCAACACTGTAGAATGAAAACTACCTAACTGTGTTGAAAAGCACTTAGGGAAAACAAAAAAATGCATATGAAATGAAACTACTTTAACCTACTCTAACCAACAAAGAAGCTAGTCAAACGAAACCATTGATAGGCTTTGCAAAATAACACCCTTTTTTAATCAGCAACTGATGCATTACATGATTATGTATTGCTAAAATAATATGAAACACATGCAATGATTCAATAGACTATTGTAATGTTTCATAAAAGATGGAAATAAACTCACTTGCATTTTGGAAATGATCATGCAAATTATTGTCCTGGATTGGAAAAGTGAGTTGAATCTGATCACTTTCAACTGTAACTCCAAAATCAGCTCCTTCTTCAATTGCATCCATGTACTCGGGTGCAAGCATGACCTTTGGTGCTTTAGTGGCCTCTAGACTAGCCAAATATGTTATTAGACAACCTCTAGAATGGATGAAACCAAAACTTTTATTACTGACTTCTTGATTGAGATATGTTGTTTTGATTTCATCTTGAAGAGTAGTATCCAACTTTTGCTCCTGTTAAACTTGAACAATACTTGAATGTAGCTCAACCTCCTGGATACCCAAATCAGAATTTTTGTTTTCAAAGGAGGAAGGAAAATTTCCAAACAATGAGACATGTTCTAGAACACTTTCAATCAATGCAACAAACTCAAGCTCCTTTGTACACTAGAAAGGAGGTTGATCACCAAGATTAAGCAAATCAATTTCATGGGGAGTTTTTTGATTTGAGAGAATAAACTCATTCCCACCAAGACCACATTCTTCTTTTGGCTCCATGTTTGATTATGTTGATTTATTGATACAAAAGGGGCTTAACATGGTTACCTCCACTTCTTTTTCTTGTTGTTCTTGATAATCTTCCTCCAAATATGCTAGCATAACATCTAGAAATGAATAGAAAAACTCAATTTCAACTTGAAATAGATCCTCTTCACACCTTTCATTTCATTTTTGTGTGGGAGGGCTGATATTGAGCTCATGTCAACTCTCTTGAGGAAATAAAACCTAAAGGCCTTCAACCTCATGTTGCTGACTTATGACCAGATTTATGCTCTCTTCATCATGCTCAATAAAACATGGAAGATCATCAATTGAAGCCAAGGAATTATGGCCTACATCACTTCTTCGACCTCTTCAAGTTGTTGTCCTGATTCTTGAACTTGCAACTCACAACACTACTTAATGTCTTCTTGTTGTTTTCAATATTCATCCTTGTTGACAAAAGCAGGTAATTCATCAATGCAAGCTAAAGGTTGTTCCTCTACAAAATTTTGATCATCTTCAACAAAAATAGGAGGATGACTAGCTAAAAAATTGTAAAACACATCTTGATAAATATTCTTCTGTTCACATTTTGCTCTTGTAACCTGTATTCCTCCATAGCTAAATACAACAAGTTCACACTCCTATTCTCCTCCATGTTGAGTGAGTTGTGCAGACGAAGGGTCTACTCTTCTTCTATTTTTTGTATGTTAAAGAATGGTTCCAATTGCATGATAGACAAAGGAAACTCATAGGGTAGAGTAGATTCCCCTTTCCAACTTGGAAACCTATGGGTAGAAGGCTCATTGGTAGGCTCACTAATGGGCTCAAAAGGTTCCTCTTGTTTAAAGCTAGGGAACTTGCGCTTTGAAACCTCTTCATTCACATGATGATTCAACATTGTAAGAAGATTTGAGATAAAACTAGGAATGTAATGGGATACCTGGGTTTCATACCTTTGTTGGCATTCTTCTGTAGCTATCTACTTGGAAAGACATTCCTCATGTTATCTCCTTTGAATCTCCATCTCCTGCTCTTGAATGTATGCCTGGTAGGCTAACTCCTCTTGATGCATGTCAACCTCCTATTGTTGCATTTGATACTCTTGTTCTCTATTGATTTCATCCAACTACCTACATAAATGTAGCAATATACTATCAATATTACTAGTCCCCATATCATCAACATTTTGGGGCTGCAAATGAGAACAAGACTACTATTTTGGAACAAAATATCCTTCTTGATACTGGTTCTGGGCATATACTGGCTGATATTGAGATTGAGTAGGAGTGGGAGGGTGGGAAACATAACGAGAATGCTGGTAACTTGTCATCATAGGGGGTAATTGAAATAAAACCAACAAGATGTTCGGTGTGATATGGCTGGTAAGAGGTTATACATGCATTATTTTCATGGAATGATGGGTAATTAACATTTTCATGATATGCTGGGTGATATGACATGTTTCCATGAAACATAGACATGCTTATTCATTCAAAATTTGGAAAATAAGACAAAATCAGATCTAATTGAAACTAACCAACACTTGATCATATTGAACTAGTAAAACTTCTCGGAGTCGCGAGGTTTGTATTTGAAACACCTCAAAAGGAAGTAATTAACTATTGTACACACCGAACAATAGTTGCAAAATATATATAATGGATTAAGAATCAGTTCCTAGTCCCACCAGGTGTGCCAAAACTGTTAGTGATGCAAATCTACACTCCTTATGCCAAGTTGTGAAAGGACTCAGTAGGTTTGGATATAACATGGGACTACTTTCAGTTTGTAGGTGTCCTATTTTGAAAGTAGACCTCCATATTATGGTCTAGATCCCCTTTTGATGTAACCTAACTAATGATTTCTAAGGAAAAGGGTAAAAGATGCATCAAATTGAACTTAATTGAAAAACTAAAGGTTATACACCAAAAAACTGACTAATACTTGTAAACAACCTATTAACATTCAAAACAATGATATAAAACCTTGTTCACACAACTCATTTTCACATGCATTTTCAAGGAAGTAATTTATAAGGAGGTCTTAAAGCAAGACTCTTATAAGGAAAACAAAATTTCACAACTAAAAACACTTGGATTAACTAACACAACTTATAACCTGTAACAATGCATTTTCTGCTAAATAGGTGCTTAACCATGAGACAAACCTACAAGGAAAGGTAAATTTCACAAATAATATGATCAATCACTAAAATCACACAATAAAACATGAAATGAGAAGGTAAATGTTCTATTTCATTGATTCAAAGTAATCAACTGTCATTACAAGTCCATCTAAAGAACAATACTACTCCTATTGAAAAACATAACGTCAAAGCCAAGCTATCACTCTGTTGGAAAGAAAGAACTCACCCCAATAAAAAATATTGAAATTAATTAAGCAAAAATCAACCAACACCTCTCACACATGTCCATCTAGAAGGTTCTGGTAAGATGAAATAGAAAAGGCCAAAAAGAACCTTCTAGAAACAATCCAAATTGTCCTCCAAATGCAAGAATGTCAAGCCAAGACCCAACCATACCAAAAGAATGACCAAAAATTCTACAAAATGGTCTCATTTCCTCCAAAAGCCCTGTCAAAGACAACTCTCACACTTTCCACATGTTGGTTAATATTCCTCCAAATTGCTCACATGCCTCCAAACTGTTTGACTCACAATTTTGGTGTGCAAACAAGTCTTCAACCTATTCCATCATGTTTGGAAGACATAAATCTTCAACTAAACCTCCAAAAGTATGTGTTAAAAGTTCAATGCATTTAATTTTGCATTAAACGTAACATTTAAACTTAAGTGATTTATAAATTATCACTTAAGTTAAGTGTTTTACATTTTCATAACAAATGCAAAATAATAACCACTCTTCAATCACCCTTAAATGATTGTAAGAGGATACAAAAATGAACTTAGACTCCCTCAAAGCATGATAAAGCCTAATTCACCATTATTTTTACATTTAAGGTAATATTTGACTTAAGTGATTTATAATTGTCACTTGGTCAAACATTCTACATTTTCAAATATATGCAAAAATATCGATGGTTTGGCCTATGCATCGCATAAGTCTTGAGGACCTATTAATTTTCAAAGAGGCACAAGAATCACCAAGGCACATGTTTTGGCAACCACAAGGAAAAAATAGCCTAATGTTTTGGCAACCACAAGGAAAAAATAGCCTAAGTGTTTTGAAAAAAAACACGTAAGGAAAAAAATTCATAAGACATAAGACTCCTTCACTTGGCCCACTTAGCAATTAAATTGCTTTGTAATTTCTTAAAAAACAAGGCAAAAATGTCACCCTGGCCAACCACCATAGGGTTTCAAATGCTAAACAAAAAAATATTGGAAAAGCAAAAAAAAAAACCATCCATTTTGAGCATCGAGATTTTCTGTAATGTTGTTCATTTGCCTCCATGGGGTTTGATAGAAGCACTGCAAACATGATTTTTGACTAGTTTTTGGCCGATTTCACGATGAAATCTTGTGATTTCCACTAAGAACATCAAGCATTTGTGATTCTTGAACAAAATTTGTATTTTCTCCATCTTTTAAAGGCTATTTCATGAGTTAAATGTCACGGCCAAGAGCATTCTTTGATCATTTTTGTTTGATTTCTTTTCCTTTGTGAATTTCTTTGTCTTCACTCAGCCGCCATGATGGATCTTCTAAACTTAAAATGGAAGCTCTTCAATAGTTAAATGCTTAAAAAATCTAGGAAAATGAACAAAACAACTCGGACAAGCTTTTACCAGATCCATATCTTGATTTTCCTCCCTTATCTCAGTGATAGAAGCTCAAATTTGAGCTCTTCATTGTCAAAATTAAGCAAAGCTGGCCTTTCTTTTTGTATTTACAAATTGTGAATAAACCTAGATGGGTTTTTCTACTTTTTTGAAGAAAACAAAATTTTTTGGCCACGACCATGAAGAATTGATAAGGGTTTTTAAATACTTTCCAGTTCCTATAGAATGTTCTCCATGAAACATTTCTTTCAATTCCTCTGTGGTTTGAAATGTATCTCAATTCGCTTATAGTGGGTTTGAAACATTTTGTTGTTCTTGAATACCTCCATCAGATTTCTCTTTCACCATGTCTATATTTTGCAATTTCAGGATAAACCCAGATGGGTGTTGTTGTTTTCTTTATATCAACGACGCTAATGTCATGACATCTCTCAATTAGTAGCATTGAAAATCAAGACCATTTCATTGGGGAACTCAAAGGCCAAGTCAATGTAGTAAACTACTAACTTACTGCAATCTAAAACTTTATTGGTTGAGTGAAAGTAGATAAATAATAAAAGCAATAGCTTCAACCAAAAAATAGCTTTCCTTTCATGCATTTAAAACCCTATTTTTTAGGGTCCAGAGGCAGTGTTGAATTCTCACTATTGGAATATAAAAACAATGAACCACCACGTTCGATGCTCAAAAAATTCAATGATGCCAAGTCTGTGTACTCATTTGTAATAAAAAATATATCAATACAGATACCTGCTTGAACAACCATCGCAACCAGGTCCTTGTAAAATGGTGTTTGTTTTGGAAGCAATGCTCGATCTACATCTTCATCCTTCTTGGAATATTTCTCCCCATAACATCTTGTGTAAAATTGTCCAACCCCATAATTAGGAGGACTAGAAAAAAATAAAAGAATCTTGCTAATGCAAAAGTGTTTCCATATTCTGACCCCAGATAAGTGATGAGAGCATCTATTGCCACTCCAAAGCCATGTCCCCCAAGAAGTACACCATCTATTAATTGTTCTGCCACTGTAGTTCTTTCGCAAGATGTTGATGGTTTTAAGTTCTCTAGTGATGTTGTAATGTAGTATTTACAACTATCCCTAGGAGGTAAAAATGACAACAAAGGCATAGTGTAACGCCAAATAAAAAAGCTTGCACTATAGACAACAAATAAGTTTAGAAGCACACATGCATAAAATACTAAATCTAAAATGCAAATTCATTCGTTAAGCAACAAAGAACATGGGAAAGTAAAAACGTAATTAAAACTAGAACAATCTCACCAATTCCAAACGTATTTCCATGATTCATCTTGATTGCCCTTCTCCATTTTGCTTGTGTAGTATAATTGCCCTCAAATTTTCAAGTTCATGCAAGTATAGCCTAAGATAGTGATTAGCAAAATATCGAAGATTCAAGATTGAGTGCTCGCAAGATTCGACAAGGTATTTCAATTTCGAGAGAGATTTCGCGAGAGATTGGAATGAAGAATGACAAATCAATTTATAGAAAATTTATTATTCGAATGATGGGCCAAGATTGAAAGATTAACGGATGGTTGAGATTGACAGATTAGACATGCATTCTGTTAACTGACAATAGTGACATGAGTGATACCAATTAGAAATAGAATTAAAGATTAAATGAATGATTTAATCTTCAGTTCGGCATTCAAAAACATCAGAAACATCTTTGCATGACAAAGATGAAGATTGATTATAATGACTCTATGTTCGAATGCACGCACAACATTTAATTAATTAAATAAGAATATTTAATTAATATGCATGTACACGCAAATGGACTAGAACTGGAGGATTGAATGGTTTGACAAAGAGATTACTCGAAGACAACACTCATACATTAAATCAATAGTTAACTAAACGATTAAAATAGATGTTGAGTCGAGTAAGAGTGAATACTTAGATAACTCACATAATTATCTAAAATATAGAAAACTGTGTTAAAATATAATTTATGAATTAAATAATTCATTTAATTCAAGACTTGATATTCGAAGAATAATTAAATAAATAATATTTATTTAATTAAGTGATGAAGGGATTTTAAATGAATAATTAAATAAATAAAAGAATTTATTTAATTATAGTTGAAATATGATAAATAATAAATTAAATAAGAATTTATTTAATTTGACAAGAAGGATAAGGTTAATTAGTAACATAATTAAATAAAAAGCGTTTATTTAATTAATCAGATAGAATAAAGAAAATGTGAATTAATTAAATAATTAAGATTATTTAATTAATAGAAGAATTAATGTTAAGATAAATTAATTAAAGAATTGACATTATTTAATCAATGACCATGAAGAATACAAATTACGAAGAATGTGGAAGTCGCAGGCCTAAACCAGATTTCGGTGTCTACATTTGCCCCTCTTTGATACAATGTCACTTAGGCGTTGTGTCAAAGAAAATTGATAAAAACATGCCCCGGTCATGCTCCAGATTAAAACAAGTGAAGGTATGCCCCCTCAGGAAAATTGAATTTTTTTCGAAACGTTCAGAAATTTTTTGGAAATGCTCCCGATTAGTCCATAGGATAGGCAGAAATGCAGTGGAGTTGAGGGAATGGAGTTCGAAAATGGGAGGGACAGGTACGGGATGATGAAAAATGGAAGTTTACATGGCCAGTAGGACAGTAATGCCACCTAAGCCCTAGGTATATATTGGAATAGGGTTGAAAAACTATTCATTTGCACCCACCTAGCTTAGAAATTTGAAAATTTGCTCTGGATTGATAGCGAGGATTCTCCAGTTCCAGCCACTCACCATTGCGCATATAGGATCTGAACATTCCAGAGACTAGCCGGCGCGGACCCGCCGGTATGGACCTAAAACTTGCCTTTTGAATTTTTTTGATTTGCGCATTATTTAATGCATTTAATTCAATTTTTACTTTCGTGTCATTTTAATTTCGAACCGCATATGCATGCGCGAACGATGCATGTGTATGCGAAAAACCGCATTTGTAATTTAATGCTGGTCGGTTAGAGTAGTTTTAGTGGATAAACGCATTTGACATTATGATACGCATTTGCATATTTATAGCCGCATATGTATATTTAGAAACGCATTTGACATTTTGCAATGCAAATGGTGGTTTTGTGATGCATTTGATTATTATTAGCCACATTTGTTGAATAATGATGCAAATGGAATTTGTAAACCGCAAATGTGAAAAAGCGACGCATGTGTAAAAGAATGACGCATGTGCAAAATAACGACGTATTTGCATTTTATGTTAAAACCATCATTTCTCACTAGAATAGATGATTCAGGCTGACATGAGGCATGTATGATGTTGTTGTAGGTTGTATTGGACCCTATCTATACACGGGAGTCGAGACCCACGATGTTTCGATTCAGAGACAGCTTGCGGCTGGCCGAGCGATGGACTCTATTGCATTTGGGTTTGTTGCATGTGACTGATATGCCCTAGATTCGGGAAAATCAGGGATTACTGATAGTGTTATGTGAGAGGTGGCACTCTGAGACATCATCCTTCCACCTACCGACTGGAGAGGCCACAGTGACATTAGAGGATGTATATAGGATACTGAGATTTCCTATTAGAGGGACACGGGTGGTCTATGATACTCAGAGGGGGATCACTGATATGTGCAGATATTACCCCCATGCTGACGTTAGACAACTAGGGGTTGATGACTATGAGATTACGTGGTGAGTGTTGGCCCAGAGATATAGAGAGTTGGACTGTTTAGTAGCGACATTGATAGGCAGTATAGTACTGCCTAACTGCCGAGGACATGGATTCCCTGTGGGATGGGGGGAGATGTTAGTGGGCATGCTTGAGCAGTGAGTTGTATATGCCTGGGGTTCCTGTGTACTTGGGATGTTGTACTTCCATCTTCACGATATTGCCTATAGAGAGGCACAGTCGATGAGCTGCGGTACCACGCTCTTGATGATATGAGCTGGGAGCATATTGCTATTTTTAGACCACCTGTTACAGTAGACTTACCTCATGGAGCTCCATATGCCTTCCGTTATGCGGGGGCCACCACACAACATCATATTGGGGACACAGACTACTTTAGACATGCTATAGACATGATGCAGGAGTTCACATGGAGACCATACCTGGGCTGCGAGGTGTGGTCAGATGAGGGCAAGCACTTGCCATTTTGTCGACAGGCACAATACTTGGTGGGACGGACCGTATCACATGTACATATTATAGAGCGGCAGCTGGAAGATCGGGTCCTGAGATAGTTTGGAGAGGTACAAGATGTACCTCGAGGGAGAGCATAGTTTGCTTGGTCATCACAAGAGGTCCTGCTATGGGGGCCAGAGATTCCAGTTGCCACTGCAGAGGTAGATATTGATGGTTTATAGGCACTTCCATGGAGATGGAGGGATGGACCAGCAAATCCAGGGACCACTCCAGCTTATGATCAATGGTGGGCAGTACACAAGCCGATCCCCTTGACAGATCCAGGGCAGCCAGTACCAGTAGAGTGGCGTGGTATAGGTCCACGAGGCAGACTAGGCAGAGGGAGAGGCCAAGGAGGTAGAGGAGGCCATGGTGATGGAGGGGATGATGGCAGAGGTGGCCGACGTGGAGGCAGGAAAGGGAGGTGTGGTCGGAGAGGCCGAGGACCAGCCTTGTCACCGATCCGAGAGGAGGGAGGAGGAGATGAGGATGTGGCTATGTTAGATGTGGCTAGAGGTGGTGAGGAGGAGCAGCCGAAAGAGGCAGTTATCCAAGACATCCCAAATATCCCAGCAGAGGCGGAGGTAGGTGCCAAGGAGGCAAGCAGAGAGGAGGGAGGTGCTGAGGAGGCAGGTGGAGAGGAGGCAGAGGTTGATGCTCTTGGGTTGCTAGGTGCCTACCAGGAGGATGATTATGAGGATGATGATCATGAGAGAGAGATGCGAGATCAGATCCTGGAGGAGCTCGATGAGGAGGAGGATGGGATAGACAGGGCCAGACAGGATGAGAGAGGGGGAGAGGATCCAAACATGGATACATTGTGAGCCTAGGTTGCCTCCTTGGAGGATTAGATGAGAGTGTTGATGGCTGAGAGGGATGCCTATCGGGTGGAGAGAGACAAAGCCTTGATGGACAGGGATCAGGCCATAGCTCGGCGGTAGGAGACTAAGCAGTGGTTCACAGAGCTTAGAGTATTATGTACAGGACCATCAGCTACATTTTCCAGAGAGCTAGTCAGAGTTGGAGAGAGGGATAGATATTATCAGGATTTGTATGAGGCAGAGATTCCACCAGAGAGACGAGCTCCCAGTTTCTCAGCAGCACACAGTAGCAGGTCCCAGACCAGGACCCACACTCAGACAGTTAGCACAGAGGGGGTGGATTAGCCATGCCAAGCAGGGCCATATGATAGACCTACTTCAGCGCAAAGATCCTCAGGTTCGCATCATCATTCCCCCACACACTCCTGACATGATTGTAGTGGCAGCTCAAGATAGGGGTACCATTTGTTGAGACACTGTATTTTGATCTTATAGCCTGCGGGCTTCCATGTATTATTGATACATTATGACATTGTGATGTGACACATTTGAGCAATAGATATATATGATTTTGGCAGTGATTCTCATGATATGCACTTCTATGTATTGATTATGTAGTCTTTATTTATACATGTGATGTGTATATGATATGCCTACGTGATGGATGAGTATATGTATTTTATGATGTTTATGCAGCTAATGAGATAATGTTGATTCTGTATAATGTATAATTCTATATAATGTATAATTCTATATGATGTTGATCCTATATGATTATGAGATGCAATGTGATGCTTATATGTATGATGCAGACGACATGTGATGCTATACAAATGTAATGTGATGCATGTATTTACAGTTGATTTGTACGTGAAATGCTTATAATATGTATTGTTTTTAATGACGATTGTCTATTATGCCATGATGATTTAGATGTAAAATATGCCTATATGTATGTATGTTTCTAACATGTATGTTGATGCAGGATGATGTACATTTTTTTGTGTCACAGGACTTCGTCATAATGCAAGAAAGAAGAACTGTTAGTGCAGAAAGAAAGATCGACAAAGAATGAAAAGATGGAAGATAAATGTTAGTATTAGGAATCTTTGATATTTTTCCGTATCACAAAAGGTATTGAACTTTATCATCATTGGGCGGGACTAATACAAATGGAGAAAAACACCATGATATGACATAGATCAAGGTGTGCAAGGTCATCCAGTTGCTAATAACAGACAGTCGCAGACAAGGATTGTCATTAACTCATACTAAGGGCACAAGTTGCCCCAGTCTTTTTGTCAGGACAAACCACAGACAACAAACAAAGTAAAAGATGGGTCATGAGATGTCATTGCTCCTCTAAATCCTTCATGGGACATCCTTGAGGAAACTAGTAACATGACTCAAAATTAAATTGAAAAGCCAGTCGACAGACGACAGTCAAAGAAAATAGAATTCTGAAACATTGTTGCTTCTCTAAATCCTTCATGGGACATCCTTGAGAAAGCTAGTAACATGAATCCTAGTCATCAATTCAAGATAAATGATAAGATAAACAAGCCATAAAGTCAAAAAGTCAGTAAAATGTTTGTCAAAACATGATTTGTTTGTTTGATTTGTTGATTGATAGAAGGATTGATTGATAGAGCCTGATGTCAGGAGATACACATACCAGATAAGACTGTGAGTCTAGTTTCGATGTTATGACTATCTGTATAAGGCATGAAAAAGCCTGGTTTCAGAAAGACATGTATCGTATAAGACATTAAGTCAGATGCCGTTGATGTGATAACCTGTGTAAGGCTATGTTTGAATGTTTTGACCTTGTCGATTATGCAGGAAGGACTCATCCTGAATAAGACATAGGTTGATTGGCTAACCTTGTTGATTATGCAGGAAGGACTCATTCTTAATAAGACATAGGTTGAATGTTTTGATAATGTCTATTTCCAAGAAGGACATATCTTGTAGCAGACTGTAGTTGACCTATTTTGATTATTTTGTTTGGCAAGTTGTATGATTTGACTTAGAGACATTGCTGACTTGTTCACTAGATTGATGCATGACTTGATATGATGTGTTGACAATTGACTGTGTGTGATGACAAACCATAAAGGACTGACCTAGTGTGGCCTCGGGGGCTCATCGATTGATGGCCTTGCCTACGTTGTACACACACAGACCTCGTAGTTCGACTTGACTTGGACTGACAAGACTGATTACACATAGAAGACGTGTGTGAAAGTGAAAGCGATGAATCCTAATGGACTAACCTAGTGCGGCCTCGGGGGCTCATCGATTGATGGCCTTGCCTACGTTATACACGCAGAGAACTCGTAGTTCGACACAACCAATGACCTTGTCATATAGACATATGGATTGAATCATGAATTTATACAGACAAACCTAAACAGACTGACCTAATGCATCAGGGGCACATCAACAGATGGCCTTGCCTACGTCCAGTCGCAGAGGCAACGTAGTTTGACAAACGAAAAAGACTGACAAGTGCGACTGACTCTGACTCTATTTTTGGATTTTCGGAATGTTTTGATTTTTTTTTTCCTTTTGAAGTTTTCTGATGTTTTTGTGTTTTCTTAGGTCATTTTGCGATGCTTTTGGATTTTCCATGGTTTTACGTCTTCAACATAACCAATGTAAGAAAAAATATGACACACGTCAAGTGTTTGTCCCCAGTCGAGTATATGACCAACTGACTATGAATAGGGTAAAATGAGGGATATGAAATGCTCTCAATGTCAATCGTTCCAAGTTATAGAAAGGACTACCATTTATTAGGAAAGATATATACAAGCGATGGACACAAAAGATAAGGGATATGTACAGGGATAGGTAGTATGTACAAGGATAAGGACTATGTACAGGGTAGTGGACTATGTATAGGGTAGGCATATATACAATGATGAGGACTATGTACAAGATAGATTAGAATAATAGTAGACAAAGGAGCAGAGTTGAGTACACATGTCGCCTGTTTGCCAGGTTTTCACCATGGTACCTATCCAAAGCACCACCGAAGTGGTTTTCACCCTTGGACGAATGATTTGTCTTTACTATTTTCCATATTATCTAATTTTTTTGGTGTTACCAAGACACCTGTTTACCAGGTTTTCACCTTGATAATGATTTTTTTGTGATTTTTTGATTTTTTTGTATTTTTTTTGCTAATTAAGACAAAGGCTCCCAGAAGCTATGCGTAGAACTTCTTCAGATGCATACTATTGATTGGTGAGGACAATAGTTTGCCTTTAGGAGTAGAGAGTTGGTATGCTCTTGATCCAAAAGCTTCTGTAACAACATAAGGTTCCAACCAGTTAGGTTCAAACTTTCCTGGCTTTTCTCTTTCTGCTTGATTCTTTGGGTTCTCCATTAAAACCAGGTCACCAATGTCAAAGTTTCTATTCAACACTTTCCTGTTATAGCTACGATGAAGGAAATTTTGACATGCTTGAAGATGGTCTAGTGCCTTCTATCTTCGTTAATCTAGGAATTCTAGCTCATGGAGTCTCGACACTTGATACTCTTCATCATCAATGTGGCCTTTCAGGGATACCCTTAGGGAAGGAATCTCGACCTCAATAGGCAGAATGGCTTCAAACCCCAAAAAAAGTGAATATGGAGTAGCACTAGTGGGAGTACAGATACTTGTGCGATAGGCCCATAAGGCAGGGTTAAGCTGTAAATGCTAGTCACGACCAACATCATTGACAGTCTTCTTGAGGATTCTAATGATGATCTTGTTAGACGCCTCCGCTTGGCCGTTACCTTGTGGGTAGTATGGAGTGGAAAAGTGATGTTGGATATGAAATTCATCACACAGGTGGTGTACTTCTTGATTCTTAAATGGGCAGCCATTATCAGTGATAATGGACTGAGGGACACCATATCCACAGATGATATAGTTTAGGATAAATCTAGAAATCTGTGTGCCGGTAATGTATGTCATAGGAATGGCTTCAATCCACTTCGTAAAGTACTCAATGGCAGTGATAATGAAATTATGTCCATTAGATGATGTGGGGTGGATCTTACCTATGAGGTCGAGTCCCCATTAGGCAAAAGGCCATGGTGACGTGATAGGACAGAGCTCTTGTGCTGGGGCATGTATCAAATCTCCATGAATTTGACATTGGCGACATTTTGTTACAAAGACATATGAGTCTTTTTCCATAGTAGGCCAGTAATAACCTAGTCTCATAATCTTTTTGGCTAAGGTAGGACTGCTAGAATGGGAACCGCATATACCCTCATGCACCCCACGCAAGGTTGCTTGTGCTTCAGTAGAATCAAGACATCTTAGTAGGGTATTATCTAAGGCACATCTATATAGGGTGTCTCCGACGATGGTGTATTTGGCTAACTTGTGGAGGAATGTCCTACATTGGTTATTGGATAGGCCAATGGGTATGACTTCAACATGAATGTAATCATAGATTTCTTTGTACCATGGGGAATCGGGACCAACAATATCACACACCATTTCAAAATCTGGGATATTGTATGCTGGGACCAAAAGATGTTCGACCAAGAACTCAAACTTAGGCACGTTGTTAGGAATGTCAAGAAGTGATGCAATCGTAGCCATAGCATTTGCTACCTTGTTTAAAACATGAGGTATTTGATGAAATTTGACTTTGTCAAAGTACTCTTTAAATCTATCAACCATGCGCTTGTATGGAGCGAGCTTCTCATCCTTAGTCTCATAATCATCATTTACCTGTCTTATTACTAGTTGAGAATCGCCATATACCTGTAGGTTCTTGATTTTCCACTTGACTGCCATGCATAAACTTGTCACTAAAGCTTCATATTCCGCCATGTTGTTAGTGCGTGGAAATGCAATCTTGAATGACTTAGGGATGGAATCACCCTGAGGTGTGATAAACAATATACCAGCCCCTGAACCATGATTTGTATGTGAGCCATCAAAGTACAGTTTCCATGTTATGTTTGTGTCAAATGTGAATATGAACTCATCAAGAAAGTCAAAAACTAATGGGTGATCTGCCTCTATGGGTGCATCAACTAACTGATCAGCAATGACCTATCCTTTAATAGCTTTCCTTTCTATATACTGGATATCATACTCACTAAGTATCATAACCCATTTGGCCAGTCGCCCCGTTATTGTTGCCGTGTTGAGAAGATATTTCAGAGGGTCTATTTTAGCAATCAACATTGTTTGATGGTTTAGCATTTAGTGCCTTAGTTTTTGGGTAGCGAATAGTATTGCAAGATAGGCACGTTCAATGTTACTATAGTTGAACTCATAACCGACCAAAGTTTGACTGATATAATAGACTACCCTTTCATGACCTTCATCGTCATTCTGTGCAAGCAATGCTTTGAGTGATGAATGGGTTGCTGTGATATAAAGAATCAATGGTCTTCCTTCAATAGGTGGCATTAAGACAGGTGGTGTAAGTAAATATTCTTTAATCAGTTGAAAAGCCTCTCCACACTTAGCTGTCCATGCAAATGGTACTCCTTTCT
This sequence comes from Sequoia sempervirens, assembly GCA_007258455.2. Lineage (NCBI taxonomy): Eukaryota > Viridiplantae > Streptophyta > Pinopsida > Cupressales > Cupressaceae > Sequoia > Sequoia sempervirens. The sequence continues at coordinate 6,987,265 of VDFB02109042.1, forward strand.
TAAGTAGATGTTGAAAAGGGTGTGTCTTGTCTGCTAGCTGCACTATAAATCTTCTGATGGATTGCAACCTTCCCTGTAATGTCCTTAGTTGACTGAGATTGGTGGGTGGTGGCATGTCCATGATTGCTTTCACCTTAGCAGGATCCACTTCGATGCCTCGTCTAGAAATGATATAACCTAACAGTTTCCCTGACTTGACTTAAAACACACATTTCTTTGGATTGAGTCTTACTTTATACTTTTCCAGCCTCTGAAATATCTTGTCTAAGACCTGTAAATGTTCTGCCCTTGTCTTAGATTTTACAATAAGGTCATCGACATAATCCTCCATACAAGTGTGTACTAGATCATGAAAGATAGTAGTCATGACACGTTGATATGTTGCTCCTGCATTCTTGAGTCTGAAGGGCATAACATTCCAGCAATACGTTCCCCAAGGACAAGTGAAAGCTGTCTTATGTTGATCTTCAGTTGCAATTCTGATTTGGTTATAACTTGAAAATCCATCCATAAGGGACAACATCTCATATCCTGCTGTCATGTCAACTATCATGTTTATGTTAGGCAAAGGGAAGTCATCCTTAGGACAAGCTTTGTTGATATCTCTAAAATCAGTGCAGATGCGGATGCCCCCAATTGGTTTAGTGACTGGTACAAGATTGGAATTCCAATCTGCATAGTTGATAAACCTGATGAAACCAATGTCTAACAATTTCTTGAGTTCTGCCTTGACTAATAAAGCAATTTGAGGATGCATTTTCTCAACTTCTGTTTCACTAGTTTGGCACCTGGTTGTAAAGGCAAGAGATGTAGAACAAGTTTAGGATCTAACCCAGGCATGTCAGTATATGACCAAGCAAAATTTATCTGTCTCTGTTCAAAGAAGTGGTGGAACTCTGATTTCTCTTCTGTTGTCAATGACGCTGCCAAATAAACCAGTCGAGGATTCTCTTTTATGCCTATGTTGACTTCTACTGATTCTTCCACGAGCATGGGTGATTTTTCCTGTGCAATGGGGAGAATGTTCAAGCCTCCATCCGTAGGTGCCTTAGAGAGGTTTTCACCTTTGGATGCATCCTTTCTTTTTACTTTTTCATTGTCTAGAGGTGCCTTTCGGTTTTCACCTAGAGACTCATCTTTTTTATTTTGTTTATCCTTTTTCTCATTTTTGCGACTGGAGGGTTGAACAGATTCCCCAAAATATGCTTTGTTGTCCAAGTCAATGGTAAAACCAGCTTTATGATCTCCATTAGGTATGCCTTCACGTAATCCCAGGAACTCAACAATTGCTTCGTCATTCTCAAAAGTGTCTAAGACGGGTGTATCTTATTGATCCCAATCAATGAGTTGGGGATAAACTAAGGGCATGTCATCGTCGGACTTATCAAAGTCTAATGGGGTCAAAGTAAAGATTGAATTATTCATGTGGTTACAAAAATCTTGTACCAGGTCTGTTTTGCTCTTGGGTTTGGGTCTAGGTGGATGAATAGGTGCGCCTGATGACAAGGTTTGACAATCAGAAATAGGTGGCTTAGGTTGCCACGAGGTAGGATCAAGTGATTCCCAATAGTAGTGTTTAAACCATTCCTCTTTTGTCATTTTCTTTGGTGAACAGGAATTAGGTGAGGAACTTAACATCAAGTCAAGTTCTCCAAATAACTTGTCAAGGTCCATGGGAGAAGTAGAGGATAATGATTCCCACTCATAATCATTAGAATCGGGGGACTCACAATGATGTTGGTCTATTGGTTCATGGGATGTCTTAATATCTTCTGAAGCACGTACTTCCTCAAGTAAGGGTAATGGGGTACTAGGAACGCCAATCTGAATCGGTTGAAACCCTAGCCCTACTCCTTTTGGCCACTGAGAAACAAATATTGGTTCAATTCTGCCATCTTGGTTTAAACCTAAACCACTATGTCCATCATATCCTTTGCTTTGCATGATTTTGAAACCCTTTCCATATAGTCTTGTAGGAATATGAGCAAGCAAAAGGGGTTCTTTATTTTCTTCCTTATATAGCCAGGAAGTGACATCTTCTGCATCTACAGCCTCTTTGCTTAATTCACCCCATTTAGTGAAAGTTGTTGTGGGGGGAACATGTATAGTGATCATAGACTATCCCCTGCCTATTATAGGTAAACCATATGTCTTAGGAGGAACCAAATGGCTAACACAATAAGAAGTCTTCATGTAATACTCTCCACAACCCTTGTCTTGGATCTCAACCCTAGGAGTAGTAGGAAGTGAGGGTGAAACAGATGTTCGAGTGAGTGTGGACGAGTCAACATAAGAAGATGGATTAGATGATGAGGCCTCTTGGTTGACTGACACTTGGCGTTGAGGGGTCTCCTTTAGATTGGTGCAATACTGGAAAGGATCGAGATCACCATCTATAGTTATTTCGGTGCCATTGTAAGGGAATTTAAGACACTGATGATATGTGGAAGGGACTACCTTCATGGCATGAATCCATGGTCTACCTAGCAGAAGGTTATAAGGGAGGGTGGGATCCAAGACCTGGAACTTTGTCTCCATCACGGCAGGACCAATTCTGATAGGAAGTGTTACCACCCCCTTTGATTTTCGTTCTTCATCATCATAAGCCTTAATGACAATACTCTTAGTGGTGTCTACGCATGCTTCTGAAATACCTAATGCCTTAATTAGTTTTAAAGTGCATAGATTTAACCCTGCTCCTCTGTCTACCAAAACTCGTCTAACTTTGGTGTCATCAACAAGGACTTCTAGATGTAAAGGGTCATTATGGTTCGTCTTTTCTGTGGCATAGTCTTGTTTAGAAAATGTGGCATGATGATTATTAGTGAAGTAGCCCACCATTTCCTAGAAATGATTGACATCAAGGTCATTAGGGACCGTGGTGTTCTGTAAAGCCTTATCGAGGATAGATCGATGCTCAGGTTAAATATGCAACAATTCCAAGATTGAAATTTGGGCTGGGGTCTTCCCCAACTGGTCAAGAAGGTTATATTGTAACTTGGAAGGTTGTGGTGTTTGCTACGATGGAGGGCCCTGGATAGTGAACTTAGTATGACAAGTATTGACCGCACACTCAGGATTAGCTTTGATAGTAATGGTATTGATGTTGTGATCAGCGGTGCGAAGGCAATGAATGATTTTTCCACTATCATAATCATGTTTGATACTCGCATAATTGGCTGACATATTGGTCTTAGTACTCGAACTAGGGACAATTCCTTTCCCATGGTCATGTAGTGGGTCTGAAAAGACTTGATGATCAGTGTTCGATGTCTTTTGTTTTTGTCCACTAACCTCGATAATTCTCCTATCAACAAGATCCTGTATGATATTCTTCAGTTGTCGACAGTTTTGTAGGTTATGTCCCTTAGTCCTATGATAATCACAAAAGGCATTGTCATCCCACCAAGCTAGTTTAAACTGTCCTGGATCATATTGTCTTGGTTCCTGTAGCTGTATGAGGTTATGTTGTAACAGTTGTTTGAACACCGACTCAATGGGTTCCCCTAAGGGAGTGAACTCACGTTTCTGAACTCTCCTTTGTTGTGGATGTTGAGTATTTTGGACCACGTTGGGAGGTTGATTGAAAAAATTAAGCGTGTTAGCAAAGTTATGATTACCTTGTAATGTGAGGAGGGGTCCTGCTTGCAATGTTTTAGCATCAACCACCCCATCATTTGTGACATTTTTGTTGCGAGACCAAAATCTGTTTCTATCCATGGGGGTATTTTGTACGATCGGGTTTTGATTTCCTGTTGTTATCTTGAGTTCACCCTTTTCAATGAGATCCTTCTCTATTATCACCCCTTTTTCCACTAGTTCTGAAAAAGATATGCAACAATGTACCCTTAAGTTACTCCTGAGTTTTGGATGAAGGTTTTCTTGAAACATTGTAACCTTTTGTTTTTCAGGTATTTCGACAGGACACCTACTAGCAATAGTTCTCCATCTCTGGAAGAAAGCAATGAATGTTTCACCTTCGTCTTGCGTTTTGTGGCACAAGGTTGCTATATTTATCTCATGGTTAATGTTGAAGGAGAATTGCTCCACAAATTTCTCGACTAGTTCTCCCCAAGATCTAATGCCAGAATCTAGACCCGAAAACCATTCTAGTGCAATTCCTATAAGACTTCATGGAAATAGTCTCATAAAATACGTGGGGTCGTAAGTGACATCTATGCATATGGTAGAAAATTCCCTGATATGTTCTACTGGATTTCATTTGCCATTGTACTTAGGGAGATTCAGTATGAAATATCCATGAGGGAAAGGTGTCATGTACAATGATCTGTCAAAAGGGAATGGGCATATGTCCTTTGTTGAAAATGATTTCTTGGTTGACACCGATATGTTATCCATTTGCATTTGTAATGCGTGCATTTGTGTTTGTAGGACGTCAACTTGAGTCAAAGATGTGCTAGGAGGATTATGCGGATCCATGTATGTATTCTGAAATCCAAAGTCTCGTGATGGGTTTTGATTGAACGTTGGCATCTGAGGTGGATTTGGATTCAGAATGTTGGTAAATGTATTTTTATCTGGAATCGACATAAATTGGTGTTGACCTGAGATGTGTGTAAACGGATTCCAAGTACCACTCTGTGAAAAAGGATTCCGATTCAGAATTGGTGTAAATTGGTTTTGACCTAGAATCTATGTGGACAGATTCTGACTACCAATTTGTGAAAAGGGATTTTGATTTGGAATCGATGTAAATTGGTTTTGACTTGGAATCTGTGTAGACGGATTCTGACTACCAATCTGTGAAAAGGGATTCTGATTCAGAATCGACATAAATTGGTTGTGACTTGGAATCTGTGTAGACGGATTCTAACTACCAATCTGTGAAAAGGGATTCTGATTCAGAATCGATGTAAGTGGATTCTAACTACTAGTCTGGAAGAGCGGATTTTGGTTGCCATATTGGAAGGAGGGAATCTCCCCTGTTTGTGTAATCCTTGGTATAGTACTAGTGATTTGAGCACTAGGTATGGCCATTGACTATGGTAAGGTACCCATGATGCTAGCAGTAGGTACAGTCATTGATTGTGCACTTGTGACACCGACATAAGATGTATGGGCTGACATTTTAGGTCTTTTACTCCCAACAAGAGGACCAGAGGGAGTGGATGATGATACCTCTATAGTGAAATTAAATCTCGATGTCGTGCTAGACATACCAAATGGGGAAGTATGGACTGTCGTACTCAGTGTGGATGTGCTAGATGGCATAGTTGTGCTTATCTGAGGTATAGTAGTACTAGCAGTCATTGTGTTTGTCCCTTATGTAGGTTTAGTTTGTAAGGTGCTAATGTCAAATCCTGGAGGTAAGGTAGTGCCTTTAGCTAGCAATTTGGCTAAATATCGTTGTCGATCATTTGCTAGGTACTCACCTACGAAAGAGGAAAATTCAAGGTCCTGTGCGGTAGCCTCTATGTCTTCTGTTGTAACATGTCCTTGAGTGTTTCTAGTGGTGAATTTTTCTAATAGAGTCTTATGAGGTCTTGAAGAAAATGGATTGATGAAATCACTTGGGTTCGACACATTTTCTCTCTCTCTCTCTCTTCTCTTAGACCTAGTTTCAACCATGTAAGACAAGCTCAATATGCGGGAAATGCAAGACTATATGTATGAACAGTATGACCTTAGTCTATGTTTTTGGGATTTTCTTATGAAAAATAAGGGATGTCTTAGGATGAAATAGTCTAGACTCTAAAGATGCAAAAGTCTAAGTAAGACCCTAAAGTGATCAGTTCTATAAACCCAAGGTGAAGGGACCAATTGCCTAAAGTCAAACAAAGGTGTCAATTTAGTTAAGTCAAAGAACCAATGTAGGACGAGGATCAAAGACAAGTTGAGTTTCCTAACTAGACTGATGAGCTAGGAGGACTCTCTGTAGGACAAAGTATAAGATGATAAGACTAGGTTCAATGACAAATTTTGTTGACACTTTGAATTTTCTAGAGTATAGATGGTGGACTACTCCTAAAGTTCATAAAAGTGACCTTTCTAGAAGTCTAATGCAAGGTAATATGTACCCTAAGATGAAGCTAAACTATAAATGAAGACAACTATGGTAATGACTAAATGAACCTAAAGGATGCAAAATTGAGCAAATCATTTCAGGTTTCTATTCAAGGACTGTTTATGTGAAGACAACTAAAACTGGTGCAAATGTGATGACTGGACAGTGACTGTGAATTCTGGTTTTCTGATAATTAGACAGATGCATTGTAGGATTTAACAGATGCAGTTTAAAATTAACAATTGTGGTCTTCCTGACAGATGCAACTCAAAATTACCAGATGTGACTTTAATTTGACAGATGCGACCCAGAATATAACGCATGCGGTTTTTCTAAAGCAATTACAAGCTAAACTGACAGATGCGACTCAATATTAACAGATGCGACTGATAATGACAGATGTGACTCAAAAATTAACAAATGCGACTCAAAATTTAACAGATGCGACTCTAAAAATCAGATGTGAGTTTTTGGTGAACAGTTGCGACTCTCTGTGAATTTTTAGTGACATGAAATTTAAACTGACTCCGTTTTTAGTGATCAAATTCTGACAATCAAAGACAATCATAAGACAAAGTGTTTTCAGTTTCTATTTTGGACTCAAAGAATGTTTAAAGTGATAACACACAAGCACATCCTAATAGGCCAAAGGCCTAGGGTTTGTATACTTGGTATAGCCCACCTATTATACCCCAGATTGGTGATGAACACCTTTCCTTCTCGAGAGTAGATGGCTTAGGAATTTGGTGGCATTGGCTCCCCTCCATGGCTCATTAACGTCTTTCGAGCACACCAATTCTGAATTCTTTGGGCAATGACCTCCCAAGAACTGCTATCTCTACTCAAGGGGATTAGTAGTGAGTATCTTCTAGCATGATACTGTACCCTGCACTAATACCAAGCAACGACCACAAATAGGTTGGTCTCTAAAACAAAAAGGTGTTTAATTCAGGCATTCCATTCGTGGGGTGTGATCCATACAGCGCGAGTCCCCTTTCGGATCCATCTCATCGGAACCACACTCATGATTCTTGGGGTTTCCCCAAGAACCCACTTTTATATACTGGTTGGAAGTCCCTCGGGTTCAGGGTGCTACCGGTCTGAGTCGTCCTGGGGTGAGTACTTTTTCCCACTAGAACAAGCCCAAGTTCTAGAGTTGGTAACCATTTCTTTTACACCCAGGATTGCATAGATGCACAAGGGGAGAGGATACTTTGATGTACCAAGTCGTAAGGGTGACCAAACTTGTGCTTTCGCACCAAACACAGTAGACACTTATTAATTTTAACCAAACGAAAGATTTGCTACGCTACCAAACAATCTGTTTCAAAATTTTAACTAGGGTCTTCGACAAACGTCCTGCAGAAAACTCATTAGTAATTTTCAATATTATCTTCGTCAATCATCCTGCAAAAGTTTGTTAACTCCAAATGGCCACACACTGAAAATAAGATATTAGTAACACAAAAAATCAATTGAAAATTTTCAAATTGCGGGAAACAAAAATAAAATTTTACCAGTCAATTGCATCATTTTATTACCAGTCGGATGCGTCGTTTATTTTTTAGTTGCGGCTCGAGAAATCACTTGTGGTTAAGGATACTTCACATGCATCTTTTTTCTATCAGATGCGGTTCATAAAGTGAATTGCGGTTTAGAAAACTTCACATGCGTCGTTCCATATGAAAAACCTGCAAAAATCAAAATAAAATATCTACAGATCCACGAAGATGGTGTCTTCACGTCGAGTTCACCAAATGTAATGCCAAATAAAAAAGCTTGCACTATAGACAACAAAGAAGATTAGAAGCACACATGCATAAAATACTAAATCTAAAATGCAAATTCATTCATTAAGCAACAAAGAACATGGGAAAGTAAAAACGTAATTAAAACTAAAACAATCTCACCAATTCCAAATGTATTTCCATGATTCATCTCGATTGCCCTTCTCCATTTTGCTTGTGTAGTATAATTTCCCTCAGATTTTCAAGTTCGTGCAAGTATAGCCTAAGATAGTGATTAGCAAAATATCGAAGATTCAAGATTGAGTGCTCGCAAGATTCGACAAGGTATTTCGATTTCGAGAGAGATTTTGTGAGAGATTGGAATGAAGAATGACAAATCAATTTATAGAAAATTGATTATTCGAACGACAGGCCAAGATTGAAAGATTAACGGATGGTTGAGATCGACAGATTAGACATGCATTCTGTTAACTGACAATAGTGACATGAGTGATACCAATTAGAAATAGAATTAAAGATTAAATGAATGAGTTAATCTTCAGTTCGACATTCAAAAACATCAGAAATATCTTTGCATGACAAAGATGAAGATTGATTATAACGACTCTTTGTTCAAATGCATGCACAAAATTTAATTAATTGAATAAGAATATTTAATTAATATGCATGTACACGCAAATGGACTAGAACTGGAGGATTGAATGGTTTGACAAATTTATTACTCGAAGACACCACTCAAAAATTAAATCAATAGTTAACTGAACAATTAAAATAAATGTCAAGTCGAGTAAGAGTGAATACTTAGATAACTCACATAATTATCTAAAATATAGAAGAATGTGTTAAAATAGAATTTATGAATTAAATAATTCATTTAATTCAAGACTCGATATTCGAAGAATAATTAAATAAATAATATTTATTTAATTAAGTGATGAAGGGATTTTAAATGAATAATTAAATAAATAAAAGAATTTATTTAATTATAGTTGAAATATGATAAAGAATAAATTAAATAAGAATTTATTTAATTTGACAAGAAGGATAAGGTTAATTAGTAACATAATTAAATAAAAAGTGTTTATTTAATTAATCAGATAGAATAAAGAAAATGTGAATTAATTAAATAATTAAGATTATTTAATTAATAGAAGAATTAATGTTAAGATAAATTAATTAAATAATTGACATTATTTAATCAATGACCATGAAGAATACAAATTACGAAGAATGTGGAAGTCGCAGGCCTAAACCTGATTTCGGTGTCTACACATAGCATCTTCAAATTCTATAGGTACACATCCATCCAGGTCAAGAGGAATGAAAATGTACTTCACAACCGGAACATGCCCATCAACATCATATAATCCTATCTTGTGGTTGAAAGTAATGAGCCCAAACAATGACCCTGGTGCCAAGGCCTCTAAAGAAGCAAGGAGAGCATTCTTAACAAGCTCCAAAAATTCCTCAGAAGCTCTGATTCATTTCTAGCATTCTTTGTAGCTTGATACTTTTACCTCAATAAGCCTCATGACTATTTCTTTTAGTCCTTTAAAGTTTACACAATGTTAAGAAGCATCCTTGGGGTATGCCCCCTTTACTCCTATAGAATTTTATGATGATGGATGTCTTCGCTTTAGGACAACCCTCTGTTATATTATGATTTCACTGCTTTCATTAGGCCCGATGAGTCATTTATGCTTGATTGTCTTTGTGAGCATATGGATACTTTGGCATCTTCATAACTCTACCTTTGAAAAACTAACATCTAATAAGCTGCATATGAATAGCTCATGCACTTTTTCCAATTTCATCAATGAAAAGAGCATGTTGTTTCCTTTATTGCAATACCTCCAATGCTGATTGCAAGGGGGCAGATCTTCTACCTCATGCAATTACCTTGTTGCACCAATATGAGCCCAGTGTGTATATTTAAAGCTTCATATTGTATTGATTGACAATGTATGTTACTTTTTCCTTTGTATCAATGTACCTTCCTTCAAAACTTCCACCAATCTACATCTCCAAGGTTGTCATTTAGGACTGTGACTGACTGTCCTTTCTTTGCTGCGTCATGAGAGTCATCTATAGATCACTTCTTTTTCCATTAGGCATGTAAAACTACCCTAAGTACTTCAAATCCTCCATTCCTTGAAATGTGGCTGCCCCTCATGACTGTAATTTTGATGTACATGGCTACTTCATTTTAGTGTGATGACATGCCCCTTATTTTTTCATGACTCACTGATTGTGCGTGGACAATGCTTGATAGTTCTCCTTTCTCCAAGAAAGGTTTTCCTTGTTGTCCTATAGCATGCATTCATGGTTAATTGTCCTTTAGCATGAGAGGTAGCATGCATTTTGATTTTAGGACTACCCCAATCCTCACGATTTCCCTAACACTTGCTTGCTGCCCCCAAAGGTTTGTTACTTGGTCTTCTCAAACATCTAGATCCTTTTGATCTTGTGCAATAAACAAACACCATATCCTCCTTTTATCATATTGGATATGCATATGTCACTTATGGTGGTGACCTAAAAGCTCACCATCGCAAGTGATGTGCTCTTGTAAATTAAGGTTTAAGTGAGAGGAGTTGAATAGTGTCTTTCATGCAACAATGCATGATTATCTTTGTGCCTTCTTGCTGTCCCATATGACTTATGATGGCCTCAGGCATGACTTGATTTCTTCTTCATTATTTTAAGAGATGCATAATTGAACTTTATGCATCACTGAAATCATTTACTTCTTTTAATAAAATCGATCTTGGATCCACTTAAGAATATTGAAAGACATATCCAACAAAGTACAACTTCCTTTTGACATGATGGTAGCATATTGGTTGACTCATTGTGAAAATATGAAGTATGAATTTCCAGACAGCTCACATTCTATGTTGCATCTTTTGAATCTGATAATGAAAGTTGATCAACTAGTGTGATTCCATATTGATTTAATGCATCAATTATATGTTTATCATTGATTTGATCAAGTTTCTCAATTTCCTATCTCTCTTAAAACATCAAAGGGCAACATGTTGGGCTCAAACCTTGTGGGAGCCACATTTACACCATATGTTGTAATCATCTGAATTAGAATAGTAACAAGAATTATCCTAAATCTACACAAGGAACAAACATTTAGATAAAGAAAGCATATCATAGGTGTGTTTGGTTACTCCTTTCTTAATTTTAGGGACAATTATGGTATGCTTCTATTTTAATGCTTGTAGACATTAGATTACACATTTATGGATGTTTTGCATATAATTTTGATCAGGGACCTTTCATTGCTCTAAAACATTCTTTTTATCCAATGTAGGAAACCTAGGAGTAGTGAGGAGGGTGTCAAACAGAAGTGGAGTAAGGGGGAGGATCGATATGATGTGAGGCCAAACCAACAAGATTCATCATTCCACCAGGCAATGATAGGTCCCTTTTCATTTTATATGCAATTTATTTTATGTTATCTATATGCGTATAATATCTTCTTTATAAGCATTAGGATAGATATTCCTTTGGCTTGTGAGGGACATTTATATGCTCATGATTATCAATAAAGAATATATTCACAATACATATTGGTTCTCTTTCTTATTTCTCTGTAATTGCAACATTGGAATAAATGCAATCTATTTTTTGACAATCTCTTGTATGTATATTAATGAAAATAGCAGAACATGATGTATCTTTTAATGTTTAAATAAAAGCACAAAAGAATAACACTAAGTTACCTGATTTTAGCTGAAAGTTAAAAATCAGGTAACATTTTTGGCGACATCTGCTATATGTTTGCCTGCAAAACATCTCAACCAGTTGCCTAAGCTTATCCATTGGGCATTGGGTCATCTAAAAGCTGACACCACTTGAAAACAACATTGTATGTTGTCGTAACTCACCAAACCAACATGAGACACTTTGAAACTTATTGAAAACCCAACATCGTAGAATGAAAATTACCTAACTATGCTGAAAGAATTTGGGGAAAACTAAAAATGCAGATGAAATGAAGCTACTCTAACCTATTCTAACCAACAAAGAAGCTAGTCAAACAAAACCATTGACTGAATTTGTAAAATAACACCCTTTTTTAATTAGCACTTGATGCACTACACGATTATGTATTGCTGAAAGAACATGAAACACATGCATATATTCAATAGACTATTGCAATGTTTCATAAAAGATGCAAATAAAATCACTTGAATTTTGGAAACAATCATACATATTGCTATCCTGGACTGGAAAAGTGAGCTGAATTTGATCACTTTCAACTGTGAATCCAATATCAACTCCTTCTTCAATTGCATCCTTGTACTTGGGTGCAAGAATGACCTTTGGTGCTTAAGTGACCTCCAAACTGGCCAAATATCTGATTGGACAACCTTTAGAATGGATGAAACCTAAAATTTTATTACTGACTTCGTGATTGAGATTTGTTGTTTTTATTTCATCTTGAAGAGTATTATCCATCTTTTGCTCTTGTCCAACTTGAACAATACTTGCATGTAGTTGAACCTCTTGAATACCCAAATTAGAATTTTCCTTTTCAAAGGAGGAAGGAAAATGTCCAAACAATGAGACAACCTCTTCCAACACACTTTCAATCAATGCAACAACTTCAAGCTCCTTTGTACACCATAAAGAAGGTTGCTCACTAAGATTAAGCAAATCAACTTCATGGGGAGTTTTTTGATTTGCAAGAATAAACTCATCCCCACCAAGATCACATTATTCCTTTGGATCCATGTCTAATTCTATTGATTTATTGATACAAAAGGGGTTGAACATGGTTACCTCCAATTCTTGTTCTTGTTGTTCTTGATAATCTTCCTCCAAGGATGCTGGCATAACATCTAGACATGAGGAGGAAAACTCAATTTCAGCTTGAAACAGATCCTCTTCACACCTTTCATTACATTTTTCTATGGGAGGATTGATATTGAGCTCATGGAAACTCTCTTGAGGAAAGAAAACCTTAGGGCCTTCAACCTCATGTTGCCGACTTATGACCAGATTTATGCTCTCTTCATCATGCTCAATAAAACACATGGAAGATCATCAAATGAAGCTAAGGAATTATGGCCTACATCACCTTCTTGAACCTCTTTAGGCTGTTGTCCTAATTCTTGAACCTCCATCTCACCACATTGCTTAATGTCTTCTTGTTTTTTTGAATCTTCATCCTTGTTGACAAAAGGAGGTAATTCATTAATCCAAGCTAAAGGTTGGTCCTCTACAACATTTTGATCATCTTCAAAAAAAGAAGGAGGATGAATAGCTAAAACATTGTAAAACACATCTTGAGATATCTTCTCTTGTTCAACCTTTTGCTACTATAACCTGTATTCCTCCATAGCTAAATGCAACAAGTTTACACTCCTTGTTTGCTCCATGTTGAGTGAGCTATGTAGGCCAAGGGTCTACTCTTCTTTTGCTTTATGGATGTTAGATCATGGTTCCAATTGCATGATAGACGAAGGAACTTCACAGTGTAGAGCAGATGGCCCTTTCCGACTTGGAAACCTATGAGTAGAAGGCTCACTGGTAGGATCACTAATAGGCTCAAAAGGTTCCTCTTATTTAAAGTTAGGGAACTTGCATTGAAACCTCTTCATTCACAAGAGATTCAACATTACAAGAAGAGTTGAGCTAAAACTAGGAATGGAATGGGCTACTTGGGTTTCATACCTTTGTTGGAATTCCTTTGCAGCTATTTGCTTGGCAAGACATTCCTCATGTTGTCTCCTTTGAATCTCCATCTCCTACTCTTGAATGTATGCCTGGCAGGCTAACTCCTCCTGATGCATGTCAACCTCATATTGCTACATTTGATACTCTTGTTCTCTATTAATTTCATCCAAATTCCTATGGAAATCTAGCAATGTACTATTAATATTACTAGTCCCTATATCATCTACATTTTGGGGTTGAAAATGAGAAAATGACTATTGTTTTGGAACAAAATATCCTTCTTGAGAATGGTTCTAGTCATATATAGCTGATTTTGAGATTGAGTAGGAGTGGGAGGGTGGGAAACATAATGAGAATGCTAGTAACTTGCTATCACAAGGGTACGTGAAATAAAACCAGCAAGTTGTTCAGTGTGATATGGCTGGTAAGAGGTCATGCATGCATGATTTTCATGGAATGGTGGGTATTTAGCATTTTCATGATATGTTGGGTGATATGACATGTTTCCATGAAACATAGACATGCTTATTCATTCAGAAGTTGGAAAATAAGACAAAATCAGATCTAATTGAAACTAGCCAACACTTGATCATATTGAAACTAGTAAAACTTCTTGGAGTCGCTAGGTATGTATTTGAAACACCTCAAAAGGTAGTAATCAACTACTGTACACACCAAACAACAGTAGAAAAACATATATAATGGACTCAAAATTAGTTCCCATTCCCACTGGGCATGCCAAAACTGTTAGTGATCTAAATTTGCACCACTTATGCCAAGTTGTGAACAAACTCAATAGGTTTGGATATAACATGGGACTTCTTTTAGGTTGTGGGTGTCCTATTTTGAAAGCAGACCTCCAAATTATGGGTTGTCTCCACTTTTCATGTCACCTAACTAATGATTTCTAAGGAAAATGGTAAAAGATGCATAAAAATGAACTTAACTAGAAAACTAAAGGTGATACACCAAAAAAGTGACTAAGACTTGTAAACAACCTATTAACATTCAAAACAATGACATAAAACCTTGTTCACACAACTCATTTTCACATGCATTTTCACATAAGTAATTTATAAGGAGGTCTTAAAGCAAGACTCTTAGAAGAAAAAAATTTCACAGCTAACAACACTTGGATTAACTAACACAACTTATAACCTATAAGAAATGCATTTTCTGCTAAATAGGCTTAACCATGAGACAAGACTACAAGGAAAGGTAAATTTCACAAACATTTTGATCAATCACTAACAACACATAATAAAACATGAAATGATAAGGTAAATGTTCTATTTCATTTATTTAAAGTACTCAACTATCATTACAAGTCCATTTGAGTTACATTACTGCTCCTACTGAAAAAGATAACTTCAAAGCCAAGCTATCACTTTATAGAAAGAAAGAACTCCCCCCCAATAAAAAAGATTGAAGTTACTTAAGCAAAAATCAACCAACTCCTCTCACACATGTCAATCTAGAAGGTTTTGGTCAAATGCAACAAAAAAGGCCAAAAAGAGCCTTCTAGAAACACTCCAAACTATCCTCCAAATGCAAAAATGTCAAGCCTAGACCCAACCATACTAAGAACATGACCAACAAATGCTCCAAAATTCTCCCATTTCCTCCAAAAGTCTTGTCAAAGACAACTCTCACACTTCCACATGTTGGTCAATATTCTTCGAAATTGCTCACATGCCTCCAAACTGTTTGACTCACACTATTGGTGTGCAAACAAGTCTTCAACCTTTTCCATCATGTATGGAAGACATAAATATTCACTAAACCTCCAAAAGCATGTGTTAAAAGTTCAATGCATTTAATTTTGCATTAAATGTAACATTTAGACTTAAGTGATTTATAAATTATTAGTTAAGTTAAATGTTTTACATTTTTCATAAGAAATGTAATATAATAACCATTTTTCAATCACCCCTAAAATGATTGTAAGAGGATCAAAAAATCAACTTAGACTCCCTCAAGGCATGATAAAACCTAATTCACCATTATTTCTGCATTTAAGGTAATATTTGACTTAAGTGATTTATAATTATCACTTGGTCAAACATTCTACATTTTCAAATATATGCAAAATATCAATCGTTTGACCTATGCATCACATAAGTCTTGAGGACCTTTGTCAAAGAGGCACAAGAATCACCAAGGAACATGTTTTGGCAATCACAAGGAAAAAATAGCCTAAGTTTTTTGAAAAAAAGCACATAAGGCAAAAAATTCCTAAAGCATAAGACTTGTTCACTTGGTCCACTTAGCAATTAAATTTCTTTGTAATTTCTTAGAAAACAAGGAAAAATAGTCACCTTGGCTGACCACCATAGAGTTTCATAACCTAAACAAAAAAAAACATGGGAAAAGAAAAAAAAAACCATACATTTTGAGTATCGAGCTTTTCTGGAATGTTCATCTACTGCCATGTGGTTTGATAGAATCATTGCAAACATTATTTTTGATTGGTTTCTGGCTTATTTCAAGATAAAATTATGTGATTTCCACTGAGAACAACAGGTATATGTGATTTTTGAACAAAATCTACATTTCCTCCATCTTTTAAGGCTACTTTGTGAGTTAAATGCCGTAGCCAAGAACATTTTCTGATCATTTTTGTGTGATTTTTTTTCCTCTATGGATTTCTTTGTATTCACTTAACTACCATGATGGATCTTTTAAAGCTAAAATGGAGGCTCTTCGGTAGCTAAATTCTTACATAATCTAAGAAAATGAGCAAAATGGCTTGCGTAAGCTCTTATGAGACCCATATCTTGACTTTCCTACTTTATCTTAGTGAATAGAGTCTCAAATCTAAACTCTTCATTGTCAAAAAGAAGCAAAATTGGCCTTTCTTTCTGTATTTGAAAATTATGAATAAACCTAGATGGGTTTTACTACTTTTGTGAAGAAAACATAGTTTTTTGGTCATGGCCATGAATAATTGATAAGGGTTTTTAAATACTTTCCAATTCCTATAGAATTTTCTCCATGAAAAATTTCTTTCAATTCCTCTGTGTTTTGAAATGTATCTCAATTGGCTTACAAAGGGTTTGAAACATTTTGTTGTTCTTGAATACCTCCATCAGATTTCTCTTACACTATGTCTGTATTTTGTAATTTTAGGATAAACCCAGATGGGTGTTGTTGCTTTATATCAATGATGCTACTATCATAACATCTCTCAATCAGTAGCCTTGAAAATCAAGGCCATTTCATTGGGGAACTCAAAGGCCTATTTGAGCAACAACTTCTAACTTTCATTCAATCACTGTAATAAACTGCTAACTTACTACAATCTAAAACTTTATTGGCTGAGCCAAAGCTGATAAATCATAAAATCAATAGCTTCAACCAAAAAAATAACTTTCCTTTCATGCATTTAAAACCCTATTTGTTAGGGTCTTGAGGAAGTGTTGAATCATCACTATTGGAATATAAAAACAATGAACCACCAATTTCGATGCTCAAAAACTTCAATGATGCCAAGTCTATGTACTCATTTGTAATATCAAATATATCAACACAAACACCTACTTGAACAACCAGAGCAGCCAGCTACTTGTAAAATGGTGTAAGTTCTATAAGCAATGCTTGATCTACATCTTCACCCTTGCTATCATATTGCTCCCCATAATGTCTTGTGTCCAATTTCCTAGCCTTATAATTAGGTGGAATAGACAAAAAGAAAAGACTCTTGCTAATGAAAAAATGTTTCCATACTCTAACCCTAGATAAGTGATGAGAGCATCCATTTTCACTCTAAATCCCCATCCCCCAAGAAGTACACCATCTATTCCTTGTCCTGTCACTGTAGTTCTTTCCCAAGATGTTGATGGTTTTAAGGTGTCTAGTGTTGTTGTAATGTGGTCTTTGTAACTATCCCCAGGAGCTAAAAATGACAACAAAGGCATAACATCTTCCAATTTGATAGGTACACATCCATCTAGGTCAAGAGGAATGAAAATGTGCTTCACAACTAGAATATTCCATTGAACATCATATAATCCTATCTTATGGCTAAAAGTAATGAGCCCAAACAATCACCCTAGTGCCAAGGCCTCCATAGCAGCAAGGAGAGCACTCTTAACAAGCTCCAAAAATTCTTGAGAAGCTATAATTCTTTTCTAGCATTCTTTGTAGCTTGAGACTTTTAGCTCAATAAGCCTCATGACTATTTCTTTTAGTCCTTTAGGCCTTAGACAGTGTTAAAAAGTATCCTTGGGGTCTGCCCCCTTTACCCCTGTAGAATTTTATGATGATGGTTGTCATTGCTTTAGGACAATCCTCTATCATATTATGATTTCATTGTCTTCATAAGGCCCGATGAATCATTTATGCTTGAATGTGTTTGTGAGCATATGGATACTTTGGCATCTTCATGACTCTAGCTTTGACAAACTAACATCGAATAAGTTGCATATGAATAGCTCATGTACTTTTTCCAATTTCATGAATGAAAAGAGTATGTTGTTGTTTCCTTTATTGCAATACCTCCAATGTTGATTGCAAGTGGGAAGATCTTCCACTTCATGGAATTACCTTGTTGCACCAATCTGGTCCCAGTGTGTATATTTACAACTTCATACTGTATTGATTAACAATGTATGTTACTTTTTTCCTTTGTATCAATGCACTTTCCTTCCAAACTTGCACTAAGCTGCATCTCCAAGGTTGTCATTGAGGACTATGACTAACTATCCTTTCTTTGCTACCTCATGAGAGTCATCTATAGATCACTACTTTATCCATTAGGCATGTCAAACTACCCTATGTACTTCAAACCCTCCATTCCTTGACATGTGGTTGCCCCTCATGACTATAATTTTGATGTACATGGCTGCTTCATTTGAGTGTGATGACATGCCCATTGTTTTCTCATGGCTTACTGATTGTTGTTTGACAATGCTTGATAGTTCTCTTTTCTCCAAGAATGTTCTCCCATGCTATCCTATAACATGATAGGTAGCACATATTTCTCTTTTGGGACTACCCCAATCCTCATGATTTCCCTAACACTTGCTTGCTGCCCCCAATAGTTTGTTACTTGGTCTTCTCAAACATCTAGATCCTTTTGATCTTGTGCAATAAAAAAACACCATATTCTCCTACTTTTATCATACTGGGAAGACATATGTCACTTATGGTGGTGACCTAAAAGATCACCATCCTAAGTGATGTGTGCTTGTCTAATAAGGTTGAAGTGAGATGAGTTGAACAGTGTCTTTCATGCAACAATGCATGATTATCTTTGTTCCTTCTTGCTACCCCATATAACTTATGATGGTCTCAGGCATCACTTGATTTCTTCTTCATTATTTTAAGAGATGCATAATTGAACTCGATGCATCACTGAAATCATTTACTTCTTTTAATAAAAAGGATCTTAGATCCACTTAAGAAGATTGAAAGACATATCTAGCAAAGTAAACCTTCCCTTTGACATGATTGTAGCATATTTATTGACTCCTTGTGACAAGATGAAGTATGAATTTCCTAAAAATTCACATTATGTGTTGCATCTTTTGAATATAATAATGAAAGTTGATCAACTGGTGTGATTCCATATTGATTTAATGCATCAATAATATGCTTATCATTGATTTGATCAAGTTTCTCAATTTCCTATCCCTCTTAAAAAATCAAAGGGTAGCATCTTGGGCTCAACCCTCGTGGGAGCCACATTTACACCACATGTTGTAATTAGCTGAATCAAAATAGTAACAAGACTTATTCTAAATCTGCACAAGGAACAAATAGTTAGATTAACAAATCATATCATAGGTGTGTTTGATCACTCCTTGTTTTTAGGGACACTTATGGTATGTTGCTATTTTAATGCTTGTAGACATTAGATTACACATTTATGGATGTTTTGCATATAATTTTGATCAGGGACCTTTCATTGGTCTAACAAGTCTATTTTTATCCAATGCAGGAAACCTAGGAGAAGCAAGGAGGGTGTCAAACGAAAGTAGAGTAGTGGGAAGGATCAAGATGATGCGAGGCCAAGCCAACAAGATTCGTCATTCCACTAGAAAATGTAGTGTCCCTTTTCATTTTATATGCAATTTCTTATATGTTATCTATATGTGTATAATCTCTACTTTATAAGCATTATGATAGCTAGTCCCTTCACTTGTTGGGGAAATTTATATGCTCATGATTATCAATAAAGATTACATTTGCAATACATATTATTTTTCTTTCTTATTTTTCTGTAATAGCAACACTGGAATAAATGCAATCTATTTTTTACAATCTCTTTTATGTATATTAATGAACATAGCAAGGCATGATGTATCTTTTAATGTTTAAATAAAAACACAAAAGAATAACACTAAGTTACTTGATTTCATTTGAAAGCTAAAAATCAACATTATCTTTTCTTGAGATTGATACTATAGATCTTCCTTTGGGACAGGAGCACGGGGAAGATCCCTCGAATTGAATAACTATTTGCTGATATTCTTACAATACAACACACAAATGTGAAAAAGAAGGATATTTCTTTAAGGTGAAGTTCTCCTACCAAGATCGTTGTAGGTTGCCTATGAACACCTTCTACATGTCTGATTCAGGTAGTGGATATGAGATTTGAGAAAAGAGCACTTGGTATTGAGCAATAAAATCAGTGATCTTCTCATGCTCACCTTGCTTGCATCAGATGAGATCCGATAATGTCATCTTTGGTCTGATGTTAGCCTGGAACTACCGGAGAAACTGATTTACAAGTTGATTGAATGAGAATATAGAATTGTTAGGAAAGGAACAACACCACTCAAGTGTTGTATCCTTGAGAGATCAAGGAAAGAATATAGCCATCAGAGTATCATGGTGAAATAAATTCATACACATTGCGTTAAAAGCTGACATGTGTGTCTAGGGATCTCCTTTACCACCATACTTCTCAAACTTAATAATTTACATCCCTTGAGGGAAGGGAGTGTTTGAAATCATCACTGATAAAGGGCTATGTCAGAAGAAGGGTTAAAAGATGGGTTGGACAAAGGCTTGAGATAGGTTCACTAACTTGTTTTGCATTTGATCCATATTTTGTAGAAGAGCATTCAAAATAGGGTCAAAAGATGACAAAGGACTAGTGGAACCTCCTCCAGAACCACCACCATTAGAATCACCTCCAAAACCACCTTCACAGCCACTGTCAGAACCACAACTAGGGCCACCAATGTGGCCTCCGTAGGAGCCACCACCATAGCCACCACCAGAGCCATTATCGTGACCACCATTAGAGCCATTGCTAGAGCAACCATTAGACATACCAGAACCACCAGCCCCCATTCCATCAGAGATTCTACTACCAAAGGAAGGGTTTCCCTAGGAGGAAGAAACTCAAATCCTAGAGGCACCCTACACACTTTGACAATAGAGGGTGGATTAGGAGTGAAGATGTTAATGAAAGGGCCCATTACAACCATGCATACTGATGTCACAGGCATCGAAACACTAATTTGTATTTCATAGGTGTCGTGCCAATGACCTCGACTAATGCTTGATCGAGGGTTGTAAGAGGGGATGTATGCTTGCACAAAATTGATTAGGACATGAAGAAACTCTATGCTTGTTTGATCCTTTCCTGACATATATCTAATCTCATTAGCAACCCTTGTGGGCCTGTCCATGGCTTGATCTTTCTCCAAGTGATTTGAAAGATCCAATAGCCTCCTATCCAGAGCCATGAGATGCTCTA
Source organism: Sequoia sempervirens (assembly GCA_007258455.2). Classification (NCBI taxonomy): domain Eukaryota; kingdom Viridiplantae; phylum Streptophyta; class Pinopsida; order Cupressales; family Cupressaceae; genus Sequoia; species Sequoia sempervirens. Next base: position 7,008,446 of record VDFB02109042.1, read on the forward strand.
TAGGAATAGGGATGGCTTTTCCCTCGTCCAGATGTGGAGGTGAAGGGGAAGTAGGAGGTGTAGGGGCATGAGTGGTTTCATCAAAGTAAATCATCTCTACTACCAACACAATCTCTTAAGAGGCAAGAGCCATAGTGACCCTTGCAAATTCCATTCCTAAGTGTCGATGTCGCACACTTCTTCTAACTATGTACTCGTAGATTGTAGACTAAGTTATGAAGCTCATAAAGCTTCATAATCCACAAGCTTACAACCTACATAGACATGAGGAAGAGAACCTCAACACAAAGAAATGAATATCACAAGGTTCACGTTGAGTTCACCAAAATGTAGAGGGGGATTGACTGCTCAGGACCCTAGGTCACATGAGGGTCTAGATTAATCAACTACCTTGATCTATCGCACACTAAGTATTTCTCAAGGTAAGTTTAATGTATTAGGAGTGTGAAAAGGAAGGGAATTTGACTTGCCACTATCCTTTTTTCAACTCGAGAGGTTTAGGGAAACAGGTGAGAAAATCCCCGAGTCTAAACTATAACCCTGTTAACTCTCTACCAGAGGACTCCAACATAGAAGACGAATGACAATGTGGCATGTTAGCATCCCTATCATGTGCTAGCATTTGTACAGATAAAGAACATTAAGTACAATTTAAACTAATAGGAATCCACTAATCTACTTAATAAATAGAGTTTCAAGCAACAACAGGAAACTGGAGATGACTAAATAACTAGAAAAAAAAGAAGAATACTTTAACTTAGGAAATGAAAGTTGATGAGAACAAAGGTGGTGGAAACACAACTCATGATTGGTCCATCCTTCTTGTAAGATCCACACGAATGTGATCACCTACACACAATAGAATAGGGAAACATGTTGGGTCTATTTTGGGGCTTTCTATAGTCAAACCCCTATTTCGATGTTCCCACCTCCATGGATACTCAAAATAGCCATGAGATAGAAAATGTGATAAAGAAAGTATGTAAAAAAAGTACTACCAAGCAATGGTAACAACACTATGCTACAAAATCAAACGGTAATGCCAAAAGAAATGGATATCACCTCCCAAACAAGGTTCCCTCAAGCATGTGAAGGGAGATGCAAGCTTGCAAGATTGAAGGTGCAACTGTTGTCACAACAACGTGAGTAGTAAAACTAGTAGAGCAACACCTTGAAGATTCTACAATGAAGAATGTTGTGAAAAGTGAAGTGTGTAGCTAATGTAGGAGCATCCTCAGTTCTTGGCAATCTTGCATCAACCAAAAATATTTTCTTTTAGTTTTTGTTCTTTTTCTGTTCTTGCTCAGTTCATGTTGGTGGATTCATCATTTTTTCTCACTAGATCCTGTGGATCTTTGTGTACATCATTGAAATGTTCATTTTCCTTGTTCCAAAATTTGAGTGTGATTGTATCTTTTTCCGAAAATTTATCACTTCCAAAATCTCATGGCAGTTTCTTGAACCAGCACTGGAATAATTTCAAACTTTTCAACCAGTTTGATTGTTGTGGATCATCCCCATGACTTGCAAATCTTACCAGTGTAATTTTAATTGTTCTGTGGAGTGTCTCTGACCTTCATTATAGGTCCTCACTTCATCTTATGCACTTTTTGAAGAGTAATTCAAATTTGAGGCTGACCTATTCATGCACACGCTACATTTTATTTCCTTGGATAATGTGATGATATTTGGCCAATGCAGATGATTCTAGAGTTGCGAATATGCTATAAAGCTTGTAATAAATCATTTGAAGAGTAGTAGTGAAGTAGAATTTGATCTAGAAGAATAATATATATTTAATTGTAATATTTAGCTCACATATAGGAGCATGTTAGAATGTTGTATTTTTTAGCATGTTTTATTAGGCCTATGAGCCGAATCTGCAAGCCCAGATGTAACTGATATTTTGTTAATGAGAATATTTACATCTACATTTTCCTCCATATTCTATGTTTTTTTCGTTGTGTTACTCTTGTTGCACTATTTGGATTGTTCTCTTTGAGGACCCTCCTACCATGGCTGCGCTAGATTGGTATAAGAGAGATTCATTTCTTGAGAGATTGTCAAAGTTTGTGAAGTCCCGATGAAGATTTGTTGTGGGGTGGCAGATTGAGGATCTGACTTGTAGCTACAGAGGACTTGTGTAAAGATGGAAGGGAGAAGAAATGGTAGAAATGGAGTGCATGGAAATGTAGATCCAACAATGATGGAGATGTGAAGAGGAACTGTTGTCAGATTAGATGCAGTTGAAATGGCCTAGAGGATAGGTCAACCAGTTGATGATGTGAGTGATGAAGAAGTAGAAGTGCAGGAAGAAAGAGGAAGAGAGGAGCAACCTGGCCTAGATTAGGGAGAAGAGAGGTTCATAAGAGCCCTAACTAAAGTAAATACAAGACCACATTTCAATCCACCAAATTATAATGGTAAGTTGGATTCAGATGTATTGTTAGATTGGATAACGGAGATGGAAAAATATTTTGAATTTCAAGGTACCACTGAAGATAAGAAGGTGAAGTTGCTTGTACAAAGTTGAGAGGACATGCATCCCTTTGGTGATAACATTTGCATGCAGATAGGTAGAGAAGAGGAAAATAAAAGATAAAATCATGGATCAGATGGTGAACAAGTTGAAGTTAAATTTTATGGCTGAAGATTATCAGATTAGTTTGTTCAAGAATTTGTAGAATTTGAAGTAGAAAGAATCAAGTGTGACAAAGTATACTGAGGAATTATATAAGTTGAATATTAGATCTAGACATTTGAAGGATGAGATTGAGAAAGTAGCCAAATATGTGAATGGTTTGAGGTCGTATATACAAGATGAAATCAATTTGATCAAGTTGGTGAGTGTGGAAGAGGCATATCAGTGTTCCCTAAAAGCAGAGGAGAAGTTGAATAAAAGAAATGAGTAGAGACAAAGAGGAAGAGGTGGAAGATTTCAAAGAGGAATAAATTTTATTGGAGGAGGAAGAGGATCTTTTATAGAGTAGAATAATGATAAGGAGGTTAGTAAGAATTATAATTCATACCAGAGAGGTGATGGAAACTCTTATAGAAGAGGAGGTTATGGTGGTTACTGAAATGAAGGTTATAGAAGAGATGATAGAGGACATGAGAAAAGGATATTCAAGGGAACTTGTTATAAATGTGGTGGAGAAGGACATAGAGTATTTGAATGCAATCAAGGAGAGACAAGCACGAAGATAGAGAACAATAGATGGATGACCTTTGTTGAGGAAGAACATACTAGATCATCTAATAAACCAAAAGACAGAGAAGTGTTGGTGAATAAAAGAGTATTATGTCAAAGTGAGTTAGAGAAAGAGCCATTGCAGAGAAATAATTTGTTTTAGACAAGATGCAAGGTGAATGGTAAATGTTGCAAAGTGATTGTTGTTAGTGGAAGTTTAGAGAACCTAGTTTCTGAAGAGATGGTGATGAAATTGAAGTTGGAAAGGTTGAAACACCTGAAACCCCATTAGATTGCTTGGATTCAAGATGGGCATAAGATACTGTAAGTGAACAATTTTTGGTGAAATTGAAGATAGGAAATTACCATGATGAAGTTTTGTGTGATATCATGCCTATAGATATATTCCATTTTTTTATGGAAGGCCTTGGTAGTATGATAGACAAGCTATTCATGATGGAAAGAATAATATATACACCATTGTTGCTAATGGGATGAAGTATATATATTTTCCATTAGGAGATGTTCCTATAGTTGAAGTTTGTATGAATACTAGGGTTTGTCTAGTTGATGGAAGGAGATTCCTTGATGGATTGAGACATGAGAATGTGTGTTATGCCTTGGTGCCTAAGAAGGCCGAAGACCTGAAGCATGTGGAAGAACACTTGGAAGAGATAAAGGAGATACTAACAAAATATGGGGAGATCATTTCAAATAATGTACTTGATGGATTACGACCTGTAAGGAGTATTAGTCATTGTATGGATATGATTCTTGGAGCTAGTTTTCCTAATAAAGCAAGACACTGGATGACACCAATAGAGAATGAAGAATTGAATAGACAAGTGCAAGAGTTCTTGAGGAAGGGTTTGATCAGAGAAAGCTTAAGTCCATGTGCAATACCTGTTGTGTTAGCACCTAAGAAGGATGGAGAATGGAGAATGTGTATAGACTCTAGAGCCATAAACAAGATCACAGTGAAGTATAGATTTCCTTTTCCCTAGATGGATTACATTATGGATTGTTTGAGTGGAGCTAAGTACTTTACAAAGATAGATTTGAAGAGTGGATATCATCATATCAGAATTGAAGAAGGGGATGAGTGGAAAATAACATTCAAGAAAAATGAAGGATTTAATGAGTGGTTGGTGATGCCTTTTTGATTGACAAATGCACCGCGTACTTTCATGAGGTTGATGAATGAGGTATTGAAAAAATACTTGGTTAAGTTTGTGATTGTGTATTTGGATGACATCTTGATTTTCAGTAAGAGTAGAGAAGAACATTTCTTGCATATAAGACAAGTTTTGCAAAGGTTGAGAGAGGAGAAGTTGCTGATAAATATTAAGAAGTGTAGTTTCATGAAGGAAGAGTTGGTATATATGGGATTTGTGATATCTATGGATGGATTGAAGATGGATCCAAAGAACGTAAGAGCAATTTTTGAGTGGTTGATACCAGATAGCATTGGAGAGGTGAGATCATTTCATGGATTGGCTAGTTTCTACCGCAAGTTCATTAGAAATTTTAGTTCTATTTGCAACCCTATGACAAAAGCAATGAGAGGAGATAGGAAGGATTTTAGATGGACATCTGGAGCAGACCAAATTTTTGAGTTGTTGAAGTAGAAGGTGACTAAGCAGCTTGTGTTGGATTTATTAGATTTCAATAAAGTATTTCAAATAGACTATGATGCAAGTGGAAATGTAATTGGAGTAGTATTGAGTCAAGAAGGGAGACCTATAGCTTATTTTAGTGAGAAGTTGAATGATGCTTATAGAATATATTTAGTGTATGATTAGGAATTTTATGCTATAGTTCAAGCCTTGAATAAATAGAGAAATTATTTGTTGCCTAAGGAGTTTGTGTTGTATACGGATCATCAAGCATTGCAATATTTGAACAGTCAACGTAAGTTGAATCAGAGACACATGAGATGGGTAGAATTCTTGAAGAGTTATACTTTTTTTTGAAGCATAGGAGTGGAAAGTCAAATAGATTTGTTGATGCTTTGAGTAGGAGAAGGAATTTACTGATAGAGATGAGAATGGAGATATTAGGCTTTGATGAATTGAAGAACTTGTATGTGGAAGACCTGAATTTTGTAGAACCTTGGAGAGCTAGTAAAGAACCTGTTTTGGAGGATAGAAGTTAGAGGTTGGATTATTTCATTCAAGAGGATATGTTTTCAGAGGTAATCAGTTATGTATATCCTGGAGTTTAATGAGGGATAACTTGGTGAAGGAGAAGCATAGTGGAGGAATGTCAAGACATTTTTGAGTTGATAAGATAGTGGCATTGGTGAGTAAGAATTACTTTTGGCTGCAGATTCATAAGGATGTTAGGAGATTTGTGTAGAGTTGAAGAGTTTGTCAAGTTGCAAAAGGGTGTAGTCAGAATGTTGGATTGTATAAGCCTTTGAAAGTTCCAGAGAGACCTTGGGAAGATATCAACATGGATTTCATACTTGGTTTTCCAAAGACACAAAGAGGTAATGATTCTGTATTTGTGGTGGTAGATAGATTTTCTAAGATGGAACATTTCATACCTTGTAAGAAGACAACGGATGCAATACATGTAGCAGACTTGTTTTTCAAAGAAGTGGTAAGATTGCATGGATTAGCTAGGAGTATTGTTTCAGAAAGAGATGTAAAGTTTGTTGGTTACTTTTGGAGGACACTTTGGAAGAAGTTGAAGAAAAATTTGGAGTTCAGTTCTACTTTTCACCTATAGTTTGATGGATAGATAGAGGTAGTAAATAGGATTTTAGGGAATTTACTGAGATGTTTGGTTGGAGAGAAGACTAGAAGTTGGGATTTAGAAGATTGGAAGTTGGGATTTAGTTCTTGCACAAGCAGAGTTTTCTTACAATAATTCAGTGAACAGGAGTACAGGAAAGACACCTTTTGAGATTGTTACTGGAGTTCATCCTAGAGGTATATCAGAGTTGAGAGACATCAGTATGGAAGATAAAAAGAGTGTAGAAGCAAAAGAATTTGCAAAACACATAAATAAGTTACATACTCAAGTGAAACAACAATTGTAAGACATGAACCAAAAGTATAAGGATAAAGTAGATGAAACAAGGAGACAAGGAATTTGAAGTTGGAGATGAAGTAATGGTATATTTGGGAAGGAAATATTCCTGTTGGCACATGCAATAAGTTGAAGATGAGGAAGTTTAGACCTTGTAATATCTTGAAGAAGATTGATTTAGGAAATGCATATGAAGTGGAGTTACTGGAAGGTATGGGTATATCACCTATATTCAACATTGCAGATCTATATTAGTACCATGAAGCAAAATTTAGTGAAGACAGTGAAACAAAATTGGAGAATCAGTTTCCTAAATAGAAGTTAGATGAGATTGAAGAGATTTTGGATGTCAGAGATGGGAGGAAAACTCGTGGAAGATAGTACAAAGAATATATTGTGAAGTGGAAAGGTAGACCGGTTGAGGATTCTTCGTGGATTTCTCAGACTGAGGTAGACCATCTTAGTTTTACTTTGGCCCCAACAAAGTGAGGGACTCACTTTTCAATAACCCTAGATGTCTAATGTAGGATCATCCTTGGTTCTTGGCAATGTTGCATCAACCAAAAATATTTTCTTTTAGTGTTTGTTCTTGTTTTGTTCTTGCTTAGTTCATGGTGGTGGATTCATCATCTTTTCTCACCAAACCCTATGGATCTTTGTGTACATTATCGAAATGTTCATTTTACTTTTCCAATATTTGAGAGTGATTGGATATTTTTCTAGCAAGTTATCACTTCTGGAATCTCATGGAAATTTCTTGAACTGGCACCAAAATAATTTCAAACTTTTCGGCCAGTTTGATCGTTGCAGATCATCCCTGTGACTTGCAGATCTTATCAATGTGATTTTAATTGTTTTGTGGAGTTTCCCTGACCTTCACTATAGGTCCACACTTCATCTTATTCCCCTGTTGAAGAGTAATTCAAATTTGAGGCTGACCTATTCATGCACATGTTACATTTTCTTTCCTTGGATAATGTGATGATCTTTGGTCGACATAGATGATTCTAGAGTTGCGGATATGCTATAAAGCTTGTAATCGATCATTTGAAGAATAGAAGTGAAGTAGAATTCAATCCAGAAGAATAATATAGATTCTATTGTAATATTCAAATCACATATAGGAGCATGTTAGAATGTTGTATTTTTGAGCATGTTTTATTAGGCCTGTGAGTTGAATTTGTAAGCCTGGATGTTACCGACTGAATGTAACTAATATTTTGTTAATGAGAATATTTTCATCTACATTTTCCTCCATATTCTGTGTTGCTTTCATTGTTTTACTCTTGTTGCATGGTCCAAATTTTTCTCTTTGAGGACCCTCCTACCGTGGCTGTGCCAATAGCAGCAACTGTGATTGAAAAATGTGTAGAAGTGTTGAGAAGATCGAATGGATGAAGAATGAGAGATTTTTAGCATGGATAGAGGCCCAAAAGAGTTTTTTGAGGTTGGTCAAGGGTGTAGAGGTGTTACTCTTTGTTTCCAATGGAGAAGTGTAATTCCTTTACAAATTCTAAAGGCGAGAATCCTATCAGGACAACAGTGCACAATGAAGACATATGCGCATCACACAAGCATCCATAATAAAAATTCCCCCATTGAAACTATAGACAACTGACAAGTGGGTGGAAATGGGATGGATGAAGTGGAAAATCATCGTTGGGTTTAATTTTTCTAAGGTGAAGTGTGTAAATAGGGAATTTGTGAGGGGTGCAGATTCACTCCATTACACCAGTAGGAAAATAAAAATTGACACTAACACCCCCTTAATTGTGGCTTAGGTGGGTGAAAATATGGTTCCCAAGAAATGAAGCTTGATGAGGTACACATGTACACAAATATCTCACCAAAGTGAAGAATCCCCCCAAAGAAAAGAGAGAACAATGCCCAACAAATGTAGATAGAAAATAATTTCTATCAAACTTTTTTTTCTCTTCAGATCATCTAAATATGCAAGAGAAGAGTATACTGGATTGTTAGGAAGCCTAAAAAAAGATCATTAGCCACCTCTTAAATATTTCAATCATAGAAATTAAAGATCCATCCTTGCATCAAAAGGATCTATTACCATGTCAATATCTAAAAAATATATGATAACCCAAGATCTAGTGCAAGAAATAATACTATTACAATTATAAATATAGATGATTAATAAAATCAAAATAGCATTATAGAGTTAGTCTTAAGAGAGTAATAGAAATTATCAAGAATAAATATAACATTAGAAGATCATAACAATAGGAAGCTACAAGATGAAATAAAAGACAAGAGAGTGAGAATATTTAGACTAGGTGAGAGAGAGGAAGTGATAAATACAATCAATGTGGAGAGTACACAAAAAGCATCCAAGAATAGAAAATTATAGCTTCCATGGAAGATGATGGCATCTCACACCTACTTGAAAATTAATAATTACTTAATTAACCTAAGAAATCTTAGTTAAAAAAATACATATGAAAAACTTATAGATTAATAAGAAAAGTAAATATCCACTAGGAAAATAGAAAAATACACTAACACTCCCTGTTAAGTGTAGCTTATGTGGGTGAAATGATGGGTAAAACCAAATTAAGTTTGATGAGGTACCCATATACACAAATATCCCCAAGAAAAGATAGAACACTCCCCCAAAATAGAGAAAGAGAAAATTATGTGGTTTAAAAAAAAATTGTCATTTTTTTTAGTCTCTATAGATCATTTGAATATTTCAGAGAACAATGTACTGGGTTTTTAGGAAATATAAGAAAACTAATTAGGCCCACCCCCAAATAATCTCTCAAATATAGAAATTAAAGATATATCCTTACACCAACAAACTCTTATACCATGTCATAATCTACAAAATAAACAATAACACAAAATCTAGTGAAAGAAATAAAACTATTAAAATTGTCAATATAGATGATTCTTAAAATTAAAATTGTGTTATAGAGTTGGTCTCCAAAAGAGCAATATAAATTATTAAGAAACAAAATAGCATTAGAAAAATATAAAAGCATGAAGCTACAAGATGCAAATAGAAGTTAGGAGAGTAAATATAAATTGAGTGAGAGGAGATGAAATATAGAACCAACATTGAGAATACACCAAAATTATCTAAGAATAGTAAGTGTAACTCTCATGGAATATGTTGACACATCACACCTACTCATTGTAATAATCACTTAGTTCTAAAAAATCTTAATTAAAAAGTGCAAAAAAATCCTAGATAATAATAAAATAAATATCTACTTGGAAAATAAAAACCCACACTAATGCTTATCATGTGCAAGCATATTGATATTTTTGAAATAACAAAAATGTGACTCAATATATAAATTTAATAATACCAAGAAAGGGGATTATTTAGTTAATACAACACAAGCAAGTATTAGGGATGAGAAGAATGTATAGAAGGGGGGTGGGTTGTTTATAAGAAACATTCTAAATTCTCTATAGATCACTTTGCATCTATCAATTGGAGAAAATGATATTCACTATTTTGAGTGAAGGTCATGAAGCAATCGTTCTTTACACCATAGTCTTGTATTGTGTAAGAGCCTCATAATCCCAAGGATTCCTTCTTATTTCTAGCTCTAATGTAGATAACAAAGGAATCGGTGGTCACATTAAGGTCATGTAGATTCAATATAATCGTAGCAAAGTTTCCTAAGACTACTTATTAGACACCTTTTGGTAACTCCATAATCCTATCGAAAAGAATCATGTGGTACCTCTAAAACCCTTCCATAATAATTTTAGATTAATATGTATACGATAATTATATCTATTATTATGAGGATTCATCATTAGAATTAATTTGCAAATGACTTGGAGATTGAAATTTTGATAAATGATTTTAACCAAATGACATAAATACTTTGATCATATATTTTTGAGATGAAACAAATGTTCTAATAATAAATGAAAGATAGTTTTCTTATTGACCTTTCTACTTATATTGTTTATACCAATGCTCATTGAAGAAACCAAGCAAAGGTTTTGCAAATTTATAGGGTTTAGGCTTATAATACATAACTTGCACTGCTCACTGCCACTATTTTGTTTTAATTTATAATTTAAATTCTTCACCTTCAGTAACTTCATAGGGAAAACAAATTTAAAGATCTCTAGAACGACTTGGAATGAAAGGGTAGAGAGTGCGATGCAAAAAATGAGAAGACACGTTGTCTTAGCAACTCTTGGTCTCTCCAATATGAAATTTATATATAGTACAATTTAAGAGATGAATACAAGATATAAGATAAACAATGGTATACCTTTTATTTGTCATGTATGGAATGAATATTGGAATAAAATTGTATTTATTTTGTTTTTTTTATGTCTCTTTTGTTTATGTTTTGTATGATTGTGTCATACATTATAACTTATCTAAAACTTTATTTGGTGAGTTTCTTATTAGATTTCAGTTTTGGGCTCTAGATTAATGATATTAGAATTATTTGTATCATCTTATTAAATGCGATAAAATTATGTGAGCCTTGGTTCTAGTTTACTTGATATCCATCAAATATTTTTTCAAACAATTTCAAGATAGCTAAGCCCACACAAGAGCAAATATATGTGATAAACATGACTAAGATTGAAGAAGTGTTCATTGATTAGAAAAATCATGTTCAACAATTTTTCAAAGGTCCTTGAATGGGTGGGTCTATCTACTTGAGCTCTAAGCAAAGATTTTATCAATAAAGTCCTCGTAGTTTTCAAGTAAATATAGATGTGCCTATGTTTAAGGGTAAGGCCACCATTGATGTTGGAGATAACTAGCTAGATAAGTTAGATTCTTACTTTTCCTTAAATGACTTCTCTCATGAAGAGAAATTTAATATTGTTCTCCCAAAGGTCTCTTCATCTATTAAAGTAAGACAACTTGGCTCTTGCAATCCACAAGGTATATGCATCAAGATCTATAATATCATGTCATATAATATTCATCCTTTTTAAAGGAGATGGTTTACATGTAGTGCCAATGTAGGTTTAAATTAAAAATCCTTGCGCATCCATACATGCATAGAAAAAAAAGTGTTTATAACATCAATCATCATAGCATAGTTATGATAGTGGACAACAAGAGTTATTGTATTCTTAGATTGAATCAATTCCCAATCCCTATTATACTAGCTCCAAAGAAGACTGTACCATACAACTATACATACTCAAAATTTCACAACACACCTCTAATTAAAGACTAACCTCTTACAAAAAATATAGATCATATTCTAGAAACAAAGTCTACACAAAATTATTCTATGCATTTATGTAGAGTTATCAAAAAGGGTTTACTACTACAAAAGGCCAAATGGTTCACTAAGTGGTTCCTAGAAGTTAAGGATTTGAACTTGCTACATAATGCAACTAGGACTATCACTTCACAAAGAGGGGTGATTGATCCAATAGGATTCACCAACAAGGCTACCTACAATAACACCTAAGTCAAGTGTTCTCATGGATTATAGTAATTATGGGGACACATCTCTAGTTATCGGTATACTAGAACACCTCCTAAATACTTATAAGAACACAAGGACTATCAACTACTATCTAACAAATGTTGCACATGCTCTAGTAGTATTGGAGAGCACTCTACACAAATACTTATGCAATAACCATGCATCATATCAATATTAAATAATTATGACGATGGATTTGTAGGGTATCATACACTTAATCAAACTATAAACTTCAATTTATAGCTCGCTTCTTATTGTATCATATTTAGTGTCACTTTGCAAACTCTAGACAATGTGGTCAATGCAACTTCCAAGTTAGTACCCAAAAAATCATAATATTCCAAGTTATCCATTATATTATTAAGGAACCCGTTAGCAATTAATTCAAATGTGTAACCATTGAGAGATGATAATTCAATCAAGTGAATGTTTCCACTTATATAAGAAATAATTCAACTTCCCAATGACTCTTGGTCATCATTGCATGAATCTATGCAACTTTTATACATATTTGTAACATAAATGAGGTGATGAATATAAGATAGAAAATAAACAACCATACACCTTTCTCAAGGGTGTGCCTTGTATAAAAAAAATTGCTAAAAAATCACATTTACAAATTTCAATTCTATATATCCCTCATTATTTTTGAATATTTGCTCATAAGCTTTGACATACAACATAAATGATTTGTATCTTCATTTGGAGAGTTTTCTACCAAGACTCTAGCCCTAGGCCCTAGATCATTAGTTCATATTTTCTTGTAAATCATGAGTATCACAAAATGAACTCAATATATAAAAATTTCATTATAACTTACAACACTATGCAACATGAGAATAGTATCATCTAAAAATAATCAAGTAGTTATTGTTAAATCATAAAGAATACAAACACGTATTTTCCCTAAATTTGTAAAAGTATCATCTAATTCATCTATAATGAGACCAAATGTAGTAAGATAAAGTGGGCAACCTTCTTTAAAACTTGGGAGACAAACTTAGTGGTTGTTTATGAGGGAATGCGCTAGTGATCAAATTCAATATTTGGATCAATTGATAAGTCATGAATTGCATACCATAATTTTTTTGAAATTTTAATTAGAAATTATAAACATTCACAACCCACATATAGTAACAATCATTTACAATCTAAGTAGAAGCATCTTAGAGTAAATTTTTATTAGTGTACAAAGAGTAATAAATTAATTATCAAGTTGTAGATGCTCTAGCGTAAATGGAGACTTTACAATAATCATAACAAGCCTCCTTGAAGAGATCCCAAAGAGTGAAAATATTATTGGCAATCTCAAATTCTCTCATAAACCATGTATATCCCCTCACTCTAACATTAAATCTTATTTTAAATGATCATAAAGTCTCATGTTCAACATTGTTGCATACAACATGGAAAATTTATTCTTGATCATCATAGTTTTGTAGTAATTTAAATCTTGATTAACATATAACTTAGGAATGGGATGCATGGTGTGTACAAATTACTTAGGTCACATGCTTTTCTATCTCAGGTCAAAGGATTAAAACACATGTTATGATCTAATTATATCCTCATCTACGGTTTCATCCTTGTCTTTATAACTAAGGTTTCATTGTATACTGTAATCGTAATATTTTTACATCAATTGAATTCTTAGGGTTCATAGAAAATCATTTATGTTTCTTTCATTTCTAAGAGGGTAATTTAGTTGCAAGCGATCATAAACTCTTACATATTATAATTGATGTCTATTATTATGGGTATTTACTATTGGAGTTAGTGTGGCAAGGTTTGGAAATTGAGATTGATAAGTGATTTTAACCATTTCACATAGACACAACCAAAATAATTAATTATATGCTTTTGAGATCAAATAAATCTTATACTAATGGAAATGAAAATGCTAATTTCAAACTTATTACAAGATAATTTTATTCGTACAATTTCTACTTACATAAATTAATTTTATTACTACTAATTCTACTTGTATGTTTATTTTGAAAAATCTCTTTTCTCAAAATTTTCACATTCATATTAATTTTCTTTCATTCTTTTAAACATTTACAATTTACACATAGAACAATAACATTAATACCTTATAAAATTTAGAAAATAAAATGAAATCAAACGCAAGAACCCTTAATATGCATTAACACAGTTAAGTATCAAAACTAAGAATGATTTAAATTGTACGCTTGAACTTCATTAATCCATTAGCTACAAAAATAATTCATTACAACATCAAGGTAATAATTAAAACACTAAGCAGTGTCAGTACAGTAAAGTAGAAGACTAAGTGTCTTATTGACTTGGCAGGATTTAAATAGGCAAACTACTTGAGCAAATGTTAGCAGCAAAAGTAAAAGTCCAGCCAAAAGAGTGAGAAACAACCATGGCTTTGAATAGTGAATCATAAGAAATTGAGCCCATAAGACTTTCCACTAATTTTTGCAATAACAATCTATGGATGAAACAACCTTGTCAATAGGGGTGTAGCTAGGCACTTCTGTGGATGTAACCATAGAATTCCAAAGTTGAGCAGTCTCCTCATCACTTCCAAGCTTGTTGGTGATGATATCCGCTTGTATCAAGATACCCACGTCTTCACTAGTGTTAATAAGATCATTCATTAGAATGAAATACCTTGTAATGGGTTTTTCTTCTTCTTGGGAGAAGATTTCCAAGGCAATCAGATTTTTGATATGACTTCCGATATGTTATCTACTTTAAATCGAGGCAAATAAAGTGTGGAATTCTTGAACGTAATATGACTAACTCCTTTTTCTTCATCTCCCAATTTCTTGAATGTCACTCCTAATATTTTTGGATACCCTACAATTGGAATATGTAAATGACTAACACGATGAAAACTACTAAGACTATCCCGAAAACTACTAAGATTATCCCTATGATTACCCCTAGGATTATTGCTAGAGAATCAACACATTTGTTGTCAGGATTTTTGAATGCACAAAAATCACACAGAGCTACTGCTCTGTTTTCCAACCAAATTGGAAATACACAAATCAAAACGTGGAATAAACTTGGAGACATGAAACTTTTCTTTCTATTCAATAACTGGAAATGAACAATATAGGAAAGATTAAACATAAACTATTGAAAACTAACTCTAAGCTACAAACTTCAATCTATTGCGAGCAATCAGTTGCTCAACCAAAAAATAGATAATTTCAGGAGCTATGCAGAGCTCTTCAAGAGAAATATTTGCTCACACACAAAACTAATAGCTACTGTTGTTCAAGAGTTTTCAAGCTCACACAAAAAAAAAATTCCCTATCTACAAACTGCTGCTGCACAGAAAAATTCTTCGACTCCAACTGAGTCTTGTCAATTGATAGAATAAAACTGCCTTCATTTCCTTTGTCTTTCAACTCATTCCCTCTCAAATTCAAAATTACCTACCAACATTAATTGGGAATTCAAAATGAGCTACCACATTTACTTCAGTGGTTGTCACGAACTACAGGGATGAAGATCCCAAAAACTTATGTTGAAATTAGGGGCTCCTGATGGGTAGGTGAAGCAGGTGATTTGACATGAGAGTAGGAGGCTCAGGAGCATTCAATTTTCCAACACTCCCCCTTGGTCCTGAGCCAACAAACATGATCAATCTTGATCCAAATTAACAACGCCCAATTTGGTTCTCAGGCGCTTGAAACTGTCCTTGCTCAAAGGCTTGGTGAATATGTTTTCTAGTTGCTGCTCAGACCTACAAAATGTCATTTTAATTTCATCATTTTCAACCAATTCTCTAATAAAATGATACCTTATTTCAATGTGCTTGCTTCTTCCATGAAACACAAGATTTTTCGTTAAGGTTATCGATGAAATATTGTCACAATAAATTACTGTTTCATCCTCTTGTTCTTTCTTCAAATCTGCCAAGATTCTTCTTAACCAAATAGCTTGACATGCTACTGCATTTTCTGCTATATACTCAGCCTCTACTATAGATAGGAAAATGATGGGTTGTTTCTTGGAAGCCCATGAAATGACTCCTGAACCCAAATGAAACACATAGCACGATGTGCTCTTCTTATCATCCAAACTTCCTGCCCAATCACGGTCCATGTATCCAACCAGCCCAAAACATTTGCTACTATGTACAAAATGCCATATCATTTGGTGCCATTCACATACCTCAGGATTCTTTTACTTGTTTTCCAATGGGTGTCTCATGGAGTCTCCATAAACCTAGAAATATGACTCACACTATGCATTAAATTAGGTCTAGTTGTTGTTAAATACATTAAGCTTCCAACCAAACTCTTAAATAGGGTCAGATCCACATTGCTGTTGCAATCTTCCCTGCTCAACTTCAGACCTATAGCTATTGGAGTGGGGACAGGCTTGCTTTCAAGCATCCTAAATCTCTTCAAGATCTCATTTGCATATTTTTCTTGAGATAAATATACCATCATGCATTTTTTTTACTTCTATGCCTAGAAAATATCTCAAGAGACCTAAGTCTATCATTTCAAACTCTCTTTTCATGGCCTCTTTAAAATCAACAATGAAGAAATCATCATCCCCAGTAAAAACTAAATCATCAACATACAAGACAACAATCAAAACCTTATCATTTGCTTCCTTGATGTAAAGAGTGGGCTCACCATCACTTTTGCTAAAGCCATTGCTCATCAAATATGAGTCAATCCTATTGTACCATTCCCATGGAGTTTGGTTCAACCCATAAAGAATCTTCTTTAGCCTATACACCTTGTGTTCTTGGCCCGAAACTTCATATCCAAATGGTTGCTCCACATAAAACTCTTCATTCAACACTCCATTAAGGAAGGTAGACTTCATATCCATTTGAAATGCCTTCTACATGTGTTGGGCTGCAATTGCTATGATTTATCACAAGGTTTCCATCCTTGCAATAGGGGAAAATATCTCATTATAATCTCTCTCAAACTACTGTCTATACCCCTTGACAACTAATCTTGCCTTATGCCTTTCTATTCTTTCTTTGGCATTACATTTGGTCTTGTAGACCCATTTAACCCCAATAACTTGCTTGTTGGGAGGAAAATATGTTAACTCCCATGTGTTGTTCCTTTCTATTGAATCTATCTCCTCATTCTTGACCTCACACCATTTCTCATCTTTCACAACTTCCTCAAAATAAATTGGATCACTATGAGAAAACAATGCAAAATTCACTCTCATCAAAATATTCATCATACCTTTCATTTTGGTAGATCTCCCTTAGAATCTTGGTCTTCTTTGGGATTAGGGAGGTGAGAGGTGGTTCTGAACTTTCACTACTATTATTGTTGTGCTGAATAGATAGGTTCAGGAGCTGTCGGGAGCTCTTAAGAGCTCTATTAAGGATTTCAAGAGATCTTCTAGAGCTTTCATGAGCTCTTCGAGTGACTTCAGGAGCTCTTTAGGAGTCGATCTTCTGGAGCTTTCAAGAGCCAATCTTCTGGTAGTATATGGCTGCTTGCCTTTTTGTCTATTCACTTCAAGAGCTTTCAGGAGTTGTCGTGAGATTTTAGGAGCTCAACTGATAGCTTTAGGAGCCAATCCTCTGGCTAACTATGACAGTCTTCCTGACTATCTTACTGACTTTCTTCTAGCTTCAAGAGCCATCAAGAGCCATTGGGAGCTTTTAGGAGCTCTTAGGAGCTTGTCTGATGCTTTTAGGAGCCTCTGCAGACTCTTCTTGTTAAACTTCATGTTTAGTTTTTGCTTCTTCTAGAGCTATCAGGAGCAGTTATGAGCTGTTAGAATCTACCACTCCATCCCATGAATTTTCTTCTTGGAACTCTACGTCCCTACTAATGATTATCTTTTCGGTGATCGGCTTATATAGCTGATCAGCTTTGGAATCTTCACTATAGCCCATGAAAATGAATTTTTTTTCCCTTGTCATCCAATTTTTGGCTCTTTTCTTTAGGCACGTGTGCATATGCTACACACCCGAACACTCTCAAGTGTTCAACTATCCACTTACGTCTTGTCCATGCCTCTTGAGGGATCTTGTCATGAACTGCCTTTATTGGACTTCTATTTATCAAATAAATAGCTGTTGCTACAGTCTCTCCCCAATATTCAATAGGGAGTCCCTTTTGCTTCCATCATGCTCCTTGCAATCTCAACAATGGTCCTATTTTTTCTTTTAGCCACTCCATTTTGCTGTGAAATATAACTGGCTATAAGCTCCTTCTTGATTCCATTTTGCTTGCAAAAATTCACAAAAAAATTAGAGGTATACTCTCTTCCTCAATCTAACCTTAAGACCTTAAGTACATGTCCACTCTCCTTTTTAGCCTGGGCCTTAAACAATAAAAAGTTATCAAAAGCTTCAGATTTATGTTGTAAAAAATAAACCCATGTCTTATGGCTGTAATCATCAATGAAGGTCATAAAAAATATTCTTTTACCAACAAAACTGATTTGCATAGGGCCTACCAAATCCCTACCAAATCCATGTGCACCAGCTCCAATGGTGCTCTTGCCCTTGTAGAGTTGCCCAATTGAAAGGGCTACCTATGTTGCTTGCCCAAAATGCAAGCCTCACATCTAACATTAGGCTCTACTATTCTTGGAAAACCATCAATCATTTTGTTCTTGGACAAAAGATTCAAACCAGCATAGCCTAAATGTCCATACCTGAGATGCCATTTCTTGAAAGGGTCTTGAATGGTGCTCTTGAGCACTACATGATGTACTATTGTACATTCTCCATTCTTGAGAGGTGCAACAACTAACTGAGATGAGAAACATGTCTCAATCTTCAAAGGAAACATCTAGTTCTTTGTCATTTGGACTGCTACAAACACTTTCGTCCTCTCATTCTTGTCATAAATGACACATTGACCCTTCTCCATCAATAATTTGTATCCATTTTGGATCAGTTGTCCAACACTCATCAGGTTATGCTTTAACCCAGGAGCAAGAAATATATTTTGTATCTCCTCCTTCTCACCTTGCTTTTTTCAGATCATAATAGATCCTCTTCCAACAACATGAACTACTCCATCATTCCCCATTCTTATTTCAAACATTACATTTTTATCAATGAAAGAAAAAAAGACTTTCATTACCACTCATGTGGTTGCTACAACTGCTGTCCAAATACCAGACTTTGGGGCTGCCTTCTTCACCTATGTTGCACATGATGAAGGCTATGGACTAGTTTTCTTTAGACATATTTGCACTTTTCTTTGATTGATCACACTGCTTTGTCCAACATTCACTTGCATAATGGCCAAATTTATAACAATAGTAGCATTCAACATTGGTCTTGTCACTTTTCTTGTTCAAACTACTATTCTTCTTGTCTCTTTGAGAGTTGGTCTGAGAGCTACTTGCTCCCTCTTGGCTGTTTATTTGTGCCGAGCTTTCTTGTTCAACATTACCATGTCCAAATCTCCCTCTACTACATTTAGAGCTATATCTACCTCTCCCCCTTCCTCTTTCATTCAATTGAGCTTTAAAAACTTTCTCTTGGGAGGAACTTGCAAACCTATTTAGGCACTGCTCATGGGTTTGCAGAGAACCCATCAACTCATCAACAAACAATGTTGTGAGATCCTTTGCCTCTTCAATGGCAATCACCACTGCATCAAACTTCATGGCTAAGATCTTGAGGATTTTCTCCACAATCCTCTAGTCTTCAAAGGCTTCTCCATTCAATCTCAGCCAATTTATCAAAACTGAGAGCCTTGTGTGGAAAACTAAGATGGACTCACTGTTCTTCATTTCAAGAGTCTCAAACTCTCTTCGAAGTATCTGGAGCTTCACCAATCTGACCTTGTATGTCCCTTTGTAGTTCATTTGAAGGATTTCCCAAGATTCCTTTGCATAGTTAGCTACTGTTATTTTGGGAAAAATGGCCTCTGTCAAGGCTGCTTCTATCAAGCTCAACGCCTTAGGATCTTTCCTCCTCAACTCCTTCAACTGGTTCTTTTGGTTGTTTGTGAGCATAACATATGCTGCTGGGTTAGTTACATCATTAAATCCATTAACCACAAACTTCCACAAATCATTGGAAACCATAATGGTCTTCATCTTCTTCGCCCAAACATCATAGTTCTATCCATTAAAGGATGTTGATTGCTACCAACTCTTTCCTTCATCTCCAGACATGTCTCCTACACAGAAAAAAATCAATACCCAGAAAAAAAATGACCTAACTCATGAGGAAATGGGGCCTATGGATTTGATACCATGTTAGAATTTCTAAATGCACAAAAATCACATAGAGCTGCTGCTCTTTTTTCTAGCCAAACTAGAAATACACAAATCAAAATGCAAAATAAACTTGGAGACATGCAAATTTTCTTTCTATTCAATAACTGGAAATGAACAATATAGGAAAGATTAAACATAAACTACTAAAAGCTAACTCTAAGCTATGAACTTACATTTTCTAGGAGCAATCAGCTACTCAACCAAAAAATAGATAACTTTAGGAGCTACGTAGAGCTCTTCAGGAGCAATCTCTGCTCACACACAAAACTAACAACTATTGTTGTTCAGGAGCTTTCAAAGGCTCACATAGAAAAACATTCTTTATCTATAGAATGATACTACTTAGAAAAATTCTTCAACTCCAACTGAGTCTTCTAAACTGACAAAATAAAACTACCTTCATTCTTTTTTTCTTTCAACTCATTCCCTCTCAAATTAAAAATTACCTACCAAAATTAATTGGGAATTCAAAATGAGCTACAACATTTATTTCAGTGGCTGTCAAGAGTTGCAGGGATGAAGATCCCAAAAAATTCATTGAAATTAGGGGCTCTTGACAGGTAGGTGAAGCAGGGGATATGATGTTAGAGCAAGAGGCTTAGGAGCATTCAATTTTCCAACATTTGCATGGAAGGATAAGAATAGAGCATACATTGAGCAATCTTAGGAGTCGGGGGTTGAGGAGGTGGGGGGAGATGAGGAGGCATTGGGGGCTGAGGAAGCAGAGGGGGATGAGGAGGAAGTGGGGGTGTGGCTTTCTTGCCTCTCAACAATGTAGTCATGAAGCAATTGCAAGAGATGAGATTCTTTGTTGTACACTCGACGATTTCCCATATTTTCTACTTCGATGGGGGATAAATTTTTTAGCACCGACTCCAACCATACCATGATATTAGGCTTGATTTCTTCCAAAGCCCAGAATGGTAGTTGATTTTCCATCTTGAGCATGTCTTTCACAATATTTGTCAACAGAGGATGATGTCATTTCTTGCTAAGAGTACAATCAATGGAAGCCCAAACACTTTTCTTTGCATCTTCATCTTCACATTTTTTGATTTTCTCTTTATCTTCATCTTCACCCTTTTCTATTTTCTCTTTATCTTCATCTTCTCGGAACCTTTCAAGGATTTCTAAAACAAAATAGGCATCCCTCTATCATCCACGTACACAATTCACCGGTGAATTCAAAATTTTTAGCATAGATTTCCTTTATCTTTTTCTCAATTCTCCTTAAAAATTTCCATCACCCAATTTAAGCCTCTTTCATTTTTAACATAGCTTTTCTTCTTCCTTTTCTCTTGGATCTCATGGTGCACATTTTTTTCCACTTCTAAATTAAGCAGTTCCATATCATCATCCAATTTCTTCTCTTTGGTGAAATGGTAAGGACCCAAGGAGATGACTTGAGGTCGATAAAACACCTCAGTGTATAAGCTCAACAAAGACTTTGCAACGGTATGAATGATACCATCAGGGGATTCATTTGGTTTGGTTTCACTCTCTAAAATCTTTTCAAATTCAACAACCCACGAGTCTTTTAGGTCCATATTTTCCATCTTCAACATGTCTACATTGAAATCTTTAGCTATGCTAACTGATGATATCCGCTCTAGACTCTTTAACAATATAATGAATGTTTTCTTACCTTGTCTATGCAAGATGCTCATGGAAAGGGAATCTTCTCTATAGATCAGATTGGTTATCTAAGTAGCGGTTGTTATTAAATAAATACAATTGATTATAGTTGTGAAAATTTCCACGTTTGGAAACTTGTGTCACATGCTGGAAATGGAAACTTACATCAATCTCAATTCAACTCAGCATATGATGTGGTCCCATGCATAGGATCATTAGCATTATTTATATATTTATTTACAATTTAAAATTTATCAATTTCATCAACTTCATATGCAATTTAAGGATTTAGGAGAAGGATCCACTAGTTGAGCAAGTTTAATCATTATAGTATTTGTTGATCAATATTTTTAATAGTATAGTATTTCTAGTTGTGACTTTAAAATTGTTTAGTGTTGATTATGAGTGCTAATAATTGAATTCAAAATGTATTCTTTACATCTAAAAAAACTCTAAATCATGTGATGCCACATCAATGCAATAGTAAAACATGACTTAGTGCACAATTACTATATTCTTAATAATATAGTACTATTAGTTATGACTTTAAAATTATGAGTGTTTATATTGAGTGCTAATAATTGAATGAAATGTATTATTTAGTTCTAAAAATAAAACCTAAATCATGTGATGCCACATCAGTGCAACAATAAAACATGAATTAGTTTACAACTACCAATATAACTTATTTATTAGGGCCTTTTTGGACACCTCAACAAAAAACATGTTCATATGGCATCAGATTTTATGATGTTGAATTGAAACCTTAGATATAAGTAGGGGACTTTCCAAATAAGATGTTGTAAAAACTTAAGAGTGATTTGAAATTACCACATAAGATTTTGAGAGGCACAAAGTTGGGGTGCTCAACTACTAGATCGTCTCCCATAGACATTGAATTTACCTAGGATATTGTTTACCCATAAAACTGCCACCACCACCCTTATTTCACCAACTTAAAAGAACAATATGACTTCACTCTTTTTCTCCAAT
The DNA here is from genome assembly GCA_007258455.2 of Sequoia sempervirens. Taxonomy (NCBI): domain Eukaryota; kingdom Viridiplantae; phylum Streptophyta; class Pinopsida; order Cupressales; family Cupressaceae; genus Sequoia; species Sequoia sempervirens. Next base: position 7,030,973 of record VDFB02109042.1, read on the forward strand.
TAACAAAGATCTAGAACTGTAAACTTATCACTTTAGAAACTATTGCTATACCTTCTATAGAAGATGCCTATGTTATCATATTACTCCAATTGTGTAACTATTTTATGTGAGAAACAAATTATATGTGGCAATTATGACTCTAAGCCAACACTTCACCATCATAAACATTTGAGGGAAAAAATCAATGTTGCTTCTAAGGGAGTTCCTTGGTGATCAAACTCATTATTTAAACCAATTAATAAGCTATGCATCCCTACCTTAAAGCTATTGTTTCTTAGTAAAAATTCTCAATATTCATAATTCACATACAATAGTAATCATTTTCAATCTAAGAAAAAACATCTCGAAGTAAGTCAACATCAACGTAGAAAGAGTAATTTAAATTAATTATCAATCTTAAGATGATCTGATGTGAGTTGTATTTATTAGCACCCAATTTGACTATGTTCAATTATGCTTGAATCTTAGCCCCTTTATGTTTTTAGCTTTATTATACCCATCATAGAAAACTAATATGATATGATTCCTAATGGATCTCCTTTTGTCAAGTTTTCCTAAGTATTCTCCGTCTTCATCCCCCATGTTCCTATCATGTGTTAGAACTTGCAAAGGTCCTAAAAATAATTCTATGTGAGTAGATATTATGTTCAAATTTTTAAGGATTATGCTATGTGTTAGAATTTTGAGGTCTTCCATCTTAGCATACCTTTTTCTCAACCCTTGCCTTTATCCCCTTATTGATATTTTTGAGTTTTCCTTTTGAACACCCCTTTCCTCTAGCCCTCACTATTTCCCTTATCTTTGTTGGAGTTTTTTACTTTTTCTTAATGATGTGTTTTTTGTTAGAACCCCTATAGTTAAATTTTTTATACCAAGTCATATTATTATCTGCATTCCTTATTGCATGAGGTATATTGTATCACTAATCCTTGATTCTTATTATCTAAATTAAAATTGTTTCTAAATTACTCCACATAAATAGTAAGATATTTTAAATTGATTCTACTGACTATAAGGAACTTACAAATTGAATGAACATATACACACATGTACATGTAAACCAAATCACACACACACACATATGACCCAATTTCATACTGCATGTCATTTTGTACATATATATTTAGTTTAAACATAAACATGTAAACATACAAATTATTTCCCTAAGGGATACATGATATTTAAAATTTACATATATATAAACATGTACATATAGATAGATCTCTGAAACACAAGAAATAACACAAATTTCCTCTATGATAAATACATCTCAAACATAAATGTACACGTGCACATACATCAATAGATCTAAAACACAAACATAAACTCAAATTTCTAGAATCGATATAAACATGTCGAGAGAGTTTATAAGAAATATCAACTCCTAAATATAAAATGTCCATATGCACATATATGATCTAGATCTCAAACATAACATGTCCATGTTGTTGGAAGAATGAAGAAGATCATCTTGTTATACAGTTTTGTATTTTCATTGATGTCACCATGTTGTTTGAGTTGATTAGTTTGATTTGGTACTTTGAACTAGTATGAAGAACCAATTTACATCCTCTAGTATTTTGATCCGCATATACAGTACATATAAGATTTATCTCAATGGTTTATATATGGTGTTCACTAGATATATCTACATCTATGTTCTTGATTGCAGATGGTGCTTATCTCTATATTAGAAGTTATGAGTATCACAATGTTGACTGGAACAATGTTGACTTGTTGAAAACATTCTGGCATTGGAATTTTGGTCTGCAATCCTCTGTGGCTGATTGTTACTACTTGTAGTTTTGAGAAATGGTTTATGGATGTTGGAAGGATGTATGTTCAGGATTTCACATGTTCATGTGCTCATACGATGAGTTGGCTATTTTTTTATTGCATTTTGTTATTAGGTCTATCTCTGACTGACCTAATGCATAGTTGATATTGTAATGGAGTAATTCATCTTGTGGATATATGTGTGACCTATCTTATGTCACACCAACATGTTATAGTGTGCCACACACTTGGATCAATTTTTTGAGAAGTTTTGTAAATACTTGAAGCCGACCTAATTGATGCTTGTGAATGAATCAGATATATATGTTGGATAGGTTTGAATATTGTTGTGTGTGTTGTGTTGCGAAATTGTAAATGTGAAGAAGTATGAATATGATGAAGTGTGTTAAGTAAAGTTTTTAGCATCACCAAAACTGAATGAACACTTGTTAGGTGTACTCTTAGTAGTTCATTATGGCTATGAAGCCACTTCTATTTTTGCAATCCTTTTGTAGGCAGTGAGCCTCCTTGCTTGGACATTGAGTCCTCTTTGTAAGCAATGAGATTTTGTATCTGGATAGTGTTATGCCTTGCATAAACACCCGATTATTATTTTTGGAACAAAATGAGTCCCCCTTGTGTTTTTTTTTAGTCCTTTGGTTTTTTTTGGGTCTTAGGAGTTGTTCATTTTTCTCCTAATTCCTTGTTTCTTTTGTCTGTCAGAAGTGGAGTCAGGATGGAAATTGGACTTGAAACTTTTTAGTTCCAAGTCTGGGATTGATCTCGATTCTGGGTTCACCTTTCTTCTTTTTTCCTTTTTGTTTTTTTTTTCTATCTATTTTGCACTCTTGGGTCTATTTCTCCCTTGAGTTGTTTGTAATTTTCCTTGCATTTTTTTTTCCCAAGTGGAAGTGGAACCGAAATTGGAATCAAAACTTTGAACTTAAAAAAATTTCCATATTTTGTTCCTCCTCTGATTCTGACTCTGCTCGTTTGCTTTGTGTTGTTGTTTCTATTGGTGTTCGGGCCAAGTACCGTTTTTGTTCTAGTCCCACTTTTCATCGTATTTTTTTTCCTTTTCTTGTTTCTTGTTTCTTGGTCAGAAGAGAAACCAAAACCAAAATCAGAACTTGGAAATTTGTATTAGTTCCAGTTCTGGTCTTGGTTCCGATCATGCCCCTTTCCTTTCTTCATTTTTTTTCCTTTGTCGAGGGATTGGAGCTGGGTTTAGAGTTAGGTAAGGGACTTACTAAAATTTCTTTATGCTATCTTAGACCTGGGTTTGCCTTGCTTTTGATGTTCATGGGAGTTATCAGTTTGTTTACATTTTTTGCTCTACCTTTGATCTACCGTATTAATGGCATTAATTACAGACTCCTCACATGCGCAAAAAGATTTTAAAATCCTAATTATGTTTAACTGGCTCATTATCTTTGTTATCCAAAGTGTTTAAGTGAACCAGAGCCAGAAGAACTTTGAGAGGAGCGATTTGATTGTGGAGGTGTGTCACGGAGTGAATCTTTATCAGATTTAAGTCTTTCCTTGTGAGTGTTTAAAGGTAGGGTTATTTTTCCCTTCTTTTCCCATTTCATGTTGTTGTGTCATCACTTTCTCATTGTTCTTGCTTGTTGTGTTTTAGTGCATTTGCATAATCTTCTTTTTTGAATTCTTCACTTGTTGCTTGTTTCTTTTGGTCTATTTTTTTGTCTTTTTATGTTTTTATGTTTTGTTTTGTTTTCCTTCTGTTTGTTGTTGCTTTCATGGCAGTGCTTTTTGTCATTCCCTAGTTCATAACTAGGGTTTCCACTTATTGGGGTTTTCTGTACTTGAATGTTTTAGAATATGTTTGGAAACCCTTCTAGTTCCAATTTCGTGTCGACTCTATGATTTTCACATTCGGTTTGTGATGCCCTAATTTTTTGAGTTGACATGTCATGCAAACTAGGGTTTGCCTGATGACCTTTATAAAATATCCCAGGGGTTAAAATTGGTCTTTGTACGGTTGAGGGGTAGCATTAAGCCCCTTTGTTTGTTTTTCCTTGTAAGCCCATGTGACCCAAGCCCTTAGATTCATGTGACCACATCTCCAACAAGGTATTTTGTTTCATATTAAAACTAGCAGAAGCGGACTTGGGAATGAAGTCATCCCAAAGTTTTCCATTTAAGTTCATTCCTAAAGATGATCATGCTTCCGATCATTGTGGTTTTTATTATTTATGCTTGTCCTTAAGCAGAATCGGAACTGGAGTGGAAATCAAACTTGAAACTAGCAATTAGTTTTGAGTTCAGTTTCTTTTCCAACTCCCGTCCCAGTCTCGCTTTGTACTGAAATGATTGTTTGTCTCTTATTCTTCTGTGGCAATGCCTCTAATGAAGTTGGAAGTTCTGCTATGCATAAACATTGTTCCAAGGAGGTAGAGATAGATGTTGATTGATATATTGAATTTTATGTCTTTTGTTCATCTAATACAAGAGTTTATTGCATAAATTGATAGATGTATGGAGCATCAAAAGAGGCTTCTCAAAGGATCCAACTTGCAGAAACTTTAAGGTAGGGGGTAAGAAAAAGAAGATAAAAGTGGAGCAACTCCCTTACACTCTAAGGTACAAACACAGGGAGGCCACTCTTACTACTAGCATAGTTGATTTTGATTGGGTAGACATCACTGAAACCAATTTGGGTAGATACAATTATGAGGAGCTGCTCTTGGAGACATTTGGGGAAGAGGTAATAGGAAGGACACAAAGGATTGTCCAATCTAGATTGGAATGTGTTGCTATCTTTCCACTATTAGTCGAATGCCCTAAATTAATAATGACTGTAGATAGAGCCTACAATCCTGCCATGAGGCAATGTGTGGATTTGCAAGGGAATATTATCATTGACTTAACACCCCAAAGGATTAGATTTCTGTTCAATGCACCCGCTCCAAAAAATCCCAAATAGCTCAATGAGGTGGAGGCACTAAAACTATATAGTGAAAAGAAGGAAGCTAATAGAATTCATATGAATAAGAGCTGGATGAGAGTTGAGAAAAAGTCTTTGGAAAAGCTTCATGATCAACCTAAGAGGGCAGACTTCTATAAGGAGATTTTTGATATAATAATGATGCTTTGTTGGGTGTTTCAGAAGAGGGATGCCTCCCAATTTAAAGAATCGATATTCCAATTCATCCAAAATATCCTTGATGGTAGAAAATAGTTTGATTACCCCATGATTGTCTCAAATTAAATACATAATCAGATGCTTAGAGTGAGAGAAACTAAGAGTTTCTTCATGACCTCTTATGTAGTCTATGTAGTTGCCAGAAGAGGGTTCTTTTTAGGACTTAATGAAGTTGGTGTATTGGGAGAGGTTTAAGGAAAGAAGAATGTATGGGATCACTATGATCATCTTACCTTGTAGACCTCAGAGTCACACTTCAGAAGGGTTAATGATTCCTTTCTTTATGTCATCATTAATCGGCTAACAAGGGATGTTGGTTACAAACTAAGCAGATAGGCCATGGACTTCATCAATGAGTGGAGACTCCACCTGGATTTCCATGAAATCCACCTATTCGACCACCCATCCAACCAATTCCACCACCACAACCCATGGATTTCTTTGTCAATAATCCCTCACCATTAGGGACTATTGCAGGGGGTATACATGATCTACCTAAGAATCCTAAGAGGTTTTATCCCAAGTATATGCATGGAGAATCAAGGAGTGCTGAAGAGCACATAAAGGCCTTTAAGGATGCTTGTACTTGGGCTCAGGTAACTCATCATGATGTTCTGTGTAGGTTATTCCCTTATTCTTTGGGGGATATGATATACAATTGGTATTTAAACCTGCCTCAAGGGTCTATTCTGAGTTGGATAGACTTGGAAAATTCATTTATTAATCAATTTCAGATCTATGTAAACCCAACCATTCTATATCACCAATTTTCTATGATAAGGAAGGAATCTAATGAACCATTTCCTTTATTGAACACAAGATTCCATAGAATGTATCGAAGGCTAAAGGATCCTTACCTGGTTGTTGAGAATATTGCCATTTTGGCATATTTAAGGGTTTTGGATCCTTTGATTGGCCTATTCTTGTAGAGGACATATGCTGCAAATGAAATTGATTCATTGTCTAAAGTTTATCATTTAGTCATCATATTACAACAAAAGATAAGTTTACAAATGAGGATTTTGGGAGGATTTCTTCCTCCCATAGGATATCAGATGCCTAACTCAACTCCTCTATTCAACATAGTTATATGGATGTCTTATTCCCAATATGGACCCATGTCTGACTTGCAAGCCCCACCTTCCTTACCATTCCTCACTAATGGTACTCAAGACTCCTCCCAGCAAACCCAAAATTACCAAAATCAAGCTGGAGGATCAAATCCCTTTGGTCAACCATCTGTAGTAAAGACTGCAGAAAGTGAAAGAAATCTCCAATTGACTAATGAAATGGAAACACTCAAGAAGACTCTATCTCAGATGTCTAATGATATGGCCCAACTTAGACATAACCCCCCTCAGAACCAAAACCAAAGTTTTCAGAATTAGGGAGGGTATTCTAATCAGGGTGGTTCCTCCACCCAAAATTCCAACGAAAATTAAAACACCAACCAGAACACCAATAGGAACTTCCAGAACCATAATTCCTCTAACCAAAACTATCAAAATTAGAATAGAGGATACAACCAAAGTTCTAATAACAATAGGCCATGGAACACTGGACCTAATAATGGGGTATTTTCTTTTCCCACAATTATCAGGTTGGTGATGTAAATCCACACACTGCAAATTTGGCAGATCTCAACTTCATGATGAATTGGTGTAGGCTACATGATACTGCAACTCATTTTGAGGTTAATTGCCCAGAAATGGAGAAGGTAGTCAAAATTGCACAAGCTGATGCTCCATTTCAAGGTGTATCCAAAAAATCTGGTGGATCAATGGATACTGCCATGGCCTACGAAAAATTTGATGAAGAACTTCCATTCCCCAACTAGGAAGAGAATGAAATAGTGGAAAATGTATACAATGCCCAAGCCTTCCAAACTAAGGGAGGTCACTTCCTCAGAAATCAAAATAGAGGGCCATTCACCACTTTTGCCCCTCCTAATAACATGGTCCCACCAAATTAGAATACGGCTAATAACCCGCAACCACCAAGGGGTCCATGAAACTCTTAGAATAAAGGTAACCCACCTTCTTTTCCTAAGTATCAAGTAAAGAATGATTCAGAGTTTGATTTCATTGTACAGATGCAGAAGTAAAAGACATCATTGCCTTTCTTTGATATTATGAAGTGGTGCCCGACTCAATAGGAAATTTTTTTAAGAGCCTTGGAGGAGGAAAAATGATCAAAAGGGAAAGGTAAGGTGACTCCAACAAACGAGATGAATGCAACCCTCTATAAAGGTAAGACCGGTACTCTACCTTTTCTTTTGAATTTAAGAATTTTTGGAAAGAATCTACACAACTGTCTACTAGATTCTGGGGTATTTGGAAACATCATGCCATTTTCAATTTGTAGGAAGTTAGGTCTAATTCCACTCTAGGCAAATAAAAAGGTTATCCAATTGGATAAAATAGAATTCAATTTGATAGGAGAACTTAAGAATATTCATGTACAGATTGGATCTGATCCAAGGATCCAAACTTATATGGATATCCAATTTGCTAATATCCCAAAAACCTATGGTATGCTTTTAAGCAGAGATCTAATGAAGAGTATTGGGGGATATTTGTCCTTGGACTTCTCACACATGTGGCTCCCCTAGAAGGGAATTGCAACACAAATTAGAATTGAGAGCAATCCTAGGATTAAGCATATGATTACTAAATATGATACTCCCAACGAGGTGGCCTATTTCAAAATCGAGATAGAAGTTTACAAGCAGGAGGAAATTATGACTTTCTCTATACTCCATTCTGATGACCCACTGCTTCTAGAATAGAATGACCCAATGATTATAGTCAACCAAAAAGTCCTAATTAAAAAATTCCAATAGGATAGGCTAGTACTGGGAGAGAAGGCTGATATGTGGAGTTTGTTGCTTCCCAATTGGTGTAGGGTCCATTATCAGAAACATTTTGAGTTAACTTGCCAACCCTATGTAGATATCTTAAATCATGTCTCCTAAGTTGAGGAGGCTTGTGAATGTCAACCCCAAGCACTCACTAATAAGTTTTCATTTGAAGAAAAAGATGCAACCATCCTTACGAGAACGAGTCTCACTGAAAAGGAAGATTCTTCCCAACTTGGGCAGACTCAAGTTTTGTGCTCTAAACTACAAAAAGAGGTTGAGGAATCTCAGCCTTTGCTTGTTACACCAACCCCAAATACCCCTCTAATAGCCAAGGAATTGGTGAAAAATGCACTAAATCATGATTTGATCTAAGAGGAGGTTCAGGAAATAGTTCCTAAACAAATTTTGAATCTAGGAGAACCTTCTGGTAAACTTTGTTCCCAACTACTTTTAAATTTTGATGACCATCACCAGTCTGAGCTACCAAATACTTCTAGGAAAAAAAAACCTATAACCCTAGAGAAGAAAGAGATCCCAGCTCTAGATCAATTATGGAGTCTTAAATTTGATGGATCCAAGTCCAAATTTGGAAGTGGGGCAGGGATTGAATTAACCAACCCAAAGGGGAAGAATTACTTTGCTTCTTACAGATTATAGTTTGGTTGAACAAAAAATGTTGTAGAGTATGAAGCACTTGCTCGAGGCCTGATATTCATTCATCAGAAGTAGGTCACATCTCTCATGGTGATGTGGGATTTTGAAGTGTCAAACAAGTTCGCAACCTATATACTTGTCATAACAAATGATTGGCTGCTTACAAAAATAGAGTTTGGAATCTGATATAGGATTTTAACACTTTTGGAATCACTTTGATTCCTAAGGAGCACAATCAGATTGTAGATGCCCTTGCAGTCACTGCTAGCACTTTGGAGCCTATGTAGGACTCCAAGTTGAAAATAGTTTTAGTTGAACTAGTCTCAGTCCCAACAGTCCTGGATAATGTCTAGAATTTTTAGGTCTTCGATGATGACCAACACATACTTGCCTTCTTGGAAAGTTTTGATGTCTTCAAAGGACAGATAATAGATGAGTCAGAAAGAGATCATGGGGATTGCAATCCTAAGAGTTGTGACACTGAAGGGATAATGAATTTAAAAAAGCAATAACATTCCCAAGGCGATGGTATCTTTGGAAAGAATATTCAACTCTGATCCTCGGGCTCGTGAAAGAGTGCCGACAAAAAGTGGAGGGAATTATGAATCTATTAATCTGGCTAATTTAGGTCTCGAAATAAATTTTTATATAGGAGAAAAATGACCTAAGGAGATCACAGAGGAAATAATTAAGGTGTTAAAAGAAGACATTGTAGCAATTTCCTGGAGTTATGAAGATTTAAACACTTTTGACACCTCTATGATCACACATACAATACCTCTGAAGTCAAAATAAAATCCCTTATGTCAAAAGTAGTGCCTGTTGAATGCTTTGATCGAGCCATTAATTTAGAAGGAAGTGCAAAATATTTTGTCAGCAAGAATCATCTTCCCAGTACGACACTCCACTTGGGTTGCCAATTTAGTTCTAGTACGCAAGAAGAGTGGGGAGATTAGACTATGTGTTGACTTCAGAAACCTAAACAAAGCCTCAGAGAAGGATAACTATCCACTTCCTTCTCTTGATGAGGTATTACAAATTGTCAATGGATCTCAGATGATATCATTCTTGAATGGCTATTCTAGGTATAATCAAGTGCTTGTCAGCCATGAGGACAGAATGAAGACCACCTTAACTACTAAGTGGGGGACATTTTCCTATCACATAATGTCATTTGGACTAATCAATGTTGGAGCTACCTTCCAGCGTGCAATGGACGTTGCATTCAAGGATCTGATAGGTAAGTGTATCATTATCTATGTAGATGAATCAACTATTTTCTCTAAGAATAGAAAGGACCATGTTGCTGATTTAGCAAAATTCCTTAAGAGAAGTATAAGCTATGGAGTGTCCCTAAATCCAAAGAAATGTGTGTTTGGAGTTTCTGAAGGGAAAATATTAGGCCATGTGATATCAAAAAATGGGATATCCATAGACCTTGATGGATTTGAAGCCATCTTGAAAATGACAATGCTGAGAAGTAAAAAGGACATGAGATCCTTCTTCGGGAGGATCAATTTATGAGAAAATTTATAACAGGGTTTGTAGAAATTGTCAAACCACTTAATGAGATGATGAGGAAAGATGAAAAAATAGAATGGGGCAATGAGGCTAAATCTATTTTCTCATAGATTAAACAATCAATATTTGAAGCACCAGTCTTGACTAGCCTAGATTATCTAAAGCCCTTCTATATCTATTCCTTTGCATTTAACCATTCATGTGTAGTTGTTCTAACACAACGAAGAGGAGAGGGAGATGAAAGGCCAATTGATTTCATGATCTTCCCATTCAAAAATGTAGAAGTTAGGTATTCACCCCCTGAGAATTAGGCCTTTGCATTGGTGCAAGTAGTGAAAAAATTTAGGCACTACATTACTAGGAGCCAAGTTGAGGCCATAGTTCCTGATCTGACTATTAAATCTCTCCTTATGTAGAGCAAGTTAGGAGAAACAAGAGGTAAATGTATGGCTTTTTTGCAAGTGTAAGATTTATAAATCCATCCAATGAAGCTCGTAAAAGGATAGTGCTTATCAAAGGCTATGGTAGATATTGACAAGAGTATTACTTGTCAACAGTATACAGTGCAATCATTCACCAAGGATCTGTGGTAGATAGATTTGATCTTCTTCCTTCTCAATAACAGATGCCCAAAGGGGATGCACACTACTCAAAGGAGGGCATTAAGGATGAATATTTCTCATTACGTGCTCGAAAGAGGATCCCTATACATTAGAAATTATGAGGGAGTTTACTTGCATTGTGTGGATCAACAAGAAGCCAAGCATGCTATGGCCGAATTTCATGGTAGACACGACACAAGGCATGGATCTATAGATTCAATGGCTCATCAAATTATCAGGTCAGGTTATTATTGGCCCCACATGTTCAAGGATGCACATCAACATGTCACAAAATGTCATGCATGCCAAACCTCTTCACGCAAGGAGTGTAATCCTACAATGTCTTTACAACTATCTTATGAGGTAAGACCATTCACCTAATGTGCACTGGATTTTGTTGGGGTAATTAATCTAAAATATTATGTCGGTCATAAGTTCATCCTAACAACAACTGACTATTGCACTCATTGGACTGAGGCTCAGCCATGCAAAAACAACACCACAAATGTGGTTATCATGTTTCTTAATGAAAGCATCATAACCAGGTTTGGAATACCCTCCGTCCTGGTATGTGACAATGGCCCCACTTTCTCATCTGCTGAGTTCACACAATGGGCCTATGAACATTAAATTATTCTAAAGTACTCATCCAATTACTACCATCAAGAAATTGGAAGTAATAAAGAAATTGTTAGTGAAAAATCCTAAAGACTGGCATACCTAGTTGAGATTTTCCTTATGGGCAGATCGAACCTATATTAAAGCTGCTCTAGGAAATTTCCCTTTTAAGTTAGTCTATGGCCAAGATCCGGTCTTCCCCATACATCTGTAGATACCTATTCTCAGGTTTATGCAAGAATTTTATTCAAAGGATGATCAAATTGAGGTAAGGCTAACCAATCTTCTAAACATGGAAGAATAGAGAGACATTGCTTTACAATAGTTCTTAAAACATCAGGATATTGCCAAATGTTGGTTTGACAAGAGAGCCAAAATAAAAGCTTTCAGGATATCAGATCTTATGTTGTTGTGGGATAAGGCTAAAGAGAAAAAGGGGGACCACCAGAAGTTTGAAAAACTCTAGTTGGGTCCTCACCAAATAGCTAAGATCTTGGGTGAGAATGCTTTTCGGCTGACCACCCTAACAAGAGAACCTATACCATTGCCCATCAATGGTCAGTTTTTCAAGCATTACTTTGGTCCATGAGGGTTTGATTTTCTGAGTTAGTTGTATTATATGTAATTAATTTGTTTGTGGGTTTGTTTGTTCTTTTTTTTTCTTTTGTTTCTATCTGGTGTGTTGTCTTTTTCTTTGGGGGCCTTCATTTCTTTCCATTTTGAAATGAAGGGGTTGTTATTCAAAGTATGCTATAGGCACTAGGAGGGAAATTGATTTAGGTATATCTATTGAAATATTTAATTCTAAACTTATGTCTTATGGTCATTATAACATTGGTTTGAAATGTTATTAAGAATAAGGTACGTTATAGATAATCTTATGAACTATGATTGAAGTCTGTCACAAAATAGATAAAACATTTTCCTGTGTAAAGTGCCTATTCATCTCAGGGTGATTGTATCTTTGATGCAAGTGAAAAATATGATTCCAAAAACTATCATAAGGTCCATTGTAGTTCTCAACCCACATTGTAGATCATTGATGTTTGAGTATCGAGAAAATTCAATAAAGAATTCCCATAAATGAATCTTGAAAAATAAAAGAGAAAAGAGAACCACTGAAAGAAAACAAACTCAATATTAAATTGGTGATTTAAGTATCTCTATCGAGGCTATGGACACCTGTCTAGAAATAGAGAAATGCTTTGAGAGAACTAGAGGTATCTTTGTCAAGGCTATGGATGCCTAACTGGTAGTAGAGAAATGCTCAGGATTTTATTGCATGACATTTGAAGGACTCAACCTATGTAGCTTGGATCTTAGGTGTAATTATTCAGGGGTGGAGAATTTTTTTATGAAGAAAGATGCACCATATATGCACACACTAAGACTAAAAGTAGTTCATGTTGATATACATATGAGATTCCAGCTCAACCTTACTCAATACATCTTATCCTACTTAAGTTAGCATGTTATCTTGAAAATGGATAAACCATTTTCCCAACCGAGTCACTATTTGTTATGCCTTGCATAACTACCCCATTATTATTTTTGGAACAAAATTGGTCCCCCTTATGTTTTTTTTTAATGCTTTGGTTTTGTTTGGGTCCTAGGAGATGTTTGTTTTGCTCCTAAGTCCTTGTTTCTTTTGTCTATTGGAAGTGGAGTCGGGATGGAAACTAGACTTGAAACTTTTTGGTTCCAAGTTCGGGATTGATCCTAGGTCTAGGTCCGCCTTTCTTCTTTTTTCCTTTTTGTTGTTTGTTGGTCTATTTTGCACTCTCGATTCTATTTCTCCCTTGAGTTTTTTGTATTTTTCCTTGCCTTTTTTTTTGCTCAAGCAGAAGTGGAACCAAAATTGGAATCAAAACTTGGAAATTTCTAAAATTTCTAGATTTTGTTCCTGCTCCAATTCTGACTCCGCTTGTTTTCTTTATGTTGTTGTTTCTGTTGGTGTTTAGGTCAGGTCCAGTCTTCGTTCCTATCCCATTTCCCCTTGTATTTGTTTTCCTTGTTTCGTTTCTTGTTTCTTGGTTGGAAGCAAACCTGAAACTTGGAAATTTGTATTAGTTCCAGTTCCGATCTTGGTTTTGATCCCACCCTTTTCCTTTCTTCGTTGTTTGTCTTTGCTATGGGACTAGAGCTGGGTTTGAAGTTAGGTAAGGGACTTACTAAAATTTCTTTATGCTATCTCAGACCCGGCTCCACATTCGCCCTCTTTTGATGTTCATGGCAGTTACTTGTTTGTTTGTGTTGTTTGCTCCACTTCTGACCTACCATATTAATGGCATTAATTGCAACCTCCTCACATGTACGAAGTGATTTTAAAATCCTAATTATGTTTAAATGGATCATTATCTTTGTTATTCAAAGCATTTAAGAAAACTAGAGCCAGAGGAACTTTGAGAGGAGTGATTTTATTGCGGAGGCATGTCACGAAGTGAATCTTTATTAGATTTTAGTCTTTCCTTATGAGTTTTTTAAGGTAGGGTTCTTTTTTCCTTCTTTTCGTTGGTGTGTCGTTGCTTTCTCTTTGTTTTTGCTTGTCGTGTTTTAGCACATTCGTAGAATCTTTTTCTATGAATTCTTAGCTCATTGCTTGATTCTTTTGGTTTGTTTTTTTTGTCTTTTTCTATTTTTTTATTTTGTTTTGTTTTCTTTCCATTTGTTGTTTTCTATTTGTTATCGCTTTCATGGTAGGTGATTTTTGTTGTGCCCTAGTTTGTAACTAGGGTTTCCACTTATTGGGGTTTTATGTACTTGAATGTTTTAGAATTCATTTGGAAACCATTCTACTTTTAATTCCATGTCGAATCTATGATTTTTGCATTGGGTTTGTGATGCCCTAATTTTCTGAGTCAGCGTGCCATCCAAACTAGGGTTTGCATGATGACCTTTATAAAATATCTTGCCTAGGGGTTAAAATTGTTCTTTGTATAGTTAATAGGTAGTGTTAAGCCCCTTTGTATATTTTTCCTTGTAATCCCATGTGACCCAGGTCTTTAGATTCATGTGACCACGTCTTCAACAAGGTATTTTGTTTCATATTAAAACTAGCAGAAGTAGAATCAGGAATGAATTCATCCCAAAGTTTTTTTCCATTGAGGTTCATTCCTAAAGATGATCTCTCTTCCGGTCATTGTGGTTTTTGGTCTTTATGCTTGTCCTTAAGCGGAACTGGAACTGAAGTGGAAGTCAAACTTGAAACTAGCAATTAGTTTTGAGTTCGGTTTCTTTTCCAACTTTGGTCCCGGTTGCATCCTAGTTTCGGTCCTGATCATGCTTTGTACTGAAATGATTATCTATTTCTTATTCTTCTGTGGCTCTGCCTCCAATGAAGTTGGAAGTTTGGCTATGCATAAATGTTCTTCCAAGGAGGTAGAGATAGATGTTGATTAATATATTGACTTTTATATCTTTTGTTCATCTAATACAAGAGTTTATTGCAGAAATTGAAAGATGTCTAGAGCATCAGAAGAGGCTTCTCAAAGGATCCAACCAACAAAAATTTCAAGGTAGGGGGGTAAGCCAAAGAAGATAAAAGTGGAGCAGCCCCCTTAAACTCTGAGGTACAAACACAGGGAGGCCACTCTTATTGCTAGCAAAGTTGATTCTAATTGGGAAGACATCACTGACATCAATTTGGGCACATACAATTATGACAAGCTGCTCTTGGAGACATTTGGAGAAGAGGTAATAGGAAGGACACAAAGGATTGTCCAATCTAGAATGGAACATGTTGCTATCTTCCCACTATTAGTCCAATGTCCTAAATTAATAATGACTACAACTAGAGCCTACAATCCTGCCATGAGGCAATGTGTGGATTTGCAAGGGAATATTATCATTGACTTAACACCCCAAA
Source organism: Sequoia sempervirens (assembly GCA_007258455.2). Classification (NCBI taxonomy): domain Eukaryota; kingdom Viridiplantae; phylum Streptophyta; class Pinopsida; order Cupressales; family Cupressaceae; genus Sequoia; species Sequoia sempervirens. Next base: position 7,046,035 of record VDFB02109042.1, read on the forward strand.
CGATTATATTTATGTTCAATGCACTTGCTCCACAAAATCCCAAATAGTTCAATGAGGTGGAGGCACTGAAACTATATAGTGATAGGAAGGAAGCTAATAGAATTCATATGAATAAGAGTTGGATGAGAGTTGAGAAAAAGTCTTCGGCGAAGCTTCCTAATCAACCTAAGAGGGAAAAATTCTATAAGGAGATTTCTAATATAATAATGATGCTTTGTAGGGTGTTTGGGAAGAGGGATTCCTCCCAATTTAAAGAATGGATGTTCCCATTCATCCAAACTATCCTTGATGGTAGACAACAATTTCATTGGCCCATGATTGTCTCAGATTGCATACATAGTTAGATGCTTAGAGTGAGAGAAACTAAGAGTTTCTTCATGACCTCTTATGTATTTTATGCAGCTACCAGAAGAGGGATCTTTCTGGGACTTAATGCAGTTGGTGTATTGGGAGAGGCTCAAGGAAAGAAGAATGTATGTGATCACTATGATCAGATTACCTTGCAAACTTCGAAGTCACACTTCAGAAGGGTAAATGATGCCTTTCTTTATTTCATTATTAACCAGCTAATAGGGGATGCTAGTTACAAACTAAGCAGAGAGGCCATGGCCTTCATGAATGAGTGGGGACATTGGTATATCCAATAACCCAAATTTACCTACTTCAAGTTGGCTGGTTTTGATAGTCACCACCATCTACTGCCTAGGTGTTGCAGCAATAGAATTTTCCTGATGGAATTTATCTATCAAGCTTTTAGGGTCAACTTCAAATTTGGTACCAAGCACAAGACTGGCTGTCACAAGTTCCCCATGAAGTTGGGCGAGTATAGTTGTCCACATATTATAGTTGCTAAGGTAGTTTGTGAAGACTTGATTCATCTAAAATTGGGTTTATACACTTCTAGAAAGTATTTAGATCTTGTACATAAGATGCACGCCTTGCTTCCCAATGTTTTTGACAAATATTTTAATTTATTGGAGGAATTTTGGATGGATTTACAAGATGAATATGATCTTTGAAGGTGAAGCTATGAAACATTTCCTATCCCACTCATGGTTGAGTATGGGATTAAGGAGGACATCTCAGAGGCATTATCAGATGATGGCGTAACTTTGTATCCCCAATACAAGGAAGAGAATATAGGCACCAAAGGTCTTGATCCAGTGGGTTGGAATGTGGAAGAATCCATTGACATAAAGCAAATTGCAAGACCAGTTTTGGATAGAAGCATTCAGTGGGTTATCTTGAGGGTTAACCAGCTAGGGGCTTAGACTTTAAAGAAAATAAAAGTTGCAAGTACCACTCAAGGGTACAAGAGGAAAAAGAGGAGAATGTCTCCTAGGGAGCCCCTAGAGTTCTTCCCTATTAATGCTAGAGAGGAAATTGAAATTCCTGGTCAAGATCCTCCGAAGAAAAATGAAGAAGTGACAATAGAAGCTAGTGCCTCAACATATATTACAGCAAAAGCATCCACTCCACCCCTTATCATAGAGCAACCAAGTGAGGAAATTCCTATGGGAAGTCTCCATAAGGAATCTAAGTTATTGAAGGAGAAGGATCCTAAAATAGAAATTCTTGATATTAACACCGAATCTAAGGCTAGCCCATCTAAAAAAGAAACTCATGTGGTGGCATCCATTGATGTAACAAATGATGCAAGGATTGAGCATGTGTTGACAAAAGAGGACCAATGGAAGCTATTTGAGGAGGCTAAAAAGGAAGAATATGTCAAGGCACAAGCTTAGACATTGGCTAAACAATAAGAGATTGATGCTAAGGCACAATTTGATGTATTGAAGCAACAAGAATTGGAAGCTTAGGCCAAGGCCAATGAATTAGTCAAACAACAACAAAAAAAGGAGTAAGAGCTCAAGATGAAAGAGGAAATGGATAAATTCGCTTTGTAGTAGAAAATTCATGACCTTGAGAAAGAGAAGGCCGCTCAAAGAAGAGAGAAAGAATCCCTTGAGAAGAAGTCCAAAGAAGCATGGGACTATGTTGAGGAGTTGAAAAGACAAAGGGACCAAATGCTAGAGGAAAAGAAGTTGGAAGAGGAATGTCTGAAGGAGTTTGAAACTAGAAGGTTGCAAGAACAAAAGGATAAGGAAGAAGTTGAGAAACTTGCACAAGAAAAGGCACAAAGAGAGCAACAAAATGTGCAAGAGGTTGACTCTCAGCCTAAGAACACAATATTGCAATGCTTATCTTCTACCATTGTTGTTTCTTCTTTAGCACAAATAGCTACTTCTCCTACTGCTCCTACATGGTTGAAGCTGGACTTGGAAAAGAAACAAATAATTCAACCTCAACCTCTCAACTGGGATGAAATGATGAAAGAGATTGAGAAAGAGAGACCCAAAAAGAAGGCTAGAGTTCTTCACTCCACCAATCTTACAAACATAGGAGAAATTATTTTTGAATGTGAAATAACAATGGTGGATAAGAACTGGAATGATATGCAAATGACTGATTATCAGTTGGGTATATTCAATTTGGGAAGGCCTCCAAGTAACCAACAAATGAACTTAATTGATATTGTAGCATCCTCTACCAAGTCCACCTAGATGATGAAAGACATGAAAAAGAAAGATGAGCTTAAGGATTAATTGGATCAATTGCATAATTTTTAAAAGATGTCTCAACTCCAATTTCTCAACAAGCTGCTACTCCTGAATCCCCAGTCTTACTGACAAAGAAGGAAGTCGATGACTTGGTGCAAATGAAGAATAAGGTGGGGATGCTAGAAAGATGGATTGATAAGCTCAATTAGGAGGTTGATGAAGTGATAATTGATAGTTTGAAGATTCATGAAACGTCACTTGATTTTGCAGGAAGTTTGAACCAACATGCTGAAGATCTAGACAAGAAAGATGAAGAGTATAAAGAATATATCAAAAAGCTTAAGGACATTAGCAAAGTGCCTAAGTAAACTCTACTTGATCAGTCAATTCTTGAAGATAATAATGTAGATTTTATTGAGAATTTTTTTTGAAGATAATAGGATACAAATCCAAGTCTGTTCATGAACATAAGAATGAAGTTCAAGAGGTGAGTAAGGACTTGAACCAACAGATTGATGAATTGGAGGCAATAGTGGAAATTTTGGTCAATCTAGATACCTTGGTCAAGGAGGGTCTTTCTTTGGATAAGATGAGGGAGAAGTGGAGTAGTAGGTTTGAAGAGGTAATACAAAAATGGGATGATGGAGAATATTTGTTATTGGATAGGTTTATGGACATCAGAGAAGAAGTAAAGGCTACTAGAAGGGAAGTGATCAAGTTAAAGGAGGTGTAGGGATTGGTTTCAGCTGAGTTAGAGAGGATTAAATTTGAAGATGATTGGTTGGATGGGCTTGATTCGGGTACCCTTCAACAAGTGTTCTCTAATTATGATGAGTACATCCTTGAGCATGCAACACAAAATTGAGCTGACAGTTGAACACTCTCTTCACTTGACACAACATCTTCTTCTCTCCTCTTTTACATGGTTTTGATATGAAATTGACTCCATTTTGATCCATTAGTTCCATCTTCTTCCTTGGACGTCAAAATATTGTGTAATAGAGCAATCAGTCTTGGAACTTAAGATCAACAGTTCAGTCCCTCATTCAGTTCTGGTTCCTTGATTTGTAGATCTAAGTTGTTGATTGAGAGGAAATTTTGCATGATATGTCCATATGTACTCCTTGGATCTATTTTGTAAAGGTTAGCTCATTGAAGGAAGATTAGCCACTTGTTGATAGCAACATGAATCATAGTTTTAGAATTTCATAGTTGTTAGTAAGATACTTTGGAAAGTTTAGTTGAAATTGGTTACACTTTACAGTTCTTATACATTTTTACATGTTAAGTTTGGACATATTTGATAAGATTAATGATTCATAATCAATCCGTATGCTAGTGATTTTTTGTGCCTAAATTTTTTCTATTTGATGAGAATCAATAGAGGAAACCAGATTCAAGATTATGTCATTGAATTGTCTATGAATGAAATTTCTATTATATCTATTTGATCTGTGTTTTGATGATGAGTGAATGATCTATTTTAAGTTTTGAAGTAAAATTTTAGTGAATGGTTGTGATTGTGAATTGGCACTATGAATGTATGTAGTGGTATAGATTATTCTATGGGTTGCATCATGTTGTGTTTTGATTAGGTAAAGAAACACTCATTATTGATATGCATGTTTGGATGCTAAGAAGTTTTGTTCATTTTCTTCTGTTTCAAGGCTCTGATCTAATCTTTTTATCTTTATTTAAACCCCCAAACTTAGGTTAGTTGATCTAATGTAGTTTTGTTCCCCATTACCAGCAAAGGCCCCTTTCATATTATGGTGACATTAACCATTAAGCAATTTCAGCATAGTTGAGAACCAACTAATAGGACCTTGGGAGTTAGAATACTATATGTTGTCTTTATCTTTTAGGAGAAATAGAATAGTGATTATATTTAATGTTGTGTTTTTTTAACCATCAATAGATAGTGAGTCCTACTCTAGGCACTAATTTGGCACTAATTTGGCAATGATCCTTTTGTATTCAGTTTTGGGACTACTTTATATTGTGAGCTAATCCTCACCGTGGTTTTTCCCTTATTGGGTTTTCCACATAAATCTATTGTTCATTGTGTTGATTTTTCTTTCTGTTATTTGCATTTCCTATTCATACTTAATAACATAATTGAGTGGTTGTGAAGTTGATAAGTGTTTGAAGTTTTGTGTTTGAATTTGGTGACAACTAATTCGCCCCCGCTCTTAGTTGTCTTGCGCCTTTCAACACATGTTTTAAAGATATATACATAAAATAATACACCATGTGTATAAACTAGTGCATCTATTGGTCTTCGGGTCATCATGTTGGCTCCTAGTTGAGCGATAATCTAAGCGTGAATATTTCTCTGATAAATGTGTTGAGCCCTACATATATACATATACAAAAGTGTAATTATTAAAAAATATATTAAACATATACACACACACATGAACAAGTGAAAATATACATATATGTTTGTTAACTTAGATGAAAATTAAAGTTCACTTGTCCATTTCCATGGTTAGGTGAAGAACATGTGCACACACTCTACCCTCAAAGTAGGAGAAATATGTGCTACCTAGTGATAACTTTAAGAAACCACCCCCTCAAAAAAAATATAAAATCTTGGCGAATCTTTCATTTTTTGGAAAAAAATATTAATTTCTATTGGCAAATCTTTCCTTTAAAAAAAATAAAATAAAATTTATTGGCAATTTTTTACATCAATAAAATTTTGTAGAAAATATTGGCGAATATTAGAAAATAATAAGAAAATTCATTAATTATGATGGTGAATCCTTCCAATTTTAAAAAATAATTCTTATGGAAAATTAAGGCAGTCAAAGCACAAAGTTGTGTCACACTTTATAAAGGAAATGACCAACATTGATCCAACTTTTAAACTTGAATCACTAAAAAGTGGCATATATGTTTTTAATTTTAAATGATGTAAACTAGTAAAATATGTATTTTTTTTTATTATATTTTATGTTTGTATTTGAAAAAATTAAAAAAATATTTTAAACTAGTTTTTTATAAATTAACACTATACTTTAGTTGCTGATAAAATGCTAAAAACTAAAGTTGCATGAGACGTCAAACATTTTATAGTAAATTTTTTTTTTTGTGTATTTATAACTTGAAACTTTAGTGCATGGATATATTTTTTCCAATTTTTATAAATATATATTTTTAAATAAATATTAAAATGTGTGTGAATGAAAAAAATTGTTGTTTTCATTGGACGTCAACTTTCATATTAAATATTTATCCAAAATAGAAAAATAAATTATACCATCTTGAGATGGATTCTTTTACCTAGTGCATAATATATTTTTAATTTTTTTTAATAAGTTTTAGTATTTTTCCTTGGCATAGTAATCAACCTAATGTTTTGTGTTAATAACCTACTTTTTGTAAAAGTAAAAAATAAAATATAAATAATAATTAAAATATTAAAAAATATATATTTTTGAAAAGTACACTTGTGGATCTACAATTTAGGGTATTTTTATATTTTAAAAAAATATTATTTACATTAGTAGTCTAGTTATTGAAACTTCAAGTTTTTCAAATAATTTTATTTTTTTGGTAAATTGGACTCAAAGTGGTGCTCCATATATTTTTAGCTAACAATTTTAGTTGAAAGAGTTGTGGAAGTATATAACTTATCTAGAATGAATCTTACTAGATCATATGTTTGACCAGAATTGTTTTTTTACTTAGAAATACTTAAATTCAGTTGTGTTGATAAGTTGACTGAAAGTGTGACATAGCTTTTCACTTTTACCCATGGGCCCAAGGGTGTAAATTATTGATGGGTTTAAGGGTAGACTATAATATTTACTTTCCACTAAATTGATTTAAAATATAATCTAACAAACCTTATTATATTTCATGATTTAAAATGTACCTATGATTTTTAATGCTCATGGGGCCTAAAAATTCTTTGGGATCATTAATATTAGAATAAAAACAATCCAAAAGCTATTTTGAGCCCCATAAGAATTACATATCATGATTAGATTTTATCTCACAAAATACAATGGGGGGCATTAGATTATATTATAAATCAATTGGAAACTAAATATTGGAAATATGACCCTAAATCAACTAATAATTATGATACACTATTGGCAAATTAATATAGATTTCTACTATAACTTATAAAATTTAGGAAAATATGATCTAATCATGTATCGAATATTGTGGTGAATTTTTGAGTTAAAAATTATAATAAAATAAATTATTTGGTGATTTATATAAGAAATTTATTTATTTTTTGTAAAAATGTGGTGATTTATATAAGAAATTCCTTCACAAAAACCCTAATCTGGGACTAAATTGCCCAGACTGGCATATGAGTCCCTACAAACATTAATTTTAGTATTTTCAGCATTTCAAGTCTCCATTTAGGCCTCTATAGATTCCTAGGTGCACACTTTTGATTTCTCTGCTTTCTATCTCAATTAACATGCTTTTATAGGTCATATAGTGAAGTCTTGCATTGCACTAGATTTTAACATTAGGTCTTGCATTCCATTAATATTTCCAAGCCCTAGCTTGGTGGTGAACAACTTTTTAGTTTCCAATCAAACCCTAGAACATCCCTATTGTAGATCTCTTTCCCCTTTACATCCTTGGGTTGAGATCCTTAGGGTTTTCTTGAGTGAAACTTGATTGTGAAGTGGGAACCCTATCTCCTTAAAGGTGGGGAACCCTATTTCCCATTGTTTCATTTTGGTGAACCTACATTTAGAGCATATTAGTTCTAATTTGGAGTGCATCATCATCCTAGATCTAGCTTGCATTAACATTGCATTAGGGTTTACATTAGGTAATTGACATCTAGGGTTTCTAATTCTTGCATTAGTGTTCAAGTGCATATAGGTAGAATTTTAGTATCTTACATCATTGAATTTTATTTAAAATTTGCATTTTCATTTAGTCTATAGAGCATTCAAACCAAAAAGCATAAAAAACACTTAATTTTTTTGAAATTTATAAAAAAACCCTCACTGGGACTCATATGCCCCTCTACATGATTTAGTCTTAGTGTAGATTTTAAATTTTATTTTCTAAAATTCAAAACTCTATTTATGTGCTCATGTTTAGTGTTGATAACTTTCTATTTGAGTTTATAGAGTTTTTGTTTCATTACATTTAGCTTAATTTCATTTAAATTGAATTTACATCCATCTTTCTTTTAGTATCCCTTGCGCATGAGCTTTTCTACTTGGTGTCCTATTGCTAATACTATAGTGAGACCAAGTTTGAGACTCATGTCATCCTGTGATAGTACAATCATCATGGATCTTGGGTTATCTAGCTCTTTCACTACTAGTGTTGACACTAGTCCACTAGGTATGGACCATACCCTTAACAACTCTTTGTCTTCAAGTAGTGTGACACATGTTGAAACAATGGCTTCTAGTATTCCACAAGAAAACATAATCCAAATCCATGAAGACCTACTGTGAACAATAGAAATGGAGTCACAACTTCTCTTATTCACCTAAAAGGGGAATGAAGGAAGAGGAATCTGATTTCACAATGTTCACACTCAAGAACAATTTCATGAGATTCCAATGCAATAGAGATTGAAATATGTCAAGCGAGATTGTTCCTAAGGCTAGAAATTGATAAAGAAGGTAAACTATGGATGTAAAACTAAGAAAATGTAAAATGTTTGAAAACACAAGGTGATATGCAAAATGAACTAAAAATGAAAAAAACTATAACCTAAATTAATGAGACTAAAGAGTTGCATCTGGAACCTGGAAAGTGATGGAGAGGAGCTCTAGAATCTTACAGAGATCACTGTTGAAGTCTACTGGGGTGACTTAGTCCTATTTCAGGGAAATTCTGTCAGAACAGGTTTAAGCCAAAAGGGTACTCAAAATTGCAGAAACCACTTTTCAGGCCTAGCAGTGGGACTAATTTCCCACTAATGGTGACTTAGTCCACTTCCAGATTTTTGGAAACTCAAAGGTGCAATTTGTAGCTTTCGGTCTACACTTTAGCTCTTGACAGGTTTCTTGATTTGAAACTATAAAATCTAACCTGTAGGTGTTCTCCAAGCTTCTTTTAGGGCTTTGACCACTTTTAATTACTTTGACGAATTGTTGACAACTTTTTACACCTTACTCTTTGACGAATCTACACACAAGATTTGCAAAACACACACAAAGAGGGGGAAAAGTGTTAAGGGTTAGTGAATAGGGGTTTTTCTTGGTCAAACCCCAGTTTGGTAATTAAACCCTTGAAAATGAAATGAAATGAAAAGAGAATGATGAATGAACAACATGCAATGCTACAAATAACCAAACCCTTGAAGTATAAATCTAAAGATATGCAAGAAATGGCTCCAAAGTGCTTGAATACTCTTGTGGAAAAAATTATTGAAAGCAAAATCACTTGATTGCTTGCTTAGAAAATTAGGAGAGCTATGCGATTAAGGAGGATGAAAATGAGAGGAAAAAACCTATATTTATACATTATTATGCAAAATTTCTCGAAAATACCACATCACAGGCTCACCTCAAGGCGTAGAGAATAATATATCACCAAACTTTGATAGTAGACCTCATTCACAGTACAAAATTTGACAGTTGACCTCATTCATAGTACAAACTTTGACAGTAGATTGCAAATCATCATTCAAAAAAAACATAAGATAAAATTTCATTCCTTGAAATATTTTCAAATCAAATGATTAACCCAAAATGACTACCATTCTAGAGCATAATATAAAGTAGGTTTAAGTCTAGCTGCTCCTATTTTCAATGAAACATATAAGTAGCATTTAGAAATTTGGCAAGATCACTAGTGTACAAAAACCCATGTCTTCAAATTATCTCCATCTATGCTAAGAAAATTAGAAAGATACATCACCTCCTCCTCCTGCAAGAACACAATGTCTCTAGTTGTATTGAATCCCCAAAGATAGCAACAATTCGAGTCTTTATGCATTACAAAAACTTCTCAGAATAAAATAACTTCTAAGTCCTACTCTACTTTTTGATTTTCTCTACCCTCTGAATCCTCTAGCTTGCTAACTAATCTGGTAACTTTTTTTTCTAACATTTTCTAACTTTTTCTTACCCTTACAAAATAGGCAAAACACCATATTTATAAAACCCACTAGATGCATCGGCCCAGTTAGGGTTTACAATAAGTTGGTCACAAAACAAGTCGGCGCTAGAAGAATTTGGAAATAAGTCAAAATTGCATTAAATGGATGAGCACCAACTAGATCAGCCCAGGATCTCCCACATAACTCGGACCAAAATGCGTGAAGAAGAGGCAAAGTGAAACAATGAGGAAGCACAACTTTTGATGCAACTTTGCATTAAATGCTTCCCCCACTTTTCCCATACCTTGTTCCATTCTAGCCTTCATCACCAAGAACGTCCTCTACAAGCTATCCGAAAGTGGTATAGGAAAAACCATAGTTTTCCATTCAATAGCATTAATTTTATTCTTCAGCCGCCCCATCATATTGTCCCAGTCTCTCTTGTTGGATTGATATTCATTAATGATTGCACTATAGGTCGCTTCATCATCCAGCTAGTGCCCAATTACTATATCCCATGATAGCCTTAGTCCTTTGTAGCAGGGTGTTCATATTCGTATTTGAAACCTTGAACCAGATTGATGTCATCTTGCCCTCAAGAATCCTACTCTTTTCATCCAAATTCATTTTTTTTACTTCAGAGATGGATGGTCCCTTTGTGTCCTTTAGCCTCTCCAGCCACCATCATCTTGCTAGACTCAACCTACATTCATCAAACACCAATGTGAGAATTCAAATATTGACAATCATTTTCATCCAAGTGTTAGCTTAAAATCATGATAAAACCATTAAATTATCCATTTAGCATCAACATTGAAATTCATCAAGCTAAAGAAAGATATGTTTAAGCATTCATTATTAAATTCATCAATTTTATTCAATTTCTTGAATTCCACAAATCATAGCAGAGAAGTTGGAAAAATCCAACTGGACCGGAATTCCGTGGACTTAGAACTTCACACTTTAGAAAACTGAAGGAAACTGGGAAAATCCAGCCAAAACGGAGAATCTTGAAGTAGGCATAAGGTTCACCAATAGATCATTTGAATGAGGAAAGAATGCATATAACATTGTGAAATCCATCAAAATAAGCATGGAATATTAAGCATTCATCACCTAAATCACTCTTGTATCAACAATTTCAAGTCACTCGGAGCTTCACAAAAAATATGGAAAAATATGGCCGAACCAGAATTTCGCAGATGACCCAAAACTTTGAACTTAGAGCACACTTCTAGGAAGATGAAGGAATCCTGGAAAATTCAGAGGCATGGAAATTCTGCAGAGTCTTTAGAATCCTGAAAAAACTTCATCACGCCCAAATTTTCATGAAGTGATCGAAACTCGACAAATTCCAGATCTCTTGAGGTCAACTCGAAACTAATTTGTGATTTCTATTTATCCCTTTAGATCCAGACTAGCTGAGGAGCCAAATAACAAAAGTGCACGACAAAATGATGATGCCCTAGATTCACTATTAAGGCCTCCACCACGAACAACAAGGGCAAGCTCAGATTACTTAGATGGAACTTGAATACACTCGACAAGGTTCACAGTGGGTTTGCAATGAATAATGGACCATTCTTGAGCAAGCTTTCATTAATACAATAAAGGTGAAACTCACCAACCAACTCAAAGTGCATCAAATTGAACTAGGCTTCAAAAAACCCCACCTGAATCAAGTTGAAGCATTGGCAAACAAGGCAAGGCATGGAAAGCATTCAGGAACACACATCAGTGAGAGATCCACTCGGACAGAGAGAGTTAAGAAACTCACAGCGAACGGTAAGTCTCAGTGACCCAAAATTCGGAAACCCGATGGCAAAGTGGAATCTAGAAAAATCTGGCCAGGTAGAATTCTATGAAGAGCCCGAAACTCTGAACTTCCAACATTGAAATTACTTTGCCGGGTTTACGATGGAATTTAGGAAAATCCAGCTGGGTTGGAAAATCCTGAAACAAGGTGAAAACCTGAACTTTGCCTTAAAACTTAAGTTTTCAACTTGCAAACTAGGGGAACGACTTGGATGAGTGAGATGAACAACTAAGGACCTTGAAAGCAATCAAAGCAATAAAATCCACAGGCCCAAAAGATGTCAGTATTTAAAGCAAAAGTGGGGGGGGGGAAGGGGTCCCATTTTAATCAAATTTAAAATGGGGTGGTTATGCAAGGCATAACAATTGGTGACTTGGCTGGGAAAATGGTTTAACCATTTTTCAGGAAACTGAGGGATTTAGTTACCCAGAACTCCTGGTTTATGGACATCACAATTCCAGTTAGGTTAGTTTCAGTAAACAAGGTTGAGCTAGAATCTCAAATGTAAATCAACACTAGCTACCCCTGAATCTATGTGTGTTCTTGATGGTGCATCACCCTTTTTACAAAGTTTTCCTCATCTTTTGAACAATTATGCACAAGATTTGAACTACATGAGTTGATTCGCTTTAACTATTGTGCAATGCTATCCTGGGCATTGCTCTACTGCTAGTCAAGCATCCATAGCTCCGATGGAGATACCTCTAGTTTTCTCATAGCATTTCTCTACTTCCAGTCAGGCGTCCATAGCCCTGGTAGAGATACTAGAATCAACCATTCAGTATTGAGTTTTCTTTTCTTGGATAGTTCTCTTTTTTTTTATTCCCTCTCAATATGTCAGATGTCCAACATATGTATTGGGTTGAAAACTACCATGGACCTCATAACAACATCCCGGGAATCAAATTTTTCACTCAAATCTTGCAACACCATCATCCTAAGACAAATATACCATTACAAAAGGAGATGTTTCTGATGATTTGTGACAGATTCAATCATAGTTATTGAAGATTGCTTACTTTACACCTTGTTCTCAATGAATTTCCACAACTCTCATTGATAATGGACATAAAATAGTGAATTTAGAACAAATTCATCCAATAAGAAAACCTTGAAAATATCTAAACCAACTTCTCTCCTAGTAACCAAAGTATACTTTAGATAGCAACCCCCTTACTCAATTGAAGAAAATGAAGGTCCCCACAAAAAAAAAACAAAGGAACAAAAAGCAAAAAAAAATACAAGGAAAAGAAAAAACCAACAAAACAACAAACTATTTACATATATACAACCCAACAAAATACCAGACCTTTAATGACCCAAAATAATGTTTGAGAAACTATCCATTGATAGGAAATGGAACAGGTTCTCCTATTAAACTACTCACCCAAAAATCATTTTCTCCTAGGAATTTAGTAATTTGATAGGGACCCAACTAGAGCTTATCAAACTTTTGGTGGTCACCGTTCTTTTCATTGGCTTTATCCCACAGTAAGACAAGGTCTAATATCTTGAAAGCCTTGACTTTGGATCTTTTGTCAAACCAATGTTTGACAATAGTCTGGTGTCTAAAGAATTGTTGCAAAGCAACATCTCTCTGCTCTTCTAATTTCAATAAGCCAGCTAACCTTACTTAAATCCTATCATCACTAGAGTAAAATTCCTGCATAAATTTCAAGATAGGTATTTGCAAGTGAATAGGGAACACATGCTCTTGGCCATACATTAGCTTAAATGGCGAAGTATTCAACGCAGCCTTGATCCTAGTCCTATCTACCCATAACGCAAATCTTAACTGGGTATGCCAGTCTCTAGGATTGTTCTCTAACAATTTTTTGATTACTCATAGGAGATTCTTATTAGTTGATTCTACAACTCCATTTCCTTGTGGATAATAGTTTGAAGAATACTCTAAAATAATCCTATGATCATAAGCCCATGAAATGAAATCGATAGAAGAAAAGGCAGGGCCATTGTCACATACCAGTGCAAAGGGTACTCCAAACCTGGTTGTGATGCATTCAGTGAGGAACTTGATTACTACCTCCATTGTGCTATTCTTGCAAGGTACAAATTTTGTCCATCTCATGTAGTAATACGTGGTAGTCAAAATGAATTTATGTCCTACAGAAGAATTTGGGTTAATCATCCCAATAAAATCAAGTGCCCATTGGGAAAATGGCCTTACCTCATAAACAGGCTGCAATGGCATGGCTGGATGACTCTCTCTTGATGTAGAAGTTTGAAATATATGACATGTCCTTACATGTTAGTGGGAATCCTTAAACACACATGGCCAATAATAACCAGATCTGAGGATCTAATGTGGTAAAGAATTTGTAGAACCATGACTCATGCCATGTTTCCCATGGAATTCAACAATTGCATGCTTAGCTTCTTGTTGATCAAGGCATCATAGATAAACCCCCTCAAAATTATTTCTATATAACAATCCTCCTTTGAGCATATAATGGGAGCTTTTCATTCTCAGTGCTCTCCTTTGAGTTGTATTCATTCCCTCTGGGCACCGATTATTGAGCATGAAATAAATAATATCGACATACCAAGAGTCATTAGAAAAGGACTGTGTTGTGTACTGCTGAAAAGTAATGTTCTTACCAGCATTTTCCATTTCTTTAGATAGGCCTTGATCTTAGACAAGTGTCATAGGGTGAATCGCTAGACCGAACTCCTACAAAATAGCCATCCATTTCCCCCTTCGTTCTCCCAACTCGCTCTACATAAGTAGAGACTTCACAACAACATCAGGAACCACAACAATGATTTGACTTCAAAGGATATAATGCCTGAAATTCCTGATAGCTCTAACTAATGCAAAAGCTTGTTTCTCAAGAGGTGGGTACTTGAATTCAACAATCTTAAACAGAGAGCTCATGAAGGCAATTGGCCTTTCATCCCCCTCCTCTCTTTGTTGTGTCATGATAGTTGCACATGAGTTTTCAAAAGAAAAAGAACAAATATAAAATGGCTTCAAGTAGTCAGGACTGGTGAGGACTGGCACCTCTAAAATGGATTGCTTAACCTAAGAAAAAGCATCCTTTGCCTCATTACCCCATTTTATTCTAGCATATTTCTTCATCATTTCATTCAAAGGTTTAATGATTTTTGCAAAACCTGAGATAAACTTCCTCACAAAGTTGATCTTTCCGAAGAAAGATCTCATCTCCTTCTTATTTCTTGACATGGTTAACTTTAGAATAGACTCAACCTGGTCTGGATCCATTGATATCCCTCTTTCCAAGATTATGAGTCCTAAAAGTTTCCCTTCAAAAACCCCGAACACACACTTTTTAGGATTCAGAGAAACACCATATTGGATACATCTTTCATGAACTTTATCCAAATCTGCAGCATGGTTTAGTCTATCTTTAGAGAAAACTGTCAGGTCATCCATATAAATGATGATGCACTTACCAATTAAATATTTGAACGCTATGTCCATTGCATGTTGAAAGGTTGCTCCAATGTTTATCAAACCAAATGGCATCCTCCTGTAAGCAAATGTTCCCCAATTAGTAGTGAAGGTTGTCTTCATTCTGTCTTCATAATTAATGATCACTTGATTGTACCCAAAATAATCATCCAAGAATGACATCATTTGAGACCCATTCAAAGTTTGTAAGACTTCATCTAGAGAAGGGAGTGGGCAGTTGTCTTTTTCTGAAGCTCTATTCAAATTCTTAAAATCTACACATAGCCTGATCTCCCTATTCTTTTTACGAACTAGAACCAAGTTAGCCACCCATTTTGAATGTCGTATAGGGAAGATTATTCTTGTAGAAAGCTGATTATGAGCTGGGGTTGATCTCTTTGAGCTTGTTGTGGGTGCTTGGATAAGATGAACCATAGGTGGGGCCACTTGATCTTTTGCATCAAATATTGGGAATGGGTGTTCAATGGGTTCATCAGGTGCAATATCCAATTCCCGCTGAGATATATCATGTAATCCTAGGATATATTTTTGATAGTTATCTGTATCTTTGTTTAACCCCTTCGGTTTTGGTATACTTGTGAGTGTAGGGGTATCAAACAAACTCTGGGGTTGTTCAACATAATTATGTTGGTCTAGTATTATGACTGGGGTAAGTTCAGTTTGAGGAAGGACTTCCTCTAAAGGTATATTATCCCTAGTTAACATTATTGCATTTTTTGCTTCAAATGAGAACTGATCTGAAACAGTCTCAAGGTGACTTGGGATAGATTCTTCAGTTTGGAAAACATGATTTAGAACACTGATGCAGGGTTGGTAGGTCAATTCCAAATGATTTTGGTAGTGCACCCTGCACCAATTTGGGAGTAGAAGACTCAAAAAATTGATATATTTCCCTAAGACTAGTTGATCCTATTGCAACTTCTTGATCAATACTTGCTGGTTCACACTAATCATGGGATCAGGGAATTCTTGCATTGAAAAATTATTCGAATCAAGAACCGAAAGAGTCAGAATTTCCTCTCTGTTATAAACCCCTATCTCGGTTTCAAAATGAGCTACCTCGTTGGGACAGTCATACTCAGTGATGATATGTTTGAGGTGAGGTTCACTCTCAATCCTAATTTGTGTAGGAATTCCCTTCCATGGTAGCCACATATGTGAAAAGTTGAGGGACAGATATCCCCCTATACTCTTCATTAGATCTCTACTCAAAAGCATACCGTAAGTCTCAGGAATGTCTGCTACCTAAATATCCATATTGGTTTGAATCCTAGGGTCAGACTCTACTAGGACATGTATATTTCTCAATTCTCCAACTACATTAACCTCTATTTTATCAAGTTGGATGACCTTCTTGTTTGTATGGACAAGATTCAATCCCAATTTCTTGCATATAGAAAATGGCATAACATTGCCAGAAGCCCCTGAATCTAGTAGACAATTGTGCAGATTCTTCCCATAGATTCTCAAACTTAAAGGAAATGGTGGGGTCCCTACCTTGATTCTGAACAAAGCTATGTTCATGTCTGTAGCGGGTGCCACCTTGGTTTTCCCTTTTGATTTATCAGCTTCCTCCAAAGCTTTCAACACTATATCTTGTTGGGAAGGGCACCATTTTATGATGTCAAAGTATGATAAAGAGGTTTTCTATTTTTGCATCTCAAAAACAATATCAAATTCTTTGTCATAACTTGCATTATATTTGAAAACACTAGATTAATTACCTTTGCTAGGGAAGTTAGGAAGACCCTTTGGTGGAGGAGGGTTGTTATCAACACTCTGATTCAGAGGCACCATGTGGTTAGGTGGTGCTGATGTAGTGAATAGACCCTTATTCTAGTTTCTTAGGAAGTGTCCTCCCTTTGTCTAAAAGGCTTGGGCATAATAGACATCTTCCTCTGGTTCATTCTCATTCTACATTCGGAATGAAGGTTCTTCTTCAAAGAGGTCATAAGCCATTGCTATATCCATTAAGCCACCTCCTTTATTTGAATTCCCTTGGAATGTTTGGACATCTTCCAGTGCTTTCTTCACAACCTTCTCCATTTTAGGACAATTCACCTTGGAATGAGTTGCAGTATCATGCAACCTGCACCAGTTAGTCATAAAATTAAGGTCAACCACATTTACAGTATGTGGCCTATCCTCATTAGCTTAATAATTGTGAGAAGCCCCACCATTATTTGGCCTTGTGTTCCATTGTCTATTGTTATTAGGCCTCTGTTTATATCCTCTATTTTGATTTTGATAGCCTTGGTTAGGGAATTTTTGGCCTTGATAATTCCTCTGGATGTGATTATTTTTATTCTGATAATTACCCTGATTATTATTATTCCGATTAGGGTAATTACCTTGGTTCTAAGAGGGGTTTAGTTTAAGCTAAGCCATGTAATTTGTGACTTGAGACAGAGTTTTCTTTAGGGTCTCCACCTTGTTTGTGAGTTTAAATGTCCTTTCATTCTCAACATTCTTAGCAACAGGTGGCTGACCGAAAATATTTGGTATTCTAGCTTGATTATGATGACCATGTGGACTGTGATGATCTTGTGATTGTTGAGAGAAGTTAGGAGCTCCATTGGAAAAGAATGGAATAGGAGATTGAGTCTGCAACTCAGACATAGGTCCATAATGGGAAGGAGACATCCCTAGGACAATATTGAATAAAGGGGTTGGATTAGGCATCTGATATGCCATAGAAAGAAAACCTCCTCCCAAGTTCCCTTGTTGAGAGCTAGTTTGCTATTGTAGCTTGATGGCTAGATGATAAACTTTAGACAGAGAATCAATAACTACTGGCTGATAAGTCCTTTGTAGGAACAAGCCAAGAAAAGGGTCTATAACTCTAAAATATGCTTGAATGGCACTATTCTCAGCAACTAGATAGGGGTCTTGCAATCTCTTATACATTCATTGAAACCTTGTATTAAACAAGGGTAGTAATTTATGTGGCTAATTATTAATGGTAGAAAATTGATGGAACAAAATGGCTCGATCCACATAAACTCTGAACTGATTAAAGCATTCTCTAGATCTGTCTAGCTTAGAATAGAACCTTGTGGAAGATTTAGGTACTAGTTGTACGCCATATCCCCTAAGGAATAAGGGAACAACTTACAAACCACATCATGGTGAGCTATCTGGGCTCTAGTACAAGTGTCCTTAAAATTTTGTATGTGCTCCTCAACACTCCTTGATTTTCCATGAATTTATTTTGGATAGAATCTCTCAGGATTCTTAGGCATATCATGAAAGCCTCCAGTAATAGTTTCCAATGGAGAGGGATTGTTTACAAAAAATTCCATTGGTGGTGGTGGTGGAGGTTGATCCAGCTATTGGATAGGCTAAATCAGTTGTAATGACAATTGAGTTGGATTTGGTGGTGGATACACAGGTGTCCACTGGGGTATTGGTGAAAATCCTGGTGGAGAGAGTGGAGCTGACAAGGGTGGTAGAATGGTTTCCCTATGAATCTTGTGTCTCATTGGGATCTCAAGTTCTATCAAAGGTGGTGGGTTTTAAGTTGATCAAAGAACTCTATGGGACCTCTCTAGTGAAAAAGACCCAATGTTATCTAGTTTTCTCTTTTGGCCCTCCTAGTGCCAGTCATATTGAGGTGCCAAGTTGAAACACAACATGCAGGTAAGATAAAATTAAAATTATCTCACCTCTCCTGAAAGAGACAATCAGTAATCAAACTAGTCACCTCCCAAGGTCCTTGATGTTGGTTCACAATGTTGCTATTTCACAAAGTGGTCAATATGGCTATAATATTCAAAGGGCCTATTGGTTTTGAGCTTCTGGATTGTTGCAATATCAAACATCTATCTAAACCTACTTTAACTAGGAGTTTTAAAGAAACAGAAAAAGATAGATCAATTTTTTCAAATTGAAAATAATTTTGATTCATTTAACTAATCAAACTTGTTACCTTCCAAGGAATTACTAAACAAGAACTACAAAATAAAATTAACCTGTAATTGATACAAAGTTTCATTCATTCACAGTGCAAACTTTGATAGTAGATTGCAAATCATCATTCAAACAAAACATAAGATAAAATTTCATTCCTTGAAAGATTTTCAAATCAAATGATTAACCCAAAATGAATACCATTTTAGAGCATAATATAAAGTAGGTTTAAGTCTAGCTGCTCCTATTGTCAATGAAATAGATAAGCAACATTTACAAATCTAGCAAGATCACCAGTGTACAGAAACCCATGTCTTCAAATTATCTCCATCTCAACTAAGAAAATTAGGAAGATACATCAACTCCTCCTCTTGCAAGAACACAATGTCTCTAGTTGTATTGAATCCCCAAAGATAACAACAATTCAAGTATTTTTGTATTACAATGACTATTCAGAATAAAATAACTTCTAAGTCCTACTCTAGTTTTTGATTTTCTCTACCCTATGAATCCTCCAGCTTGCTAACTAATCCATTAACTTTTTTTTCTAACCTTTTCTAACTTTTTCTAACCCTTACAAAAGAGGTGAAACACCATATTTATAAAACCCACCATATACGTTGAACCTATTAGGGTTTACAATAAGTCGGTCACAAAACAAGTCAGCCCCAAAATAATTTGAAACAAAGTCAGATGTGCATTAAATGCATAGGCAGCAACCAAATCAGCCCAGGATCTCCCACATAACTCAGACCAAAACGTGTAAAGAAGAGGCAAAGTGAAACAATGATGAAGCACAAATTTCGATGCAACTTTGCACTAACTAATTCCCCCACTTCGTCCATATCTTGTTCCATTCTATCCTTCATCACCAAGAATGTACTCTACAAGCTATCCGTAAGTGGCATAGGTGAAACCCTAGTTTTCCATTCAATAGCATTAATATTATTCTTCAGCTACCAAATCGTATTGTCCCAGTCTCTCTTGTTGGATTGATATTCATTAATGATTGCACTATAGGTTGATGCATCTTCTAGCTGGTGCCCAGTTACTGTATCCCATGATAGCCTTATTCCTTTGTAGCAGGGTGTTCATATTCGTATCTGAAACCTCAAACCAGAATGATGTCATCTTGCCCTTAGGAATCCTACTCTTTTCGTCCAGCTTCATTTTTTTTTTCTACTTCAGAGATGGATGGTCCCTTTGTGTCCTTTAGCCTCTCCAACCACCATCATCCTACCAGACTCAACCTACATACATCAAACACCAATGTGAGAATCCAAATGTTGACAATCATTTTCATCCAAGTGTTAGCTTAAAATCATGATAAAACCATTAAATTAGTCATTAAGCATCAACACTAAAATTCATCAAGCTAAAGCAAGATATGTTTAAGCATTCATCATTAGATTCATCAATTTTATCCAATTTCTTAAATTCCACAAAGCATAGCAAAGAATTTGAAAAAATACGGCCAGACCAAAATTTTACGGAGGACTCAAAACTTCACACTTCAAAAAACTGAAGGAAACTGGGAAAATCCAGAAAGAACAGAGAATCCCGAAGCAAGCATAAGGTTCACCAATAGATCATTCAAATGAGGAAGGAATGCACATAACATTCTGAAATCCATCAAAATAAGCATGGGATATCAAGCATTCATCACCTAAATCACTCCTGTGTCAACAATTTCAAGTCACTTGAAGCTTGACAGAAAATCCATAAAAATTCGGTTGAACCAAAATTCTGTAGATGAACCAAAACTCTAAACTCAGAGCACACTTCTGGGAAGATGAAGGAATATGGGAAATCCGGAGGCATGGAAATTCCACAAATTCTTCAAAATCCCAAAAAAATTCATCACGTCGAACTTTTCATGAAGTGATCGAAACTCAATGAATTCCATATCTCTTAAGGTTGATTCGAAACTAATTCATGATTTCCCTTTGGATCTAGATTACTTGAGGAGCCAAATAATGAAAGTGCATGACAAACCAGCGATTCCCTAGATTCACTGTTAAGGACTTCACCATGCACAATAGGGGCAAGCTTAAATTACCTAGATGGAACTCAGATACACTCAACAAGGTTCGTAGTGGGTTTGCAATGAATAATGGACCACTCCTAAGCAAGCTTTGATTAATACAATAAAGGAAAAACTCACCAACCAACTTAGAGTGCGTCAAATTGAACTGGGCTTCAAAAAACCCCATGGGAATCAAACTGAGGCATTGAAAAAAAAGGCAAGGTATGGAAACCATTCGGGAACACACATCGGCGAGAGATCCACCCAGGCAGAGAGAGTTAAGAAACTCACAACGACTGGTAAGTCTCATCGACCCAAAATTTGAAAACCCAAAGGCGAAGTGGAATCTGAAAAAATCTGACCCAGGTGGAATTATGCGAAGAGCCCAAAACTCCAAACTTACAACATTGAAATTACTTTGCCGAGTGTATGATGGAATCTGAGAAAAATACAGTTGGGTCAGAAAATCCCGAAACAGGGTGAAAAACCAAACTTTTCCTTAAAACTTAAGTTTTCAATGGGCAACCTAGGGGAACAACTTGGATGAGCGAGATGAAAAACTAAGGACCTCGAAAGAAATCAAAGCAATAAAATCCACAACCCAAAAGATGTCAGAATTTAGAGAAAAAGAAGGGGGGGAAGGGGTCCCATTTTAATCAAATTTAAAATGGGGTGGTTATGCAAGGCATAACAGTGCCACTTAGGAATTTTAAGTGGGTGTTAGAAATTAAAGTGTATTAAATGATGTTTAATAGGATTATTCTAAAAAATACACTAAATTAGGGCTTGTAATTGTATAATGGGGCCATTTAAGCATAAAAAGGGTCAAATTATTGATAAAAAGCCTAGAAAAGCATGGAATTTTGTTACAAAGCTTTGAAATAAGGCTTGGTAAGTGATAAAAAAGAGGTTATTTAAATGAAATATATTAATAAGGTCCTCAATAAGTGTGAAAGTGTGTTACAACACTTTACAACATGTAAGTAAGGTGGTATAAAGTTCTTATAGTTTGCTAGGGCCCAAGACCTAATGTGAATGTGTTATCCACATTACAACATTAACTCAAGGCACAACTAATCCAAGGTCACAAGGAGGACCCAAACAAGATAGAAAAAGTAGAAGGGTTACTTTTTCGATGTCCACACCTACCAAACCTAGAAAATAAAATAATTATTGAGAACATTTCAACTACTGCTATCCCTACCATAGATAACATTTATCACATGCTTGATAGTGAAGACGAAGTTTACCTTGTGCATAACATAGTTTAGATCTATGGAAAACATCTTATCTCAACCACTAGGTGTGCTTTACCATCGAATAATGTCACAAGCCAAGGAGGAATTCAAATTCATCCTCCTACAAAAATTGCATCTATTCCTAGCTATACCAACCCTCAAATTACAGCAACACTATAACTAACTAGTAATGTGATTCCTTCCTTTTTTATTTTTGCTATTATCCCTAGTACCTTTGTGGCATCAGACATCATATCTCCTACCACCTTACCACCTATAAGCATTCCATTAACTTGTCCCTCAAACACATACACACCTCCACCATATTCACCTCTATCTCACAATACAAACAATGACTCTCTCATAAACCATCTTTTGCAAATTATTTCATCCCTTCAAAAGAAAGTTTCCACTATAAATCAAAATCAAAATGGCCTACATATTATGTCAAAAGTAGTACTTTGTCCTTGGAGATATTGCGAACACCGATGCCAAAAGGTGGAGATCCTTCTAACCATGTTTTCGCTTATACCACGTTATGTAGTGACTTTATTCTTGATGATAAACTCTTGGCTAACTTTTCCCTAGATCCTTGAAGGAGACTACCTTAGAATGGTTTTATTTGTTACCAAACAACTCAATTCATTCATTGAATGAACTTGTTGAGGAATTTTTCAACCATTTTCAATTGCATATGACTCCTAAAATGACCTTGGTTGATTTGATGAGATGTAAGAAAAAAGAAGAGGAAAAGATTACTGACTTTATTTCATGCTATCAATCACTTTATTCCCAAATCAATGTAAAGGTTCTTGAACTTCACCTTCAAAATATTTTCATAGAGAATTTTCAAAGTAAGATACAAGATAATCTTACCATGATGAAATTCCCATCCTTCATGCACTTATGTACTACCCTCCATGATTATCAAAACTCGGTTAGTAGTCATGATGCAAAATCCACCTCTAGCTGAACAAAGAAGTCTGAGTCTGCAAACCAAACCAATTACCAACCTTTTAAGTAATAGAATAAAAGTTTCCTTCCACTAAATCCCCCTCAACAAACAACTCAACATGTCGATACCCAAGTAGCTGTTGTAAAAGTGATGATACCCTTAACTATGGGGACCCGAAAAGGAAATTCACTCCCCTACCCAGTACCCTTCATAACACAATGTCACAACTCTTAGAATAAAAAATGATTACCTTGCCTCTCATTAAAAATCTCGATGGTAATAAACCTTTATATTTGAGCTTTATATCGAATGCTTATTACCATTATGACCGAAAAAATTGACATGACATGGAACATTGTAGGTGTCTTAAACATTTTATGCAAGACCTCATTGATTTTGGTTGTCAATCAATTGCAGGTGTTAATGATCAATGAAATAAGTTTGTTGCCCCTCCTAACCAAAATTTACAAATCTTTACCAACCCCATGCCAAAATATAGTCTCTCATTTTTCAAAGCTACTTAAACTACAAAGAATGATGTGATGGATGTTGACATGGATGATGAAAACATGAATCATACCATTCAAAAAATTCCTATGGATACTATTGAAAAGGGTCTTGAAAAATATCCTATAGATACTATTGAAAAAGGCTTGATTGTGTTGATTGAAACTCAACCTCATAAGGGTCAAACTAGAAAACCTCTTGACATTGGTTTCTCATCTAAATATATCATTAGAAATGTACCTAATGGTCCTCTCTACATAGCTAGACAAATCTATGATAAGCCCACTAATGGGATATTAATTGATCCCGTCTATGGAGAGAATGTGATCACCAAGGAATTTATACTTGTGCATGAGCTCTATCAAGAAACATATGATAAACCAAAAGCATGGATAAAGATGCATAATGGTTTCACTTGCCCTATGATGGGATCAATCACCTTACCTTTACAAGGAGGATCGAAAACATTAGATGTCTCAAACCAATTTTGTGTGAAGCTTGGTCACCCATGGCTACACTCCATGGAAGCTATCCCATTGGTCATGCATAAATTCTTACTTGTTTCCCTTTGAAAATGAAATCTTCATCATGCATCATAGTAGCTTTAACCCTTTATCTTCCCATGGAAATTTTTTATTAGATTTCTTTTTCCTTGAGCCTATGGAACCTATCAAACCTCAATAAGACTTCTTTTTCAAATATTATCAAAATTTTAAGGTGAAATACATAGCAAAACTATCCCTTCAAAACATGCCTCAACCCATGATTGAGCCTACCATCATTGATGAAACCATGATTGAACCTAAATAAATTCAAAATAACCAAGACCCACCTAAGACAAATTCCTTTCCTATTTCCTACAAAAGACCAATAGATAATGAAAACAACCCTATCATGCCTCCTAAGATAAAAAAAAGTTTATAAAGCTAAAGAGAAAGTGGTTAAACAACCTTCTATGGTTCCTTCCATTCCTCCCCTTAGGGAAGAAAATAAACCTACAGTTGATAAACTCGATCCTACACAAATGAAACTTGAAAGTCATAATAAAAGAAATAGAAGTGCTACAGAGCATAGGCATAGATGTCATGTCCTTTCTCGAAGGTTAAATGATGAAAAAGGAAAAGAAAATCAAGATCCAAACTTGACAAAATCAATGCATGATGATTCTCCCTTGCCGCAACAAAAATATCCTATAGCACAACTGCAATAGGAGCTAAACACTTCTTTGGACATCATCACTAGATCTCCTATCATGATTAACTTAGATGACAATGCCGAGGTTAATAAAAATGATGAAGAGGTGCATAACAAGTTGAATGCATTACACAATGTGTTTTTAAACAAGTTATTTTTCTATAGTTTCCATTCAATAATCAATCCATTTTATTAGTTTATTGCAACTAGATCATTATATTTAGGCATAATTCCATCATACATACATTAGATTGAGTGAACCACCTAGATTTTGTGGTGTGGGATCTATCTCTTTCCTTTAGGTGAAAGACCTTAATTGAGCAAAAGAGACATAGCATTCCACCACTTTAAAATCTTTGGTTAACAATGTTTTCCTCTTCCATGTGCTTAAACAATAATTCTCATAAGAATATTATTGAACTTGGTAATGACCCTAGTTTGGCACTTGCTATTGTCCCTTTGGCTATTTGTCTACCTTCTATATATGATAAAAATGATTGGGATGTGAATGACCTGCTGATAGGTTGACTCGCATATGCCTAGTACTCTTCTGAATTATTTCACTTTCTTTTGTGTGATTGCATATGTGTAATGTGATCCCCCATGATGTTTTGTTTGATGTATCTCTCTTTCTTTGTAACATTCCTCTATTTGTATCTACATTATTCTCTATCATAAATTTATTTTACCTTTTTATTTATCTTCCATTTGGGGATGATGCAAGGCATCGAGACATCCATGTCTCTTCCATGTTGACCCAAAATATTTTCCTCTATCTTTTCTTTGTCTTGTGTTTTTCTTTTGTGGATGATGCAAAGTGTCAATAAATTCATGTCTCTTCCATGTTGATGTGAAAGGATTTTCTTTTTTTTCACTCTCTTTGTGTCATTCTTCTAGTTCTGAGTATTTGGGGAATGATGATAGTTCCAAGCTCTCTCTTAAAAATATTGTAACAAGAACATACTAACCTCAAATCCATGGATCCCTCATGTGTTTGGAGTTTCATTTTGGGGTCAACCCCTTCATTTTTCATGATGTAGCTTTATTTGGAAACATATGACTTGGCATAGGGATTTCCAAATAAGCTCTCATGTCATCTTTATTGTTAGCATTTATCATTTGCTACTTTAAGTAATTTCTCACAGCATGGTGTTTAGCAATTTTTTTAAAGTGGGAGCATACACTGGCATTATTCTTTTTGAATTTTTCATGTTTCATGGTGCAATCTTCTTATTTCATGTGATGTGTCTTTCTCTTTGTGGTGACATTGGGTGTGATGTCCTTTAAAATTATGATCTTTGTTAGGATATTATATTCCTCTTCGTGGCTTGATGCAACATACTGCATCCCCTAAGTTGTGAATCTTCTATTCTTTGATTGGTCCTCTCTTGGAGAAATTAGGCATAATGTCCCCTAATCTAAGACCTTACATAAACTAAGAAAGACTCTTGTGAACATTCCCTATTTTGTATTTACAAAACTTTGGTTATATAGCCACTTTGCATAATACACCTTGCATGTCTATGGACCCATCTTGTTTCTTCATGAGTTTCAAGCATACAAAGCTTTTCTTGCCTCATGAAGCTTGAAGTTCATTGTTGCATGGAAAATTATGAAAGTTATCAAGAGGTATAACTTTGGTCTGGTTGGACGAGAAGCTGATCTAAGGCATGATCTTGCCATAACCACTCATTTGTGTGTGAGGGCGCATATCAGTCATGTGTGTATGTGTGTGCGGATAGCCTAGAGTCCAGTTGCCTCAAATTGCGTGTATTTCTGAAAAAATAGCCTAGATCTAATCCACATCATGATGGAAAAATGGTCAAAGCTTGATCCACCCCTTCTTTTGCTTTTTCTTTTCTCCTTGTCTTTGGCACTGTATGATTGTTCCTTGTTATTGCTCCTTATATCATTTTCATGTGTATTCTTCTATACCTATGTTGGTTTGTCATAGGATCTTCATCATGGGGGCTTGATCACCCCTCTTGATCATCGTCATCCTATCTTACTAACATTGGTGCACTTAGACCCCTCTTGATGTGAGTTTGTCTACTTTAGTGTGTGTTTGAAGCAAGTTCCTCCTTTGACTAAAGTGCAGGCTAGATGTGGCAACGAAAAAAGTATCCCTCTACTTTTCCTTGCTTGTTTTGGATCTCCTTGTTAAATTGAGCATAATGTTGCCTTGATTTAGTGTTGTAATGTGCTTAACACATTCACATTAGGTATTGGGCCCTTATGAGCTAAATGAACTTAATTATACCTCATTTAAGGTGTTGTAAATTGTTGTACCACACTTTCACAGTAATATAGGGTTTCCATAATTAATTGGGCTTCTTTATACCTTATTTGGCCTTATTTTGCATCCACAAGCCTTAATTAATGTATCTTTTCAAGGATAATCCTAGCATAAACCAACATCTAATCATAATTTGTGTATTTTAGGTTGTGTGGCCCAAATTTAGTGATTTTAGACTCATACGCCACCTTGGGCATATGGGTCCCACCAAGGTTTCGGGGCGTCAATCCTGATTTCAAATGAATCTAAGCAATTTTGAAAATGTGAGATAATTAATGCCTAATGGGACTCATACACCACTTCTGGCGTTTGAGTTCCATGTGGCCCAAAATTAATTTGAATTCAAATTTTAGGAAATTTGGCACAAACAAGTATAAATACAAGGTTATTTCACTCATTTTTCATCTAACCCAAGCTTTCACGTATTCATGCATTCTAGAAAATTTTGAGTTCACAAGAGAATACAAGCATTCACAAGAGAACTCAAGAATATTCAAGAGCTGATTATCAAGTGTTTTGGATCATAATTCAAGTATTAAGCATCATTTCAAAGTCATCATGCATCATGTTTTTTTTTGAGCTAACAATTGTGATGTGGGGTTTCATGATTCAAGCTAGTGTTCAATTCAAAATCTATCACATTCAAGCAAGAGTCAAGATCTACATCCATTGGAGCCACTTCATACATGTTTGTAGCACTTTATTTCTAGGGTTTGGTGAGTTATAATATTGCATGTTGTTCATTCATCATTCCTTCATTTCATTACAATGTATGATTACCAAAAATGAGGTTTGACCAAGGAAAACCCCTTTCCACTAACAAAACAAAAAAAATCCATCTCTTTAGTGTGTGATTTGCAAATCTAGGTTGAATACATATTGAAGAGAAAGATTGGAGAAAATTTTTCAAGAGTTCAAAGTTTTCAAAGTTGTCACCTTGCTTTGGAGAAAATTAAAAGACATCTATAGGTTGCAAATCAGAGGTTCAGACTTGAAAATTAGGTGGACAAAGTAGAGTAGGGATTGAAGAGTAGATTCAAACCTTGAATTTCTAGAAAATCCTAATTGGGTTAATACACCACTTCTGGCGTATGAGTCCCAATGCAATGAAATTTTTAGTTTTCAGGTGTTTCAGACATATCTTTGCCAGATTTTTGTTCCTGCCCAAAAACCCTAATCTGGGACAAAATTTCCCAAAATGGTGTGAGTCCCAAGAGACATTAATTTCAATATTTTCAGCATTTCAAGTCTTCATTCAGGCCTCTATAGATTCCCAAGTGCACACTTTTGATTTCTCAACTTTCTATCTCAATTTACATGCTTTCATAGGTCATATAATGAAGTCTTGCATTGCACTAGGTTTTAACATTAGGTCTTCCATTCCATTAATATTTCAAAGCCCTAGCTTGGTGGTGAACCCCTCTTTAGTTTCTAATCAGACTCTAGGAAATCCCTATTACAAATCTCTTTCCCCTTTACACCCTTGGGTTGAGATCTCTAGGGTTTCCTTGAGTGAAACTTGAGTGTGAAGTAGGAACCCTATCTCCTTAAAGGTGGGCACCTTATATCCCGTTGTTTTAGGAACATTAAAAAATACATGCTAAGAGAGATTTGGTCAATAAACCTCATTGAGATTTAACCCTCTAAAAATTAAAAAACAAGAAAATTATGGGAATAACATTTTTTTTTAAAGATACGGTAGAATCTTAATGTTAGTAACTAAACTCAAATAAAAATAAATCAAGGTTGTAATATTCACATGCAAGATGGGGCCTTATACTGATCCTTTGTGCTCTTTTCCCCCTTACCCTTGGCCTAGGGAGGAGTGGAAACCTCCTTTCTTGTTGAGCCTACACTAGAACCTAATTCATCTTCAATATGTTTGTCATCACTAGATGGGGCCTCATCTTGTGTTTGATGAATGTAATATCAACTTCTTGGTGAGAAGAGCTAATAATTGGGTGTCTACTCACCTCTTATTTCTTCTTAGGATTGGCTGAGTGATAACACATATGTCCACTTCTTCTTCCTTATTCTAGTCTATAAGGGGAATAAACTAATTATCTACCTTATTAAACTCCTATTTATCCAAATCTGGACCATTATCTTACAATTGATAAAGAACCACAAAGGCATAGATTATAAATATACTCCACTGGAAATCTCATGTAGTATCTTTTATAGACATCAAAATCATTCAAGAAGATAATTTAGAAATACTCAATATGCATTTGGTGGGTATATTTCTTCCCCGTGTGCTTTTTCATTTTATCAAAGGGGTCAAACTTATCCCTCAACCTTTGAAATTGAAATCCAAAATTTTGAATCTCCACATAAGAATTCTTTGTTGATGGAGCTGAAGGACATAAACAAATCCCACTTCCAAATGTAAGGGGATATGGAACCCCTTCCCTATGCTTTCCATGTAGAAAATGGTGTGATGTGCACAATTCATCTTGTCAACTCCAACATGAAAATATTATTATTAGGATACTTAGGGACCCTATATGGGGCTTCTGGAAATCCCTCAATCTTGAAGTATGTAAATTTTTTGAATTGAATGAACCAATACCCAAACATTTTGATCATCTCCATGGTAGATGAGGATAATCTTTTGGTTAAGTCTCCTTCTAATGTTCTAACAATGCACATAGTGAAGGAGTTATTTACCCTATTGTAATGATATTTTGCATTTTATACCTATAATTGAGGATAACAATCACACACCTAATATTAATTATGGAATATACCCACATTTCCCATGCATGTTAGTCCTCTTTATCTAAATTTTTCTATGAATAAATATATAATATATGAGGTCATGAAGAATATTGAGGACTTCTTTACCAAGGAAAATTGGTTATGCAAGTTGTTGCTAACCATCTTCACCCAATCAATTTTTTTTTTCTCCTCTAAAAATTTCCTCAATGTCATAAAACATCTAGTTATTGAATGTGGATGTTGATGATATCACCAATACCCTATTGAGGAGGGTAACCAAATCATTTAGTTGATCTTTAAAATCACTTATGCAGAGGGTCTTTGGTAATTTATTTGCATTTTATGTTGGGTTCTTTATCCAATGGTCATTAATGAGCTAGAAACAACCACTAGGATTGGTGACAAAGACCCCAGATGCATAATCCTTGCTGGTAATGGTCATCTGTGAGAATGATGGGATCCAAAAGGTGCTAGAGATAGATTCAAGAGATAATTCAACCAAGAATCTCACCTAAATAATAATTATTCTCTAGCAATATTTGTGGAAATAATCCTAGGACCACATAATTTACTCTAAGAATAGCATGGAAGAAGGAAATACAACCAATTGTGATACCATATTTTGCTTGATTTTGGCAACCAAATTAGTCTTGTCTCTGAAGATTCTCTCCTTGAATTATTTAATGTCTAAATGGCCAATGTTTGTATCACTAACCATGGATCATGTTGATGAAATTCTAGGAGGATCCACTCCTTGGGATTCGTACTTAATTTTAGATGTCATGTCTATTTTTCTATAAAATCTACAAAAATGTCACACAACTAAAACTTTGAGAAAAAATTTATTTGAATGTTGTTACCATTAGCCATTGAAATACTAAAATTAAATTTCTTAAAAATATATAAATAATATGATCAAAATTACCTCATAATAAAATTAAATCATCCATAGCTCTTTATGTCAAAATGAATTTCAATAAAATATTTACAATTCTCAAATTTTGTAGGTTTTAAGCCTATGCGAATCTTGAAGAGTTGTGAGCTTCGAGCCAATTCAAGAATAGGAAAAAACTTAATTTTTTTTTCAATACTCTATGGAATAACACCACAAATCGGCATATTGAAACCCCTATAAATAGATATTTATGAAATTTGAGTGACACTTAGCTCATAAAAAATCTCTACAAAAATTTTGAGCTCAAAAGATGTTGCAAAAAATTAACACTTTGCGGGTATTTTGGGTTTATGAGAGTTTGGGAATATTAGCATTAATATTACCTATGTGGGAATACAAGGCTCAAAAACTCACAAATAGATTTATGCAGGAAAAGCTTTATAGCAATGAAGAGTTTGCAAAATCTAAGAATATGTGGGTTTTCGAGCAATGTAAACTTTTAAAATTTGTAGACTTTAGGTAATTGTAGGAATTTTAATCCCATGGGTTTATAAGAATTTATTAACCTTTTAATTATAGGTTGAGGACACTAAGAATTCCACATGCGAATTCCTGCAAGGGGTTTTGTGAATTTAAGATTTTGTGAGGCATTCACAACCATGACTAGACTTTTCAAGATCCTAAAATTTGAAATTTTAAAGGTTGCACACATGATTTGCATGACTAAGATTGTGAAAAACTGACTTTGTATACTCACCTCGCACAAACCCTAAATCACAACCTTCAAAAATCACTAAGATATGATCATGCATTGACTCTAGCTATTTCACTAGGTTAAATAAATTCAAGAACCCTATAATTTTGCTAAGACCTAAATCCACATAGTCACTCATGATTTACCAAATTACTTGTACCTAGTATAACAATCATTCACCATAGCATTATGGAATCTTTCCACTTTTTTATAATAAAATGGATTGAATTACATAAACCAATTTCCTAGCTCAACCACTATTCTAGTTGCTTCCAATGATAACATGTTTGCATAATCATTCACTAGGCACTTGATAATGGAATTTACAAATGCATTATTGAACTTGATATATTTTCTCAAAATTTTCCTTTATCTATAGATAGGGATAGTAATCATACACTTTTTCTTCTCTTAGGTGCATAGTTCTTACTTTGTTCCATCTTGGAAATTTATCTTGGTAAGTCAAGAAATAAACCAAGTATGATGTTGTATCTAGAAGTTGGTTGACCCTAGTATATTTGACAATCACTCATCTTATTAATTGTGGTTTTAGCACAACTAATTTCTACTCCTCTTAAAAATATGAGAGTTCCTTATAGGAACAAGCTCCAAGGTTACTTTTAGCCAGATCTTAATTATGATGGAACAAATGAGTGGTCTATGAAATTTCTCTAACAAGGGATCTTTGTCAAGGTAAAGTAAAATTTGGACAAAAAATTATAGTCATGTACGTCAAATATATTTAAATAGAGATCAAATATTTAAAATCTCTTAGAGAACTACCTATCTAATCAAATTTTTAACTTATCCTAATATATTCTAGACTTTTCATAAACTAAAGAAGCTACAAAAAAATGTTAAAAAGAGTTAATGTTTAGAGAAACAAACATTAAATTGCTAGATAATGATAATCTTATCATTAATCATTAGATTTGAATTTTTGAAATCAAAATAGCCAATATTATAATGACTAGTATTCACATAGTCATCCACAACACTAGTGCAAGAGTATGAGGAAAGTAACTATATAATGATGTTTCAAGTTAAATGCATTAGAACCAACATATTTCATGCATAAATTCTATATACTTAAATTATAAGATAATTTGCAAAAGAGATTCCAACAATTTATTCACTCTTAAAGAAACAAAGGAAAAAAAAATGACTACCAATATTGAGAGTATTTAAAAAATGGTAGGAATTATCCTAAAGAATGAGAAAATTATGAATCCTATTATGGTTTTCACACTAAAAATTTAACAGATCACTAGTAATAAAATTTCCAGTAACCATTAAGTCCACAAAAGAGCTATAAATAGTCAATATTCTACTTTAAAAATAACCATGACCTCAATAGGCTAACTCAAATTTACTTTGGCCCTTAGGGCTCAAAGTGTTCCCAATATAGAGGTTATTAAAAAAAAAAAAATTCAAATGAACCTATGGGTAGACACATTTGGTGCTATAATTACATGAAGGAAAACAAAAAATTTCCTATGATTATTTGTTTATTGCACTAGAAATTATCCTTGGAATTTCTTTGATGCTTCCTATATGAGTTTGGAGCTAGTGGAGTTTGTGTATTTGATCCTAATATTTATGGATATCAGTTTCTTCCCCATAGATTTCATCACTTCCTTGAACTCTAAGACCCTATCTTGGAATATGTTGAAGTTTCCTTTAGCTGTCATCAACTCATTGATGAGTTATTTAGTAAGAAGATTCCTTTTATTCCATATTAATTCTTTTATTATGACTTTAGCTAAAAATACCTTGATAAAACTTTCCCAGAAGGTGCATGGTAAGGCCTCAATAATTTTTTTGATCTCAACCATAGCTATAATGACAACATCATTCTTGATTGTAAACGTATGCTTGTAATCTTTAATCACCTTTATTTTATTTTTGGTGGCTTGAAACTACTATATTGGAAATTCAAAACTCCCATTGGTTATTGTTAGCAACAAATCTAGGGGGACACATACCAAATTTTCGAGCACCAAGTATTTTTTGAGAGCTATGGTTTATACCCCAAATTCAATAGTATAAAGATAAACACCAATGCAATCAAACATATTCTTATCCACCATACATTCATAACGTAATAGATAACATCACACAAATAGAACTTTGGCATTCAATCTATTAATCAACTCAAAATGATACAATGGAATATCTTCCCCTATACCCTTGTTTCATCCTTATCTACTCTTTACATTTATCCTTTTGTACAATTAGTCTTCGTTCATATATTTCTCTTTGTTTATTACATATATTATTTTCCACAACTATTACATATTATCATTCATATATTCCTTTATACATATAATTATGGGATGATATGTGACCCATCTATCCTACCCTTAGTCTACATGCTATCTTTACAATGTTATGATCTAGAAGTTTTTGTGTTAAAATGCATATGATTTCCCTACTAGTTTCTTCACTATCTTGTTTTCTAACTAACATCATCCCTCCTTTCAAAATTTTGACTATGTCCTCAATTCAATGCTACTCTGCTAGAAGTATATCTTTGTATATGTCCTTGAGGATAGAAAATGTCATATCCCATTGAGTTTTGACTAGATGTAGCTATTGTGTTTGTAACTAGATTTGTAATAGAAGTGTCTCTACTTCTAGTAGTGTTTGTGGAATTTGTATCTTTTGGGATAAGTATTGAACTTCCTAGATGACTCCAGTAATGTGGGATAGCCTTAAACTGAATACCTCTTGGAGTTGGTGGAATCTTTTTCAGATCATGTCTCGTTTGTTGGCATATTGTTGTCATTGATGTCAAAAGGAGATGTCTCATGTCTATGTGATATCCTGCTTGGGATATTGGTAGCATTTGGTTGGTAGAGATAAAATTTAATAGGTATAGTCATGGCGCTAAACATTGTTTATATTCTCACATTGACTACTTATTGGTGGTTGCAATTTTCTTAAGTGACAAATTAAGCCATTAAGTTCATTGGGGCAACTAACCCTCTTTTCTTGTGTCTACTGGCTCAACAAATATTTGATGCTCATAATACTTCTTAAGTCACGAGGTGAATATTTTTCCTTGGTAAGATTGATGGGGATGGTTGAGGCTTGAATATTTAACATATTTTCCACAAGCTTGACATGAATATTGTGGATTCCTATCTAAGTACCATAGAATAGTGGACAATGGTGGAGATCGAACATAGGTGATTGGATGGTGCATGCAATGTGCATGGACCGAATATAGAGATATGCATCAAGAATGACTGGTGAAATGAAGGTAGGTGGCAATGAGTGATTGATTGATATGGAAATTCACATCTCCATTGTGAATTTCATAGTGATGACAAGGATTGAATATTTGTGGGACCATATCTAGCCCCACAAAACTGTGGACTTGTGATTTGTGTCTTAATGTACCATTCTCTCAACAAGCTACATATGATGAAGATCGATGGGAATGGTTAAATAATACCATTAATCTGATGGTCATGTTTTAAAAGGTTGAATGGTAAATGAAAATTGATAGATCATGGTGTGAAAAGCAACAGATCAATGAATTAGGTTTAAATTGAGAATCCTCAATGACTACGATAGTGTGAACTAGGGTTTTAACTATAAATCAACTCAAGGAGTGAATTCAATTATCCCAACCACTCCAACTACTAGTTTTATTGATGATTAGATTGGTGACATAGACATATAGGTAGTGAAAAATTAGATCAAGATTCATTACAGAGAATATGAATTTGAAATTGAAATCTTAGTTGTTCAATATGCTAGAAAACATCTTTGATTCTGATAATTGGATGCATGGATCAATGATCTACTGGTGTGTAGAAGAAGATAAATATCAAACCCTAGTAGAGAACTTGTATTGTGTGAAAATAATGAGGTAGATGTTGAAGGTCAGTGATGAACACAAAAAGGAAAAATCACAAATTGAAGAATATGAGGATGTTGCACAAGGGAAGAGTGAAGGTATGTTGCATATGAGAAACTAAAGCCTTTTGAGAGTCATTGAGAATACGCGGGAGAAAAGTAGCATGGAGAACATTAAAGGATTTGCTTAATCCCTGAAGACGAACAAATAATGCACTAATAAAAAAGATGCAATAGAGTGGTGTGGTGCATCTGCAAGTCTTTTGAGGTAGACAAAGAATGCACTAAAACAAAAAGAATGAGTGCAGTAGTAGTGTGTATGAGTGGAACCCAAATAAAAGGTTGGGAGTCTTAATCAGGGTTCATCTTCAAGTACAAAATAGAGGAGGTGCAAAACAAAGAACTAGGTTGTAGTTACTATAGGGTGGGTGCTTGAAGTTAAATGAAATTTTGTGGTCGCTTTCTATTTTTTTTTGAAAACTCATAGCGCAAGCACATTATAACGTGCTCACATTATTGCACGTTAAAAGCAAAAAAAAAAAGTGAAAGTTTTCATTTTCACTTTGATTATTTTTTTCTTCTTCCTGCAGCCAAAACCCCCAACTTTCACACTCGTGTTCTAGGAGGAGGTATTGGGCACAAATATTCAACAAGAGTTGCTATTTATTTGCAAGGATGGTGCCACAAAAATGAAGAGGTGGGAGAGGCAAGTATTGTTTGCTATTTCTTTTGAATTTCTTAGTTTTAGGTTGATTTTGTTAGTTTTAGGTTATATTTGATATATATTTTTTTGAATTTGTAGGAGATGAAAATGAAATTGCAAACCCTCAAAATCCTCAACAAGAAGAGCAACCAAATCCTGAAGAGAATCAACCTCAACAACAACCTCCTCGACCATTGACTCAACACCCTCTTGGAACTCAACAAAATTTAATGAGTGAGATTGAGAACAACAAAAAACAAATTGAGTATTTTATTAGTAGGTTGAGTGATCCAAATGGTTCAACCATATAAATAATGACCCTCGCAAATTAATTGAAAGATATGTTAAAAAATGTAGATTCAATTAGCAAAAAAATAATTGGATGGCAAGATAGGAGGCAGGTGGCTAGGGAATATTATGCGGATAAACTATCATATAAACAAGTAAAGGATTTAAAAATTACAAAAGGTGATATTTGCTCATTATTCACTAACCCACACACAAATCAAAATATTAGCCTCAACGTGAAGAGGTTTCCTATTTATTGGTTCCACCACCAAGAGATTAGGAACCATTTTTATGATAGGTGGTACATGGTCTTTGATGACCGATCGTGCAAAAATTGTGAAGTCCCCTAGTATTTTCTTAGGAAACTATACAGTGAGTTCATATTGAACAAAATCCAAAATTATTTTGATATGAGGGACTTCCAGGGAAGAGGTGGGGGTCGGCTCAAGATAGCCCTGGTGCACAGTTAGATCCTACACAACAAGAGATACGAGCTCTCGCTAGGCCACCTCATGAGCACATTGTTATGTCTACCATCGTGAAGGAGAGTGTCAGTGTAGAGACATTGCAGGTGATCAACACTTTGACCTAGAGTGTCATCCATTATACTATCCCTATTCTACAATGCCATTTAGTGGAGTCTTTGAGTGGTGGCCTTTGAACCCATGTGTGTCAATCTTGAGGGGTGACTTGTTCATATGACCCTATCAAAACTTGGGAGGCTGCTAGACATGATCCATATGCAGCTACGGAGATGGAGAGGGTGGATGAAATTTTGCATGATGCATATGGCATTGATACTTGGATAAAAGTTAGCATGTTCATTGAATTTAATTTATTAAATTTTGATTTTGAAATGCAAGATTAATTAATTTAGTTTTATGATTTTAATAAAATTGTAGGGTCAATGTTGAGACTAGATACGTCGGCCCTCAACCTACTTTTTTCTGCAGTACACCTATCGGTGGGGTATGTAACTAGTAAACAATTATAAATTTATTACATGTTAATAACATTGTTTTACGAATGGTATTTTAATATTTGATTTTGGATGTTGAACAAGGTAATATTGGAGGTTTTGAGGGAACACCTCCTAGTGCCAATGGATTTACTCAAACCTTCATGGAGGTAATAGAATAAAAAGTTTAACTAATGAATTGTACTTAATAGATTTGTGTAGTTTATATTTATATTGTTGGTTACGTTGCATTGCACATCATTCAAACTCAAAACATTATTTCACATTCCATAACTAATTATAACTATATTTTGATAGATGAAAAAATTTCAACTACAATATGTAGTTATTTAGAAAGTCAACATAAGTAGTGATGCAATTACTTCACATGGAGGCATGTGCTTGCAAAGGTGCACCTGCACAACAAACTATGGATGCTTGGAAAAAATCTATAAACCATAATAGTAAGCCATAGCATAAATAAGGTAGATAGTAGTTTGAAAAAATGCCTCGAAGAAATGTAGTCTCATGGTGATGGAATTCCATTCCATCACCATGGGACCACATATCTTTGAGGTATTTCTTCAAAATGCTCACCACCTTTTCTATGATACCACATTTTTCATAGATGTGCACAAAAGCATTTTATCAAACTACTCACTTCCTTGATACTATGGCTAAAAGCCTAAAATAGGTGCTTTCCAAAAAACTATGGATGCTTGGAAAAATATCTATCAAAGCATAAGAGTAAGCAATAATACCATAGGAAATGCAATGAAATTTTTGAAAAAAATTCTAAAAGAAATGCGGTCTTATGGTGATGGAATGCCATGACCTACATTTGTTTGTAATGGCATTCCATCACCACGAGATCTCATTTATTTTGAGGAATTTTTTCAAACAGTTCACTACCTTTTCTTTACCACCAATGTTATTGTACGTCTATGAAAGCATTTAATGAAATAGTTCAATGGCTTTATACTATGGGTAAAAGCCTAAAACCATGTCCTTTCGAACAAGATATGGATAGGAAAAATAGTAAGCATAATAATCATAAATATATAGTTTGATAAGTACTCAAAATTTTGTTCATTAGATCTCATACATTATAAGTCATGAAACATAGATCGCTATTGTAACTTTTTTGTGATTGAATAATTTGTTGTTTTATTTTCAGATGTTGGTTGTGGAAACACCTCCAAATGTTATGAGGGAAATGGATATTGGTGTCTCATCCACTATACAATCCTCAATGGCTCTGACAGGGGTGGTATGAGGCAAATTGTTAAATTTCAATTTACATTCGTTGTTATAGATGTTAGTTCTAGTGAAAAATCAAACCATTATTCATTCGTAGTTTAATTTCTATTTGGATGGTTTATACAGGGCTTGAGCACGCCTCAACACTGGTGTGCAGATATTTCCCTCGTGGGGAGTGATCGTGAGATGGTCGTAAGTGATTTTTTTTTAAAATATATCATTTTTAATAATGTAATTTCTATATATTAATGTTTTTACTTCTTATTGTAATAGGGTATGTGTAGGATCATGATGGGCCAAAAAGTGGCGATATGATGGGTATATGTAGGGTATGTGGTTGACAACATTTTTTTACCCAAAATTGATGAAATGAAAAGGGTTTTTAAATGAGATTCTCAGCTTCCCACCAATATAAATTATTCTTTACTTTGAATTTAATAAATAATTATTATTCATTTTCTATTTGAATTACGACTAAAGTCCTGATTGATAGGATGATTGAAAAATATCTATAGCTTTCAAATGATATCATATTTTTTGAATTTGAAACATGTGTCACATTCTATGCTTCACATAATATAGGATTAAAAAAAATAAAATTGAATTTCATGAAGTTTTGATCAAGTTAAGGTGGTCAGACATATGAGTTTTTATATTTTTTAAAAGTTGTAATAAAAAAATTCATAATTAATTATTTACTTGGAAAAAAATTATAAAAATATGCATCACATTGGGACATGAGTCCTCTACTTATATATAAAATATTATAAAAATATTATCATTTTATTGTGGTTAGGGTGGTGACAAACACCTTATTTTTTCCCTGAAATTTAAGTACTATTGCATTGAAATTTCAAATTTTCACCAAATAGATTTTTTTTAAAAAAAACCTAGTAGTTTAGAAACTAAACTCAATTTTCTATAGATTCTATTCTTACATATTTTTGAAATAATATAGAGAACTTATTCAAAATTTTACGTCAAGTTTCCTAGCTTTGATTTTTCTAAATTTTTTGCCACTTAAGGGCCTATTTTTTCCATCATGACCCTGCACATACCCAACAGTTAAAACTTCACCAAGAACTTAACTGTACTAGGAGGAGTAGCAGGAGCACTCCTCAAGTGCATAACAAAGGAGTGATAGACCTATCACCATCCGATTGACAAGCAAAGGAAAGAGTTTATTTCAAGAGTTTGGAGAGCAATGACTTTTGATTCCAGAGCCCTTTGTTGTATGCCTACATGGCATTTTTGTACATATTTTGTATTGGATATATTTGACATTGTATGCCTATATGGCAATCTCGTAAGCCTATATGGCTATTTTGTACCTATATTTTATACTTATATTGACATATTGATGTATGCGTACATGGCTATTTGGTTAATACAATTTTTTTTTTTATCGATGGTGTCCATATTTTCATGTTATAAATTCATGGTTCAATAGATATGAGTTACATGTATTCAAGTGTATACTTTACAACTTATGTGTATACTTTGTGACTTACTTGTGTTCCAATGTATACTTTACAACTTACACATTTTCATTTGTATACCTTGTATTCATGCATATAATTTGTATTAAGTTGTGTATACTTCAAGGCATATGTGTTTGTGACTACTTGTGCTTCCCTTATTCACATGTACATGCTTGGCTTATTCATGTGTATACTTATTAATTGGTTAGCCCTAGTATTGATCATTGTTGTCCTTCATGGTTTGTCTTGAATAAATTAATTGATTGATGGTAAACAACTTTATCTAAAAGAAAAAAACACATTTTCAATTGGTATTCCATGAAATGATTGATAAAAGATTCCAATATATTTAATCCTTTGATTGGAACGACTCAATTAAGCAAAGGATACATAATCTTCACAATAGGGGATAGCGTTAGTAATCTCTTCCAATTTGAACATCAGGCCCATATCACCGAGACACATCCTGAACAATAGGTGGAATGGTCTATTTGAACATATTACACTCAAACCCTTAAGGGATCGATCTGGTTGAACGTAGCTCAAAGTGACTTTGTGTGTTTGGGTGAAAAAGAGGACCATGCCTAGCATAAACATACCTATTTGAAAGTGTTGGAATAGTCCATTTGGTCACACAAGTTGCAGAATAAAAGTTGCACCACTTTGCAACTTTCCACTACTTGCATTTGACACTTTTTCCATTAACTAAAAACTAGACACCAAAGGAAAACCAATCTGAGATAAAAAAAACTGAGAGAGGTTATTGTAGAGGGGCCCAACACGATTCCACAGGATTAGATGAGAAGTTTCTAAGCATCATGGTATCCTAGTAACAACATGCTGAGGTTTGTAGCCATTTTGCACTTTGGACCCTTAAGGGATCAATCTGGTTGAACGTATCTTAGAGTGATTCTGCATGTCTAGGTGCTAAATAAGACCATGCCTAGTGTAAACATACCTATTCAAATGTGTTTGAATAGTTCATTTTGTCAAATGAGTTACAAAATGAAAGTTGCACCACTTTGCAAATTTCCACTACTTGCATTTGACATTTTCTCCATCAATTGAAAAATTGGACACCAGAGGAAAACCACTCCAAGATAACAAAAAATGAGAGAGGTTATTGTAGGGGGGCCCAACATGATCACATAGGATCATATGAGAAGTTTATAATCATCACGGTATCCAAGTAACAAAATGTTGAAGTTTGCATCCATTTTGCACTTTGGACCCTTAAGGGATTGATCCAGTTGAACTTAGCTCAGAGTGATTATGTGTGTTTGGGTGCAAAAGAAGACCATGCCTAGCATAAACATACCTATTCAAATGTTTTGGAATAGTTCATTTGATCACACAAGTTGTAGAATGAAAGTTGCACCACTTTACAACTTTCCATTACTTGCATTTGACACTTTTTCCATCAACTAAAAATTGGACACCATGGGAATACCATTGGACACTTTTTCTGCAAGGAGAGCCCAATAATTTTTTATTAGTTTAATTATAGATGTATGCAAAGTAAAAGAATAAAAAGAAATAGCTTATCCAAAATGGAAATGAAATGAAAATAGATGAAAGGAACTTACAGATAGGCATGGAAGTCTCTCAACTTAGTCACTCCTGGTCATACATCTTCACTGGGAGTTCCAAGATACCTATTACACACAACACCTCTCATGAATAGAATATCTTGAAATTTGAGATTCTCTTGTAATGTATACATCATAGGTGCTCATGATAAGGTTAACTTCAAATGAATATCTTGAAATTCCCTCACCAAGTTTCACACACACTTTTGTAATGGCTTAAAATCATAATTGAGATTTGTCAAGATCATCAAAATAGGGATGTTGCATTACTTTTCTACTTGATATTCTCTTGGATGGCTCATAAACCTGCATTTTCTGCAAGGGGACACAAATCAATTTTTACCAAGTTACTTACAGATACACAAAGTAAAATAATATGATAGCATTCGCATCAAACAAATTAGTGTGGATACAAGTATAAATTAATACGAACCATTGTGCATATACTTACAAATTAATCCAATGAACCATTCGGGTCTATTCTAATCTTTATTGTGTCAAGTATTGCCTCATGGTTAGACTCACAGACCTTGCACAAGGTCTTGTTCAAAGATCTACCCCCATATTTTCTCAAATGAACATTGTATGCCACAACTAGTTTTGAGTAATGAAGAATCTTATGATGTGTTTCAAAGTCGTCAAATAGCCAATGTTTAACACTCTTATGTGGGTACCTTCTAAGCCATGTTCTAGTAACAATAATTGAGCCTATAAGGTATTTGATGTTTTCTCCATCTATAATTGGGGCTTCCAATTTCTTTTTGGCCTCAACATAACGATACAAGTAATAGTCTATTCCCTTTTCATTTTCTTCATCTGCAATAACTACATAAACATGCCTTGCATTGATATGTGCAACAAATCACTTGAAATTAGTCAACATTATGAATATAGTACAAAGTAAGATAACAATATGGAATTTCAAAAACTAAGTAGATATATTACTTGGTTGAACTAGATTTGATACATGGTCAAAGTCGACTGATGATTCCATCTGTGTTAGTTCCAATTTCATCAGAGGGCGATACATGTGAAATGGGCTAAGATAACTTTTC
Organism: Sequoia sempervirens; assembly: GCA_007258455.2. Lineage (NCBI taxonomy): Eukaryota > Viridiplantae > Streptophyta > Pinopsida > Cupressales > Cupressaceae > Sequoia > Sequoia sempervirens. The sequence goes on from VDFB02109042.1 coordinate 7,088,607, forward strand.
AACCATTTTTCAGCCCACTCCCTTGACTCACAATCATTTTAGGCTTACATTGTACATGAAGAACAAAAGCATGCCATATTACGTGTATCGATACTCCATGAACCTATATTTGAGCTAAGGAAAGAGTGTAGCTCACTCGATCTTGTTAGTGTACAACAATCCTCATATGGTGAAATGTTAGTATCATCCATCAACTAAAAATATTTATGAACTGAAGATGTACCTTCATTGCCTAGACCCATCAAAGCATTACACCACTTGGCGATTGATCTTGCATCTATCAACTTTGCACTATCTTTATACTTTAACTCTTCTCATGCTAATTCTCTTTCCATGCATGCTCCTGCACCATCATGCTTCCCCTTTCCATGTTTGGCCTCACAAAAGTTCTACATATGTTGAACACCTATAGTGAGATGCATCCTGCACAACCAGTAGAAAATGTGTGTGTTCTTGAATTCTGCTATATAGTTATCTGACCATATTATATGTTGACCGTATGCTATGCCCCTTTTAGCCAAATCACTATAGAAAATTTGGAAACAACCTTGTACGAACTCTAGAGAATGTGTGTGATCATCACTAATATAAAAGTGATACTCCATCAATACCTTCCTTTGGTCCTTTGTACTATTAGCTGCATGAATGAATGCTATGTGCACAAATATCAAAACCTATGTGGAGTTGTAATACTATGATTGCACCTCACATTGTGGCTGTAGAGTGTAGTTCTCTGCAAATTCAACCACTGATACTATGCTACCAACTGAAAAGGTTTCCTTTCATATCTTGAATTGTGTGTCTAGCGATCAGGCTCTATGGGTATTCCTTGCTTACTCATACATTAGATTCTCATGAAACATGGACATAAATTGATACACTAGAATATTTTGAATAACCAAATCACACCTTTTTGCTTGAGACCCATCTTTTGTAGTGCATGCCACTTTTTTATACTTCTCTAACTCTACTAGTTTCTGTCCCACCTCATCTATGCTTTGCATATGTTGACATATAAGAATTCGTTGCAAACCACCGCAATGCTCACATGAACCATCCAAGATGTTGTCCTGTAGAATATTTGGCCATCCTCTATTTCACATAATTTTTTTGATAAAAACTCTCTTGAAGATTTTGGTGGGGCTTCTATGCCACAATCCTGCAAAACATCGTTAGTATGCAAATGTAAACATATAGAATGATGAACATCATAATGGTTAGAGAATTCAGTATGTAGTCTACAACAACAAATAAAGCATGTGTGATTTATCTTGACATAAAAAGGTTTAAGAATTTCAAAAAATATTTGAGAAATACTAATTTGAGGATAATCATTTTGAAATTTATGAAAAAATTGGGTTTGAGTTGTATCCAAAAAATGCTTTGGATGTGGCTCATAGTTCCAACTACCAATTCTCCTTCTTATGACATCCCTTTGATTTAGAGATGGCCTTGTATTATTCTTCCAATACTCTTCAATTAGTGTTCTCAATGATTCAATTTTTTTTTTATCTTTATGTGGTAGTCTCCCCAAGAATTCCCATAATTCATTTGAATTGGTGCTCTCAATTCTTTGCTACCTTTGAATGGATTTTGATAATTTTTTTCTACTAATTCCCATTTGTTCACTTGTATTTTTAATGATACAATATCTCTTTGTTTAATAGCTTACCAAAATTGATGTAATGACATGTTGGGTGACATTACTATCTTTTGAGCATGAGGTCTTATCCATACTCTCATAAGCTTCCATTATATTCTTCACAATAGTGTTTTCACTTGATACATTCGATGTTCTCAAGCTACGAGTATTCATGATGTTTTTTTAATTTAAACCCCACATCATTTGAACAAATAGTTGACATATTGCGGTCTTACTTATCCTTTCAAAGAAGATTTTCCAAATCTTATCAGCATATCTTCTACAAGTGCATTCTGGAATCTTACCTTCCATGTGCTACAAAATATCCTCATCAATATTAATAAAAAACTTTTCCTTTCTATGCAAAATTCTAGGTGGTGTTCTCCTAGGTACATACATCTCAACATTAGCAATTTCATTAATATTTAATTGAGGTGGGTTAGATTGCATACCTTTGATCAAAGATGGAGTAGAAGACATACCTTGATCTTCACATGGGGATGATGGAATACCTTCTTCATCAAATCTGAGTGATGTAATCTCAACTTGAGATGTGGTGGATGGTGTCCAACCATATTCACTTGTGGTAGATGGTGTCCCTCCATATTTTCTTGTGCTTAATGGTGTCCCTTTGTATTCACTTGCAGTACAGGGTGTGTCTCCAACTATGATATATGCATCATTCCTATCATTTGTCCTAGCATGACTCTCTCACATTCATTCCCTTTGTGTTGCCAATTTTTTTTCTCTTTTTGATGGTTGAGGTTCCTCTTCAATTGGCTTGTTTTCATGAATCATTTCCAATTTATTTTTTTCATGATATGTTGCTACCTATTCTCTCTCCTTTTCTTTGAAGGTTTCATACTCTTCGTTTGTTAGTTTTTTTCTTGTTCATTTCTTCAGCATGTTAGATAATTTTACCTATAGCATGATAATGAGACAAATATTAGTTCCTCAAAAATGTATCCATTAAAATAAATGAAATATATGTCATTCAAGGTTTTATAAATAGACAACATAGGTGATGAGGTAGCTTCACTAATGAGGTAATTTAGAAACAAAGATGAAAACCAAAATAGTTTAAATTGGTGCTATCAATGTAGGAGGAGTTGGTGCAAGAGCGCCATTTAAAGTTGTTAATCCATTTAAGGTTGAATAAGGTGTAGATTATAGTTTTGGAGGGATGTTGTCTTAATAGGGTCTATAATACCATGTGTTGATGTAATTGGTCATTTTTTCTGGTGCAGGATCACCTACACCTCAACCTCCATTTTGGATTCTTTGATGGTGAATAGGTTAGAAAGAGTATTTTTGAGTCTTTTGAGTGTTTTTCATCTTCAATAAGGTCTAATAAGACCATTGGATAGGTTCTAGGTTGAGTTTCTAAGTTTTGAGTCAAAATGTACAACAATGCAATCTTGCACTAAATGTTGCTTTTGTAGCCTTTGAAGAAAAAAACAAGAATATTTATGTAAGTGTGCGAGGTTTGGGGTCTTGAAAATTTAATAAGGCTGTTTCAAGGTTATTTGAATGGTTTTTGAGGTCATAGGTCTTTAGGATTGAAAGTTGCTCCAAAATTGCAAAGTTGTCATGTTGTACATTGGTGTAATTTCACTAACGGTTCCCTCTTTAAAAAAATTAGTTGAGGGCTGTTGGGGAAGGTAGGAGAATGTTTAAAAATCCTTCGTTGGGTCAAGGCTAGGCTGTTGTTGGAATTTTTGAAGCATCTAATAAAGAGAAAACTTTGTTTTTCCATTTGTTGTAGCATTTTTTACTGTTCTTTTGTTCGGTACAGATTGATACATAACTGTACGGGCTCCAAATATTCATGGTTTGATAGAGGGTAGAGATAGCTTCATTTTTGCGGTGATCTAGCTTGATTTCATTAACAATTAAGCAAGTTACATCAATTTTAGTGAAAGTGGGTTTGAAACCCTAGCAAACAAGGGTTTGGTCACCAAAATGGGCATAATTCTCATTTCCACCATGGGAAAAATATAAAACTTGGTGGAATGTTAGGTTTAGGGCCCTTCTACATGTTGCAATTTTTTTCAGAGAAAAAGATGGAGGTTTGCAAAATTTATTTGATGCCCTAGGTCAATTTTTCCCTTGTAAATGTATGCAAATTGTCTTTCGAATGCACTTTTCATAGTTTTCTAAGTATTTTTGCAATACTAATGGATGTAAATCATGGAACAGGTCTTGAGGAACCTATTGGATTCTTTTAAAAGAATTAGGGGTGTTAGGGTGTGCCTTGACAAGTTGAAAGCTTTGTTGTATAGGCCTAGTTAAGCCTTGTTTATGGCTTGTAAATTAATATTTTGATACATTTGTTATGGGTGTTTGATCCTGTGCTTT
>VDFB02109042.1:7099337-7160040 GCA_007258455.2 Sequoia sempervirens
TCTCCCCCACTCTCTCCCACTCTCTCCCACTCTCTCCCACACTCTCTCAATTCTCTCTCTCCCACCCCTCTTCTCTCTCTCTCTCCCTCTCTCCCTCCCACCCTACCTAGCTAAGTCCCTCTCACTCCAACCCCTTTTGTCCCACTCCCTCTCTCTAGACTCTCTCTCCCTCTCCCTCAAGTCTATCCCTTGCACCCCCTCTCTCTCATATCACTCCCTTTGGAAACCTACCTAGGTAACTCTCTCTCTCTTTCTCTCCCCTCTCTCTATCTATCCCTCCCACCCTACCTAGATAAGTCCCTCTCACTCCACCACCTCTTTCTCTCCCTTTCTCAGGTTGAACTCCTCCCACACCCTCTCCCTCTCTCAAGTCTCTCTCTCCCATTCCCTCTCTCTTGCACTCTCTCTTCCTACCTATCTCTCAAGTCTCTCCCTCTCACCCTACCTAGCTAAGTCCTCCTCACTCTAACCCCTTCTCTCCCACTTCCTCTCTATTAAAATCTCACTTTCAACCCCTCTCCCTCTCTCTAGAATCTCTCTCTCCCTCTCCCCACCCCACCCTACCTATAAAACTCTCTCTCTCTCTCTCTCTAAAATTCTCCCTCCCTCTAATGACATACATAAATACATACAAGCTGTAATACACTTGCACTGATACATATAGGCATACATACATACATACATGACACACCATCATACATGTACATACAAACATATCAAAAAAAATTTAATAGAGTGGAATTTAACATTAAGGAAGACATAACGTGCTCTTGTTGTGTCTTGGTTTACATGTACCCTAGATAAACAAAAATAATGTCAAAACTAAGCCATAACTCGAGCGCATTATAACATGCTTGCATTATATTTTGCATTGGGAATCCCCAAGCCTTAGCATCGGTATTTTCCTTGGAATACCAACCCAAAGGCTTGGAAGGAATTCCCAAAAACTAGAGATGTGTTTTTGCAAATTCTACAATTTTTCACATAATCGGGTTCGTGCTCACCGTCAGGATTGCATCTAGTTCAATATCAACAAAATTGAACACATGGGTAATGTTAGGTTCTCTCTTAGCTATTTAATGATGTAATTTTTTTCACTTTTTTACAATGATAAGCCTTTCATCCATAATTTCTTTTGTTTGTATGTATTTTTTTGCAAAAAAACAATGTTTGGTGTTTTTTTCATTATAAATTAACCGTTCATCGATAATTCAAATAAACTACATTTTTAGAAACTAGAATAAATTCTACAATTTTTTTTTTTTTAAAAAGTAAATTAATTTCCAAAATTTGTAGGAGGGCATGGCCAAAATTCTACTTCTTAGGAAGTGCCCACTTAGAAAATTAGTAAAAAATCAAATATTCATTAAAAAATTATCAGAAAAATCATGCATCAACTAGATACTGTTAGCTAACTTCTTACCATAGCCATTTTAAAAATACTACAAAAATTTCACCATTATAGGGTCATACAAGAGTTGCTATGTTATGTTTTTCTGACAAAAAAAACCAATTTGTGTACGTCCATCTTTTGAACCCCTTAATCTCAACCATTTTCAAAATCAATTAGTAGCTTAGAAAGTAGACTTAGAGCACTTTGATCCTTGTTTTTGTTTCGTCTCAAAATTTTGAGTGTAACTATCCTCAATTTCATGTCCAAGGTCAGTATTTCCTATGTTTAGAAAAAAAGTGGCCACTAAAGCCCCCTTTTTGGGAACCATCTTGGTGCACTTACCCTATAACCAATTATTGAGTAGTTGCAAGTTGAGTTCCAAAATTGAACTATATTCTATTAAACAAATTGTAGTAACTCTTAATGTAAATATTATTGGTGGGTGCCATAAGATATCTAGGTAGGTGCTCAAAGTAGGGAGTGGGTGCTTCCTTGGAGTAGGTGCCCCTAAAAAAAGGGATTGTTGTCCTTGGGATTGGTTTCCTTAAACATTGAAACAAACATTTTTATTGTGAGGTTGTATTAGAACAATGGCTCCTAGAAAAAATTCTCACTGTGGTTTTTACCACCTTGGGTTTTCCATGTATATCTTGTGTTATGCGTATGTTTATGTCTCTTCTTATGACTATGTTGATTTTCTAAAACCGAGTTAAAAAGGAATCAATTTATTAAGAGTTACTAGGGCTAAATTTTAAGTAGTCTACTAATTCACCCCTCTCTTAGTAGATCATTGTGTTCTAACAATTGGTATCAAAGTCAAGGTTTCCTAGGAGAAGCTTAATCAAATCCAATAGGTTTTAGACAAGTGAACACAATGGATAATCAAGAAAGCTCCTTCAAAAACAAGGTACCTCGATTTGATGGATCAGATTATGCCTTCTGGAGCATTTTGATGGAGTCATACCTAGGATCTATAGGATTTGATGTTTGTATGTCTATTAAGAATAATTATGTTTCTCTTGCTACTCCTCTCACTGATGTTGTTGGGAAGAAGGATTATGAGAACAATTCTAAAGCCAAGCATGTTATTCTCTATAGCTTGTCAAGTTTAGTATTTTTCAAGGTGATGCATTTTCAAACTGCACATGATGCCTAGGAGAAGTTAAAGAACATATATGAAGGGGATGACAAAGTAAAACTGACAAAGTTACAAATTCTTAGAGCTAAATTTGAAGGCTTGAAGATGGGTGAATAAGAAAAGATTTCAGATTATCTTTTAAAAGTTGAAGAGGTTGTAAACTCCATTAGAGGATTTAGAGAAGTAAAATAAATGGTCCTTGTGCAAAAATTTCTAAGGTCAATGACAAACAAGTATGACCCCAATATTTTTGCAATAGAAGAAGGAAGAGAAGTAGATAAACTCACTCTTGATGAGTTGCATGGAATATTTACTACATATGAAATGAGAATAGGAGATGCAGAGAAATCCAAAAGAGAAGTTGCATTTAAAGCTACAAACAAGGAGAAGGATGAAACACCTAAGAATGGAAAGGTAGAAGAAACTTCATCTAGGCATGAATAGATTAATGAGGAAGAGGAAAAATTCATTAGAAGGCTAAGAAGAGGATCCAAAAAATATAGTGGTAAGTTACCCTTGAAATGCTTTGATTGTGGTAAAGTAGGCCACTTTGTTTCAAAATGCCCATATAATAAGAAGGATAAATCTGAACAAGAATTAAATGGTAAAATGAAGAAAACCTACATCCGTAAGAGATGAAATTTTGAAAAAAAGAATATTTTATACATCCAAGAAGATAGTGATGTATTGGATGACTTCCATGAATCAGATGAAAAATATTATGCCTTCATGATGAGAGAAATTGAATATCTTTTCATGGAAAAATAATTTTGAGAACAAAACGTTGGCAAGGTGTAAGACCTTGGAGAGGAAGGAGAAGTTGATCTAGAAGGAGAGCTTATTTGTGCTCTAGATGAAATAGATGACCTCAGAGATGAGATCAAGTTTGAAGAAGGAAAATAAGAAGTAGAATAAAATTTCTCAAAAGGAGTTAGAAAAACTAACCAAGAACCTTGAAGAATCTAATCAAAATGTGGTAAGCTTGAAGTTGCAAGTAGAAGAAGCCATGAGAATGGAGGTTGTGATAAAATCCAAGCTTCAATCTGAGGTTGATAGATTCATGAAGCTTGAGGAAGAGGTTGCTGCTCTAAGAAAAGATCTTGAGAATGCTAGGGATCAAGTAGAGAAAGGGATAAAACTAAAAAGAGGATCAACAATCCTTGATGAATTTTTGAGCACTCAGAAGTCCTCTAACAAAGAGAAATATGGACTAGGACTATAAAAGGGTAAGAGTACCTTTATAGATACTTTTGCAAAATTGTATGAAATATTTAGGGAAGGAAAAAAGTTTGGGTCTAGTGGAAATGAAATCAACAAAGAAAAAAAAAAATTGAGAAGAGATTTGCTAAGGTAAAGGAAACTAGTGAAGAAAAGAAGCCAGTTGCAGATAAGAAGGAAAACTGATTAGTTCCTAATCACCAGAAAGTGAGACAAAACATAAGGAGAATTAATGTTGATGGATTTACAAGGGCAAGAAATATAAGAAATTCAATGTAAAGAAGAGCATCCTATATCTTGCACAAGGAAACACTATGACTAGGTATTAATCACACTTTTATGCATATTGTTACACTTGTAATTAGTTTGTTCATAGGGATAGAGAATGTAGAGTCATTCATAAAAGGAGTAAAATTTCATAAGTAAAAATCCATTTTCTCCTTTAGTGTATGTAAATGTTGTGTGTTACAATTGCAATAATATTGGTCATATTTCCAAAGATTGTCGAACAAATTTCATAAGAAAAAAAAGAAAAAAACACCATCCAAAGTAACCAAGGAGTCAACTTCTCCTAAGAAGTAAGAAAAAGAGGAAAAGAAACCTAAGAAGGTGTTGAAAGAAAAAGATCATAATTCCACACAATCAATGATTGCACAAATGACATTACATGCCAAAAATCAAAATTTATGGGTGATAGATAGTGGTTGCTCCAAGAACATGATTGGGAAAAAAATAAAGTTTATCAAACTCAAAAAATGTAAAGGAGGATCTATGAGTTTGGGTGACAATATAGTAGTAAAGATATGTGGAAAAGGGATATTGAGCTTAGACGGTAAAATCCCACTAAAGATGTCTTGTACATGTAGAAGGACAAAAGAAAAATCTACTAAATGTAATTCAGATGTGTGACAATGGCTATAAGGTCACATTTGACTTAGATGGTTGTTAGATTAGGAAGAATGGAAAAAGAATGCATAAGGAGTGAGAACTGATTCCAATCTTTACAATCTCTATGAAGTTAAAGGTCATACTTGTTTGATGGGTCAGCCGGATGAGAGTTGGTTTTGGCATTGAAGATCAAGGCATGTAAATTTTGATAATCTAGTAAAAGTAAGCTCAAGAGGTGTGGTAAGACACATACCTAGGATAACCAAGCCTACAAACATGATATACAAATAATTTCAACAAGGAAAACAAACAAAGGTGAAATTTCCAACAAAATAATATCCAACTTCCAAGCCTTTACAATTGGTCCATATTGGTTTATGTGGACCTACAAGGACAAGATGACTGAAAGGTGAAAGATAATTCATGTTGCTAATTGATGACTATACAAGAATGGAATGGGTAATCTTTATAAAAGAAAAAAAAACCAAGCATCTGAAAGATTCAAGATATTTAGGAAAACGACTAAGAAGGAGATGGGAAGGAGAATTAAATGCTTCAGATCTGATAGAGAAGGAGAATTCACATCAAGTGTATTTGTTGAGTATTGTGAGGCACATATAATTAAGAGACAATACTTGACACCAATAAATTCATAATAGAATGGAGTTGTAGAGAGAAAGAACTGAGTGGTTAAGGACATGGCCAAAACCATCTTGAATGAGGCCAAGCTTATAGACATGTTTTGGAGAGAGGTAGTTCATACAAAAGCTTACATTTTGAACAAAATTCAAATTAGAGCACACAGTGACAACACTTCCTATGAACTATGGTGTGGTAGGCCTACATCTATTAAGTACTTCAAAAAATTTGGTAGTAAATGTTATATCAAGAGTAAAGATGAAAATTTGGGAGGCTTTAACTGTAGAAGTGATGAAGGAATATTTCTTGGGTATTCCACTCAAAGAAAAGCTTACAAATGCTATAACAAGAGGTTGATCAAAATCATTGAGAGCACCAATGTTAAGATTGATGAGAATATTAAGCATATCAAATTTGATAAGAATGAATTTGAAGAAGAATCATATTTTGAGGAAGGTGCAACAAATGAAGACAAAGAACAAGAAGAGGAGAATGAAAAAGAACCTGCAAAATATGTGATCACCCTATAGATCAAATTATTATCAGTGATAAAAGGGAAGGTGTTCAGGAAAGGAGAAGGCTTGCAAGAAACAAAGAATAGGTAAATTTTTCTCTCTTGTCACAAATTGAACCAAAAATCTATGTTGAGGCCAAAAAAGATGAAAGTTGGGTAAAGGTCATGGAAAAGAGCTCAATCAGATTGAAAAGAATAAAATGTGGGATCTAGTTCCTATACCCCTAAGCAAATATGGTATCAACACTAAATGGGTATTTAGAAACAAGCTCAATGAAGATGGATTTGTTGTTAGGATTAAAGCAAGATTGGTGTGAAAGGGGTATTTGCAAGTTAAAGGCATTGATTTTGAAGAAACCTTTGCACTAGTTGTAAGATTAAAAGTAATAAATATGTTTCTTACATTCTTAGTGTATAAAGGATTTGAAGTATATTAGATGGATGTCAAATTTTCATTTTTGAATGGAAATCTAGAAGAGGAAGTCTACATAGAACAACTAGAAGTATTTCAATTTTTAGAAGAAGATGATTATGTGTGTAGATTGAGGAAATCATTGTATGACATAAAGCAAGCACCTAGTGTTGGAAACACAAGGGCAAACAACTAAGAGGGGGGTGAATCAATTGTCACAAAAATTATACAAATTAAACTTATTCTCAGATCTAATAAATAAACATGAAAGCATAAACCATCACCACATCAAAACACACATAACACCAAGATTTTTACATGGAAACCCTGTTAGGGGAAAAACCATGGTGGAGGTTAATCCACAAGATTATACCCTATTAAAAGTATTATAAATGGGGAATGCACGTGCATTTAGACACACTGCCTAGAGCTCACTACTTAAATACAAAAAGGATTACTACCCAAAAGAAGACTCACTGTCTTACAATAACATTCATATTACATTTGAAATATTTTGAACTTAAAAAAGAACATCTTCTAATGCTTGATTACAGTTCCAGTTAAGCACATAAACACTTTCATCTACTCACTCTTCTTCACACTTTACTTCTACCTTCAAAAGATTAAAATATTATTCACACTTATCACAACATACATAACACATCTCACTATAAAATGGTATAAAAAATCAATCATATATATCCGCATCCAAGGATAACATCAACTACATGTCGGCCCAACAAAATATGAAATGTGTACAAACTGTCGACCCAAATCAATAAATGTTTTATCAATGCAAACCAAACAATGTAAGCCAAAACATAGTAAGAACCCAAAAAAAATCCTCAAATATGAAACACCTTAAACAATTATTCCTGAAAAAATTGCAACACGCTACAATCACCATGTCGGCCATGATCATGAAAAACATGAACTTACAAAAGAAAATCACCGATTGTGAGCACAACAATCAATGCAAACCAACAACACAGATAGAGCATGATCTAGAAACATCTACAAGCATCATGAATCACTACATAAGCATCTGCAACAACTCAAGTTACTAGAATCGCATCATCTTCTTTAAGGAACACCAACTAAAGCAACAAAACAACTGTCAAAACACAAATACTCATAACTCAATAAAATCATCATGTGAACCTCTGAAACTTCATGTGGGTAAACTAGATATACTTGTCAACAAACCATTTAATCCACAAGGTTCTTATTATTATATTTATTTTTATTTTTTGTGAATGTAGGTTTTTCACCAAAAATCAAGCTCTTTGTTTTGCACATGTGGAAAGATAGTAGATTATCAAAAAAACAATTTGAAAAATATCAATGCACTAGATATTGAAGTCCTTGATCCAACAAAAAAAGGAAATTCAATACATAAAAAGAAAGCTATATTGTATACAGTCCGCCTATGTATGAATTGTAATTGGTTTGACTTCAAAACTTGATTAAATAAAAAATATTCAATAAAACACCATGAAACCAAAAGAAAGAGCTAGATATCATAGTTAGAAATAAATTTGAAAAAGTTATAATTTTATCCTTTATTGAAAAAAAATATGTTGTATACGGTCAACATCACTCCTTAAAAATGGTGTTTACTGAAAAAAACTAGTTTTTGAAAGAGATGGAAAATGAAGTGCAATTAGATTCCAAAAAAATTGAAAAAATAATAATTAGAATCTATAGAAAAAATTTCACAAATCACTAGTTTGCATCATCTTCAAATTCATCATAGTTTAGCCGCTATAGGTGCTCGAAAGTGAAGATTTAGTTACAAATAATTAGTTCAGTGTCCAGTTTGGCAAAAAATTGTAAACCAGTATTATGGGATCACCCTCCCCCTTGGGTGTATGATCCCCCCTAGCTGGCACCCATACACCACCTTGGGTGTATGAGTCCCATTTGTGGTATTTTTAGGGTTTTGAGCAATAAATTAGGGTTTTCAATTCAAATGTTGTGAATGTTGGCATTTAGGGTCTAATAAATAGTAAATTAGATAAAATATTTATATAAAAAAGGTTTCAAATCATTATTTCACCTAAGAAATCATAATATCAACCTAGCAATTCAAGAATCAAGTATCCTAAGACTTCACAAGAGCACTATAGAGTATTCAAGAAGGCATTCAAGGGAAAATTTCTTCATCATTTTCTGTAGCAAATAAGATCCATTATCATGTCAAAGGCTTGATGCATCATGCATGTGGTTTTGAGCTAATGTTGTGATGTATTGTTCAAGATAAAGTCAAGTATTAAAAGACATTATCTTTCATCAAGAATCATGATCAAGATCTACATCCATTGAGACCACTTCATTCTTGTTTGGAAATCTACAAGGTTTCAAAAAAGGTTCTGTTGTTTCACCTTGTGCCGTAGAAAAAAGTACCCTTTTCTTGACATGGGATTAATTCATGATAAATTGGACTTAATGAGGCCTTAATCTAGTTTTGTGAGGCATTTTATGCATCCACATTAGGTCTTGGACCCTTTCAAATTGAATAACATGCTTTTAATGGTGTCTTGTAAAGGTGTTGTAAGAAACTTTCACACTTTTCTACGCTTAATGAACCCATTTCTTCCCAATTCAAAATTATAAAATATGTTTATTAATATTATTATATCAATCTAGAAGGTTTTTGAAATAAACTTAATGATAAACTAGTGTTGTAATGTGTCTTGCACATTCACATTGGTTCTTGTTCCTTCCTAGGCTATGTAGAGCTCATTTTAGTGTTGTAAAGTGTATTTACTCACAGTTTCACATTGATTTTTGTGTCCCAATCCCTAATTAATCTTCACATCATCACTAATAGTCCCATATTAACCCATATTATGCATCTTGAGGCTTAAATTGGCCAAATACTTGACAAGGTTACATTTTAGACCTTATTTCCCTATCTCTTGGCATCTGAGCTATCAAAATAGCCCCTATGGTACCCATTTTCCATGAGTCCCATTTGGCTCCATTTTGACCTTTGAGTGGGAAAATTTAGGTTTTAAGTTTAATTTTTCTCCATGTCAGCCTTAAGGATCTAATTAATAGGAAAATAAGGTGAATTTCCTATAAAAAAACCCCTCTAAACTCATTTTTACAATCTATTCATCCATTAACTCAATTAAAATCCATTCTTCATTATTCATCCTCCCATCTTTCATCTCAAGTCAAGCAACTTAGGGTTTTATCATTGCAAGATATCAAGAAAGCTTCTAAGGATATTCAAGGGCTAAATCTTCCTCCATTGCTACAAAAATTCTAGATCTATCATCATGGCAAGGTAATCTATTTCATTGTTTCATGCTCCATTCTATTCTTTCATCATTTTGGTTTAATTACCTAAACGGGGTTTAACCAAGGCAAACCCCCATGCCCTAACATTCGACATATTTCTCTCTTGCATTGTGTGTTTGTAGATTTAGAACTCTTGGAAGCTTGGAAATTATTGAAGATCAAGTTGCAAGGTTTCTCAAGTCTTCTCCTCATTCAACAAGTCAAAGAATCAACAAAATCTCATTTTCAGACTCGTAAATCAGAGTTTTAGAGGCAGACACTTGTAGGAAGCTAAAGTGTAGATTGGAGCTTCAAAATCCACATTTGAAAATCCAAAAATTCAAAAGAAAACTCATTCACCATGGGTGGTGAATGAGTCCCACCATAGGTTCAATTCTGAGTTTTCTGCATTTTTTAGTACCCTTTTGTTAGAAACGGGTTCTGACACAATTTACCAAAAAATGGGACTGATTTGTCCAGAATGGTGAATGAGTCCCTATAGGCCTAAAAAAAATCATCAACAACATTTCAAAAGAAATTTCCAATCCTCATCAAGGTTCCAAGTGCACACTTTCAATTTGATTCATTTCTATTACATTTTTCCATTCATTTGTAGGTGATTTTGTATTGTACAATGTGTTTTCAAACAAGTCATTTTCCTTTAGTTTCTATTCATTAGTCAATCAATCTTATTCATTTCTTGCATTCAAGTATTATATCTATGAATATTGCATCCTTATTCTATCTATATTACATTGACTTTGAATGTAACATAAGCATTTTTGGCCCATCTTTCTCCTTCTAGGTGAAAAACCCTAGGAGAGCTAGAAAGCAAGTGGGTGCCAAAACTTTATGCTTCATTTTGGTGAACCTAATTTTCAAATACTTATCTTTTCTGATTTGGAGTCCTGCATCATAGATCCAGCCTCGCATTAACTTTGCATTAGAATTTTCATTAGTTATTTTGCATGCTAGGTTTCAATTTTTGCATTCATAGAAAAGTTCATTTAGGTTGCATTGTTGGCATCTAAACTCATTTAGATTTTTTGAAATTATACATTTTTCACTTAGGTATACATCATAGCACTCAGAAACCATAAAATTCCCATAATTTTTTTTGAAAATTATGAAAAAAGTCCATACTGGGACTCATTCACCACCCTAGGCAAATCAGTCCCTTCTGACCCTTGAAATAGCCTTTTACAATGCTGAAAACCCTACTTTTAGGATTCTATTTGGTGCCATTTCATACCTATATCAGTTGGATGCATTTATGTAACATGCATTTCCTCAAATCTAGCCTAAATTAGCTCATTTCATGCATCGTTTAAATTTCACATTTGCATTCTCATATTGTCACATAGCATAATTGGTCAATTATTCTCTAAAAAATTCATTTCATTTCACCCTTTTACATTTCATTTTGAGTTAGCATAGATTTTTATTTCAAAATGTTAGTTTCAATCTTCTCTAAATTTGCAAAGAAAAATTCAATCAATAAGCATGATCATCATTCATTCAATGCATTTCCTAGTTATGGAGTCTCTTAGCACAAGAGACTGAAAATCATAATGTTAACCTTAACCTCACACCCTCTCCTATATTTCCTATTTGTGTGGATGATGTGATATAAGTGCATACAAACATAGATAACCATGATGATCATATTTGTTCTTCTCCCAATACCTCTCCTTTTAGTGATGAAGGTATCTTGGCAAAAGAAGATACAATCATTGAGCATCATGTGGATCTTGTTTGTCCTTCTCCTCATCCCCTTTGGGAAGATATTTTAGCACAAGAGCATGAACTCATAGACACCTTCTTAAACATTACCTTACCGAATTTCCATTGTGTGAATAACCTTGAGGAAGAAGAGATTATAAATGATGAGGATATGTTAGTCTACAATAACCCTCTTTATGATCCTTCCCCTACCTCTCCTATTTTGGAAGATATTAGGGAACAAAGAAATGAAGTCATAAATGATCATGATAATGACATATTTTCTTCTCCTAGTATCTCTCCTAGTTGTGACAAACATAATTCATTGTTAGAAATAATAACCAATGACACTCATGGGAATCTTAGTTGTCCCCTTTTACCCATGAAAAACTTTATTGAGAAAAAAAATTCAATCATGGATCCTCCTCATACTTGTCATGAAGCTAATTTGCAAATTTCAACCTTAGATGAACATATTACAAGCTCTCCTAGTATGGTAGACAATATGGAATGAAATAATGTGGCCTTAGAAACAACAAACAATCAAACACAATCTTCCCCTAATCTCCCCACTATCAGTAATCAAATACACTTTCTTAAACATTACCTTACCGAATTTCCATTGTGTGAATAACCTTGAGGAAGAAGAGATTATAAATGATGAGGATATGTTAGTCTACAATAACCCTCTTTATGATCCTTCCCCTACCTCTCCTATTTTGGAAGATATTAGGGAACAAAGAAATGAAGTCATAAATGATCATGATAATGACATATTTTCTTCTCCTAGTATCTCTCCTAGTTGTGACAAACATACTTCATTGTTAGAAATAATAACCAATGACACTCATGGGAATCTTAGTTGTCCCCTTTTACCCATGAAAAACTTTATTGAGAAAAAAAATTCAATCATGGATCCTCCTCATACTTGTCATGAAGCTAATTTGCAAATTTCAACCATAGATGAACATATTACAAGCTCTCCTAGTATGGTAGACAATATGGAATGAAATAATGTGGCCTTAGAAACAACAAACAATCAAACAAAATCTTCCCCTAATCTCCCCACTATCAGTAATCAAATACATTTAACCATTAATATCTCCCTTAGTGGTGATGAAGTTATTTTGGATGAACCAAAACTTAATTGTCACAAATATGTGGTTTGTTGTGCTCCTTGGAACTCTTCTTCTAGGGAGGATATTATAACTAGAGACAAAGATAACATACCCTTCAATGACAATGAAATACCTCACTTGTTATGGGATGTTAACATTATTCAACCTCAACTCGTTCTTTACCCACCCTCACATAAACTTCATCCTTCCAATACACCTCACTACACTTTTACCCACCTAAAACCAATGAGTTGTAGCAATCAAGTAATGTTACTATTTCTCATACATATAATACCTGAAACAATCGCAATCACCACAACCAATCCCACCCTCCTTACCTTTACCCAATCTGCCTAGTGCTCCTCACTACATCCCACACACAAAGGAGTATGATCTTGTTGAACAATTAAAGAATACTCCTACAAAAATTTCCCTTTAGGATTTACTTCAAAACTCACCAAATTATCACAACATTCTTCAAACTTCCCTAAAGTGATGTAGGAGCATCTAGTGGTGTAAGGGCAATCTTGCATCACCCAAAAATAGTTAAATTTCAAGTTTATCAGTTTTTAGATGTTTTTACATTTTTGGATACCCTTTTCATTATAATGAAATTCCCAATTTACGATTTTTATTTTCTATTCCTAGGTTGAAAGATATTGCAGTTTTAGTTTCCTAGATTTGCACCTAAAAATCTTCTGAGTTAGATTTGAGGCACTTAGATTTCCTAGAATACCCTAAAACTTTCCAAAATTGGCCCAGCTGATTTCTAGCACATTATTGACTTTGAGACCTTTCCAACGGTTCAAACGGTTTGCGAATCGGAGTCCCGGATCAAAAGTTATGGCCCCGGGAAGTTGGCGCACTTTCTAGAAACAATTGCAAATGTTCTTTTGAAATTCAAACTTCAAGTTGTAATTTTCGGTGCCAAACCACCTAAACTCAAATTTGAATGTTTTTTTGGCTCCAAACTAATGAAGAGCTCTATTTATGGGTAGGTTACTAATTTTTGGGTAGCTTTTTGGGGACAAGCTCGCATATTGTGAAAGGGTTGTTCTATAGCTTTCTGTAACTTGCATGTATTGTAGAACTTGGGGATTTGAGATCCTCTGCATGTAAGAAGCTCCATTTTTTGAATAATAAAATTATTCTCTTGTTTGTGGGTTATTTTCTATGTCTCGAGCTGCGCCCTTATCAAGTGGTATCAGAGCAAGGCTTTCTTGAGCGTGTGGACAGATCACCGATCGTGATGCAGTTTGCACCAAGACCATGGTTGTGGGTCAAGGTCAAGAAAGATACCTCCAAGAGTGATGCCTGGTAGGAATGGTGGTGCCAGAGGTGGTTGAGGCGGTAGAAATGCTAGTGGAAGAGATGCATTGGTAGCCCTCCAGAGACAGATTGATGCGTTACAAGAGCAGTTGAGAAGAGGGTTAAACCCGAGGGAAGAAATTGAGGATGAAGGAGAGGAAGAAGGTTCAAATGTAGAAGAGGAAGAAGAAGCAATTGATCAAGACCAAATGTGGCTAATAAGGATCATTTTGAAGATCAGGAAAAGACCTAGAGCAGAAGTCCTAGTTATTCTAGAAGTCTAAACCCGAAAGAGTTGATCGACTAGATCAACGAGCTACAAGAATATTTTGAGTATGAGGAAATAGAGGACCCAGATTAGGTTAAGTTTGAAAAATGAAGTTGAAGGGCCATGCCAGTATTTGGTGGAAAGAGGTCCAGTTGGAAAGAAATCAAAGAGGAAAAGGAAAGATCACCAAATGTGATCGCATGGTAGAGAAATTGAAGAAGCAGTTCATACTAGTGGATTACGAGTTAGATCTGTTGAAGAAATTACAAGGGTTGAAGCAAGGAAGTAGATCTGTGAAAGAATATATTGAAGATTTTCACAAGATAATCATTAGAACGGGTCACACAGAGGCCAATAAGGAGAAAGTAGCCTAATATCTTAATGGGTTACGACTGAGCATTCAAGAGGAGTTAAGCCTAGTTAGAATGACCACCATTGAGGATGTGTACCAGTTTGCTCTAAAGGTGGAAGAGAAGTTGAACAAAAGATTTGTTGGCAAGCAAAAAAGATGAGGAGGTCAAAGCGGAAGGGGCAGTGGAAGACCTTCAAGAAACCAAAATGATGATGAAAAGAGAAGTGAAGATGTGGGTACCAGCTGAAGCCAAAGGAATGACAACTTCTACCACCCTCATGATCAAAACAGTGGTGATCAAAGAGGTAGAGGATGAGGGAAATATGGACAAGGTTCTGGAAGAGGTGGTTTTAGAGGAATGTGTTTCCAGTGTGGTGAAGAAGGGCATCGATCCTATGAATGTCCACAACACCAAGGAAGGGCGAACAAAAGGCTAGAAGGTCATGGAAGGGTTACGCATGCAGATGAGGAGGCCCAATCTGAACATTCAGATGATGTTGAAAGGGGAGAAGCCCTAGTGATTAGGAGAGCCTTGGTGACTGAGGAAAAGGGACTAGAACAGAGGAAGAATTTGTTTCACACAAGGTGCAAGTGTGAAGGAAAATGTTGTGATGTCATTATTGATGGTGGGAGCACTGATAATCTGGTGTCAGAGGAGATGGTCACAAATTTGAAGCTGAAGAGGGAAAGGCACCTGCATCCGTATCGGATTTCCTGGTTGCAGAAAGACCACAAAGTTTTGGTCAATGAGCAATGCCTAGTAAAGTTCAAGATTAGGAGCTACCATGATGAGGTACTCTGTGATATCATCCCATGGATGCATGTCACGTGTTGTTGGGGAGGTGTGGCGTTGATAGGCAAGCTATACATGATGGCCATGCAAAATTTATTCCTTGACAAAGGATGGGGTTAAATCACAAGTTGAAACCCACAGAAGGAGATCCGAAGAAAGGTATCGCAGTAGTGCTAGGAATTTGTTATGTAGATGGAAGAAATTTTTTAGAAGGTATGAAGCATGAGCATGTGTTATGCATTGATTCCTAGAGTGAGTAGGAGGATAATAGTGAGAAGGTTCGAGGAAGAGGATTTATGGGATGTTGGATGAGTTTAAGATATTGTTGATAATGTACCTAAGGGTTTACACCACCAATAAGGAAGATCAGTCATGGTGACTTTGATTCTTAGGCAATTTTCCAAATAAAATGACTCATAGAATGACTCCAGCAGAAAATGAGGAGTTAAACAAACAAGTTCAAGAGTTGTTGAGAAAGAGTTTGATACGAGAGAGTTTGAGTCCATGTGTAGTACCTACAGTACTAGCACCAAAGAAGGATTTGAAGTGGAGGATGTGTACAGATTTCTGAGCCATAAACAAGATAACAATCAAGTACAGATTTCCCTTGAGTTGGATGACTGATGGACTATTTGAGTGGGCTTCGGTGCCTACAAAGATTAATCACGAGAAGAGTGGATATCACGGATCAGTTGAGAGGAGATGGAATGAAGAGCGCCTTCAAGACCAAGAGGTTGTATGGGGAAGTGGTTAGTCATGCCCGTTTGGAGCTAGCAATGCACAAGGACATTCATGGCTCATGAGCGAAGTACTAAAAAGAATTTAAAGGAAGTTTATTTATTGTGTATATAGATGATATTTTGATTTTCAGTAAGACGTTGGATGAGCATCTGATGCATATTCAGAGAGCCTTTGAAGTTAAGAGAAGAGAAACTGTTGATTAATCTGAAGAAGTGCAGTTTTGTGAAGAGGGAGTTAGTGTACTTGGGGTTTGTTGTCTTAGCAAAAGGTCTCAAGATGGACCCAAAGAAGGTGAAGGATATTCTGGAATGGCCTACCCCAAGAACTACTACCGAGGTGAGATATTTCCATGGTTTGGCTAGTTTTTATAGAAAGTTCATTAGAAACTTCATAGTATTTGTGGACCCTTGACTGAAACAATGAGAGGGATAGAAAGAATTCAAGAGCACTGGAGTGGAAAAATTTTTTGAACTGTTGAAGCAGAAGGTGACATAGCAACCTATTCTATCCCTCCCAGATTTCAACAAGGTGTTTCAGGTGGATTGTGATGCCAGTGGTTGTGCCATTGGAGCAGTGTTGAGCCAAGAAGGTAAGCCCATTGCCTATTTCAGTGAAAAGTTAAATGATTCCAAGAGAAAGTATTTTGTATATGATCAAGAATTTTATGCAATAGTTCAAGCATTAAAGAAATGGAGACATTATTTGTTGCCGAAGGAATTTGTTCTATATACTGATCATCAGGCCTTGCAGTACCTAAATAGTCAAGGAAAATTAAACTAGAGGCATATGAAATGGGTAGAGTTTTTGTAGAGTTATACCTTTGTTTTGAAACATAGGAGTGGGAAGTCAAATAGGGTTGCAGATGCCTTAAGTAGGAGGTATACATTGATGACAAAAATGTAGATTGAAGTGGTTGGGTTCAATGAACTCAAGACACTATATGTAGAAGATCCTGATTTTGCAGAGGCTTGGAAAGCTTGCAAGGAACCTATTACAGTGGACAGGACAAGGTGGATGGATTTCATAATCCAAGATTGCATGTTATTTAAGGGAAGTCAATTGTGTATCTCAAGGAGTTCCATGAGGGAGAACCTAATAAAGGAGAAGCATAATGGAGGAATGGCAGGACATTTTGGTCAGGATAAGACCATTGCTATTATCAATGAGCATTATTACTGGCCTCAATTGTCATAGGATGTGAAGAAGTTTGTACAAAGCTGCAGGGTATGTCAGATGGCTAAAGGAGTGAGCCAGAATATAGGCTTATATCAGCCCTTACCTGTACTAGAGAGGCCATGGGAGGATATAAGTATGGAATTTTTTCTTGGTTTGCCAAGGACACAATGAGGGAATGATTCAGTCTTTGTGGTGGTTAATAGGTTTTTGAAGATGGAACATTTCATTCCATGTCAGAATACCCATGATGCAATCCACATTGCTGACTTGTTCTTCAAAGAGGTGGTGAGGCTACATGGTCTTCCAAAGAGTATTGTTTCAGATCGTGACACCAAATTTGTGGGGTAATTTTGGAGGACCTTGTGGAAGAAGCTGAAGACAGAGTTGAAGTTCAGTTCTGCACACCATCCACAAACAGATGGGTAGAAAAAGGTTGTTAACAGGAGTCTGGGTAACCTACTGAGATTTTTGGTAGGAGATAAACCCAAGGGATGGGACTTGATCTTACCCCAGGCAGAATTTTCTTACAACAATTCTATCAACAGAAGCACTGGTAGATCACTGTTCCAGATTGTGTATGGAGGTAGCCCCATAACAGCTCCAAAATTGAGGAAGATGGACCAAGAGAAGAAAATAAGTGCTGAAGCCAAAGATTTTGCAGAGCACATCAAGAATATATATGAGAAGGTACGAGAACACATTAATAAGATGAATATGCAATATAAGGCTAAGGAAGATTAGAAAAGGAGGAATAAGGAGTTTCAGATTGGCGATGAAGTAATGGTCCACTTGAGGAAAGAAATGTTTCTTGTGAGAACCTATAACAAATTGAAGATGAAGAAATTTGGTCCCTATAAGATTTTGAAGAAGCATGATTTAGGGAATGCATATGAGGTAGAGTTGCCTGATGGAATCAACATTTCCCCTATGTTCAACATTTAGGATTTGATAGAGTATCATGAAGGTGGAATAGAGGAAGCACCAGCAATAGGGTAGTATGACATTCTAACACCTACTTCAGAAAGGGAGGAGATTGAAGTATTCTTGGATAGTCATGTGGGAAGGAGTACCAGAAATAGGCAGTATGAAGAATATCTAGTGAAATGGAGAGGAAGGCCTATGGAAGATTCATCCTAGCTATCTAAGGCAGTGGTTGACCAGTTGGGTTTTCCTCAACCATCTAAGATGTGACAGGGTCACTTCTCCAATTACCCTGGGTGTCTAATGCAGGAGCATCTAGTGGTGTAAGGGAAATCTTGCATCACCCAAAAATAGTTAAATTCCAAGTTTCTCAGTTTTTAGATGTTTTTACATTTTTGGATACCCTTTTCGTCATAATGAAATTCCCAATTTATGGTTTTTATTTTCTATTCCTGGGTTGAAAGATATTATAGTTTTAGTTTTCCAGATTTGCATCTGAAAATATTTCAAGTTAGATTTGAGGCACTTAGAGTTCCTGAAATGCTCTGAAACTTGCCAAAATCGGCGAAGTGAATTTCTAGTGTGTTATTAACTTTGAGACCTTTCCAACGGTTCAAACAGTTCGCGAATCGGAGTCCCCGATCAAAAGTTATGGCCCCGGGAAGTTGGCGCACTTTCTAGAAGATACAATTACAAATGTTTTTTTGAAATTTGAACTTCAAGTTGTAATTTTCAGTGCCAAACTGCCTAAACTCAAATTTGAATGTTGTTTTGGCTCCAAACTAATGAGGAGCACTATTTATGGGTGGGTTTCTAATTTTTGGGTAAATTTTTGGTGACAAGCTCGCATATTGTGAAAGGGTTATTATGTAGCTTTCTGTAACTTGCATGTGTTGTAGAATTTGGGGATTTGAGATCCTCTGCATGTAAGAAGCTCCATTTTCTGAATAATAAAATTATTCTCTTGTTTGTGGGTTATTTTCTATGTCTCGGGTTGTGCCCTCATCATAAAGCAGATCACAATTCCTCCTGGTGCCACTTCGAATGATGTGGTAGATCTCATCCACAAGAAGAATCTTGAGATTACCTTCCATCAACATGAGCTCCCTCCTTTGGAGTTGCGTAAACAACATGATGCCTTTATGATAATTTCTTGCTTCAATCACACATGTATCAAACACACTCTCATCGATAATGGTTCTACCCTTAATATGTGTAATGTGAGTCTCCTTGATTGATTACATGTTGATAGGTCACAAATAATACCTGATTTTGTCTCTATTCAAGAATTTGATAATACAAAAAAAAATAAAAAAATTGCTCGGTGTAATCACTTTGCCTATTACGGTTGGGGTGGTTACTTTGCAAACTCATATTCATGTCATGCCTTATGATCTTTCGTACTTCTTTTAGGAAGACCATGGATTGCCTTCAAGCCTTCATCGTATAATGAAATATGTCTATAACAATAACATTTATCAATTTGAAGTAGATCCCGAGCCTAAAATTTTCTTGCACCTTGAAAAAGGAGCTACAAGTCCTTTGAAAACATTGATTCCCACATCCAACATAGAAATTGAACACAATGATGAGGAATCGCCATCTAAATTATTTGGTGATGATTGGGGATTCTTAGAATTCACACCATCAGTTATGGGTGAATACATATTCACACAAAAGAAATGTGAGAAACAAGAACAACCAACCCTCATGTCAACACAAAATTTGAACAACCTTTCAAAAGCATCCACTTCAACCACTTTGGAAAAAAACAAAACCTCCACAAAAAACTTTGATGAACACAATAATGAACAACCACCTAATTCCAAAGCAATGAAAATGCTTTATGGAAAAGGGTATGACCTCTTGAAACAATAGGGATATGGTGGAAAAGGATGTGGTTCTTGAGAACAAGGTATCCACAACCCTACAGAGCTTAACACACAACAAACAACTCATGGCCTTGGCTATTGTCTTTTATTTGAGATCAACAAGCCTTCACCCAACATCAACAATCTCACACAACACCCTTCTAAACCATCCTTAACAACTAGTGGTCTTGAACATCATTCTTCCTCAAGCATACAAAAAAAAACTATGCCTTCACTTAATGTAAATGTCATCTCTGAAAATATTCATGATTTTCATTCGTTAAATTTTATACCTTCCTATAATGGGCAGGATAAAATCTCACAATCTAGAGAAACTTGTGTAAGTATGACATCCAATACTAATCAAGATGTATCTATGAAACAAATTCCAAGACCACCTTCTCCTCTTGATCAAGAGGGTATCTTTTCAAGACTCCTCCAAGATCACTTGATCACCCTCCCTCCTAGAACTCACAATAAATGTTATTACAACACTTCATTTTGTGCATATCATAGAGTTCATGGTCACTCCACGAATGAATGCACTACTTTGAGTTGTAAAATGCAAATTTTTTAGGAGTTTGGTATGCTTCCCTATGTGGGGGAATCTACTTCCTTTAATTACTATTGATTTTCACTCTAGCACACATTTCTTCAATCCTTTTGGCTCACCTTTGTCCTACACTAAGTGGGGGCAAAGGGTTTGATAGCCTTGTCCTCATATGTCACTTGTCTTTTCCTCCTTTGGGCTAGTTGTTAACTTTTCATGAATACATAAGAGCAAGCTTGGGATGTGGATGACATGCCTTAGGTTGGATTGCATATGACATACCTCTCTCTTTCATGACATAGCTTATCAAAAACATATGACTTGGCATAGGGATTTCTGAGTAAGCTCTCATTTCATCCTCTTCTCTTCTACTTTAAAGCAATTGCTCATAATACAGGTGCTAGCAACTGCTTTAAAGTTGGGGCATACATCTCCACTCGCATTTCATTGTGTGATATTCTTTTTCTTGCAATCCCCTCTCTTGGAAGCATTAGGTACAATGTTTCCCAAGATGAGATCGTTTGCACATATCCTTTCTTAGAAAAATTGAGCATGATGTTCCCTAAGATGAGATATTGCAAGAATAAAGAAAAATCCCTTTGAAAAATCCTTACACTATTTTGCATTAACAATGTCTATGAGTGTCAAGCATACGAAGTTTTGCTTACCTCATTGATCTAGGTGGATCCAAAATACCTAAAAATTTCACAGTCTATGAATTCATCCAAAGAAGCATCAATGTGTAGAGCTCACTGACACGATCCTAACACAACTTTAATGGGCTCAAAAGGAGTCGATATGCAAAAGTTATTCTTAGTCAAAGGTTTGGTCGAACAAGCGAATTAAGGGTTCAAAAAGGAAAATAAATGATTATCTCGAAATGAAATAAAAATGATTCCAATTCGTAGTGCTCATCACACTAATTCTAGAACTATATTCGGTTTGAAAAATGGAGCTCATATGTGAAAGTTATGGCTAGTCAAAGGTTGGTCAAAATTTTGACTCTGGTTGACTTTGATGACATCAACAAGTTGACATGGCAGGTGGTGATGTGGCAGGAGTGGTGAGTTGGCACATACATGGTGGAAAAAGGAATATGGATTAAACCATATTGTTAAAAGAAAACACGTATGGTTTAAAAATTATAAGATTTTTATGATTTCAAGGAGGATTCAGTGGGATTTTATCCCTTAAAATCCTCTTCCCTTGCCCATAAAACAAGGAGAGGAAAAAAAGCCCGTAAACTCATATTTCTACAATTAACCCCTTTAAGCCCAAATTATAATATTTTAAGGGGCTTAAATCAGAATTAAAATAATTCATAAAGATTATTAAAGGAATAAATCCCAAAAGGATTAAAGGCTTGAATTATAAGCCATTCATTTAAAAGGGATTTGATTATTTGTAAGTCCAAAATTATAACAATCCATAGTTAAAGGAGATCATTTTTTTAATTGTATGGCTTAGAATTATAAAAGCCAAAGGGGGATTTATTTTTGAAAGATTAATTTGTTATACTAACTGGATATTAGTGATTTTTATTATAAAAGGGGGAAATGGTTGGAATTTTTACTTGTATATGGGAGATATGCAATATTTGTAAAATAGTATGGTTAAAGCCATATTAGCCAATAAATGTGTATATAAAGGGGTGATTTTTGTAAAGGGATTGGAAATTATTGAGTGGAGAATTTTGTACAAGAATTTTCTTTGAGAGAATTGTAATAGGGAGAATTATTCAAGTTCATTTTGGGAGAAATAATTCTTTGGAGGAGAATTTACAAGGGGTTTTTTTACACCAAAAATTGTAAAAGAGTGAGAGATTGTGGAGAGATTATTGTAGGTTCTTGGAGCTTGGGTATTGTAACAAAGCATAATTTTCCTTGGCGATATCAATAAAGCGGTCCTAGCATTGAGAAGCAGACCCAAAGATGTAGTCCACATTGGATGAACTCCGTTATCAATCTGCATGTTGTGATCCTTCTATTTCTTTGTATCATTCTTCTCTCTTCTGTCTCAATTTTCTCTCTAGTTTAAATTTAGTATTTGAATTTCTGATTACTTATTTTGTAATTTCAATGGTTAAAAAGCATAATCACACAATTCTATATTAGATCAGGAAATTACTGTAATTAGATTTAATTTACAAGTTAATTTTGTAAACTATAATTATGGATCAAGTTGGTATCAGAGCCCATTTTGCAAAAAATTGCATAAGTGAAAGCTAACTAGGTTGAAACTAAAACAAGGAGAAGGTGCACTGGAAGAATTCAATCCAGAGGTTGAAAAATGAAGGACATTTCCACGATTAGAGATGGCAGCTAAATAAAGTCCTACATAGCTTGATGAGAAACCTTTCCAAAAAGCATTTCTCAAAATGAACGCTATGGTGGAAGTTCTTTTCCAAGAGAGGTAAGAGCGACAAAAGAAAAAGGAACTCAAGAAAAGAAAGAAGAATGAAGGTGAATCCTCTTCAAAAGATGATAAAGGTAAAGGAGTAGGAGGTGGTAGTGACCCTCCTGAACCTCCATCCCCATCTTCTTCTTCATCCTCTTCTTCCTCTTCATCTAACTCTTCTAAAAAGATGCAACTTGTGCAAACTAATTCACCTTTATTAAAATTGGATGTTAAATTTCATTTTCCAATGTGTAATGGAGAACTAGATGCAGATAAACGAGATAATTGGATTAAGAAAATTGAAGTCTATTGTAGAGTTTAGAAATTTACTGAGGATTCCTAGAAAATCCAATTAGCTACTTTTTTCCTAGGAGGCACAACTTTAATTTGATGGGAGAGTAGAACATAGGAGGATCTAATTCATTATGGTAAAATTATTTCTTCTTGGTTTGAGTTTATAGCTGCACTAAAGAAACAGTTCTATCCATTAGGGCATATGCAAAAGGTAGTAATGAATTGGAAATCATTAAAGCAAGAAAAAGGACAAAGTCTTCAGGAATATACACAGGAGTTTAGGAAAAGGGCTTTAATTTTGGGCATTCCTTTATACACACAAGAAACTTTGTTAAAGTATATAGGTGGATTACATGAAATTTTGAGACATACAATACTTATGTTTAATCCAACTAACATTGATGAAGTTAGTGTGCAAGATATCCATATGGAAACAAGCTCAACGAATAGCCATGATAATCTATTGATGGAATCCAATAAGTAGAAAGGAAGCAAGAAAGGGAAAGAGAAATCATAGTGAACAACTACTGTAAATAAAGAGGACAAAAAGCCTTATTGCTCACATTGCAAGAAGGAAGGGCACAAAGATGCTAGATGTTGGAAACTACATGCCAATTTGAAGCCAAACTGGTTCAAGGATAGAAAGGGTAAGCAGAAGACTACAACTATTATGTAGGATCTTGGATCCTGTTCCGATGATGAAACCAAGATCTTAGTTGTGGGTATCAAAGATAAAACTCCTATTGTCAGTACTAGTTCTCATGCTTCTTCTCTAAGCTATAATGAAGTACCTATTGAAAGTAAGAGGAATGAATTGTTTCATATAAGGTCTATTGCAAAACAAAGCAAGATTCATAAACTCATAGATAGTGGATCACAAGTGAATCTAATCTTTGAACAAGTTGTTAAGCAATTGGGATTAAAGACAACACCTCATACAAAGCTATATCCATTAGGTTGGGTGAATGATAATGCTCAGTTACATGTGTCACAATAGTGTAAACTCCGATTTGCAATCACATCCAAGTTTGTAGATGAGGTAGAGTTAGATGTAATTCCACTTGACATTTGTGGGATGGTTTTAGGTAGTCCTTATTTGTATGATAGAAAAGCCATTTTATATAGGGAACATAACAAGTATCATTTATTTAAGGATGGATTTGAATATATTGTAAAATCTCATCACATGAAGAATGACAGATCTATTGTAAACACAAGGCATATGAAAATGAATGTAAATGCAAGCAATGCTTTAACTCTCGTGTCTGTAATAGCTAGTGCTACTAAGCATGAAGATGATAGGGTGTCACAGATAATAGAGTGTGAGGATCAGTTACAAAAAAAATTAGGCCTTCAACCAGAGGTGGTAAAAGAGGGTTTGAGTGTTTCATTTTCTAACAATATTCATGTTCAAGAGATCCAAAATGTTGATACTATTTCCTTCACATTAGTGTATTCAATACTGTTGCTTGTTATTCTGCTAGTTATTTCTATGTGGATGATGAATGTGATAGTGAATATTTATGAACATGTAGTTGATGGTATCAACAAAGTTACTTCATAGTTCTTTTTGTTTGTGATGGGTCACATGTTCAAAATTATAGTAGGAAGGACAAATGATACTGGGAAAGAGGGGCAACATTTCCCTTGCTCAAATTGTACATAAAACAAACTTTTGGAGGTCCAAAAGCTTCTGAATGGGGAGGAATGATCTAGGTGGATCCAAAATACGTAAAAATTTCATAGTCTTAGAATTCATCCAAAGAAGCATCAATGCGTAGAGCTTGCTGACATGATCCTGAAGCAGCTTTAATGGGCTCAAAAGGAGTCCATATGTAGAAGTTATTCTTAGTGAAAGGTTCGGTCAAATAAGTGAATTAAGGGTTCAAAAAGACAAAAAAATTATTGTCTCAAAATGAAATAAAAATGATGCCAATTTGTAGTGCTCATCGTTCTGATTTCAAAACTATATTCGGATTAAAAAATGGAGCTCATATGTGAAAGTTACGGCTAGTGAAAGGTTGGTCAAAATTTTGACTTTGGTTGACTTTGATGACATCAACAAGCTGACATGGAAGGTGGTGATGTGGCAGGAGTGGTGAGTTGGCACATACATGGTGGAAAAAGGAATATGGATTAAACCATATTGTTAAAAGAAAACACATATGGTTTAAAAATTATAAGATTTTTATGATTTCAAGGAGGATTCGATGGGATTTTATCCCTTAAAATCCTCTTCCCTTGTGCATAACACAAGGAGAGGAAGAAAAGCCCGTAAACTCATATTTCTACAATTAACCCCTTTAAGCCCAAATTATAATATTTTAAGGGGCTTAAATAATAATTAAAATAATTCATAAAGATTATTAAAGGAATAAATCCCAAAAGGATTAAAGGCTTGAATTATAAGCCATTCATTTAAAAGGGATTTGATTATTTGTAAGTCCAAAATTATAACAGCCCATAGTTAAAGGAGTTTGTTTTTTTAATTGTATGGCTTAGAATTATAAAAGCCAAAGGGGGATTTATTTTTGAAAGATTAATTTTTTATACTAACGGGATATTAGTGATTTTTATTATAAAAGGGGGAAATGGTCAGAATTTTTACTTGTATACGGGAGATATGCAATATTTGTAAAATAATATGGTTAAAGCCATATTAGCAAATAAATGTGTATATAAAGGGGTGATTTTTGTATTGAAAATTATTGAGTGGAGAATTTTGTACGAGAATTTTCTTGGAGAGAATTGTAATAGGGAGAATTATTCAAGTTCATTTTGGGAGAAATAATTCTTTGGAGGAGAATTTACAAGGGGTTTTTTTACACCAAAAATTGTAAAAGAGTGAGAGATTGTGGAGAGATTATTGCAGGTTCTTGGAGCTTGGGTATTGTAACAAAGCATGATATTTCTTGGTGATATCAATAAAGCAGTCCCAACATTGAGAAGCGGACTCAGAAATGTAGTCTACATTGGATGAACTCCGTTATCAATCTGCGCATTGTGATCCTTCTATTTCTGTGTCTCATTCTTCTCTCTTCTGTCTCAATTTTCTCTCTAGTTTAAATTTAGTATTTGAATTTCTAATTACTTATTTTGTAATTTCAATGGTTAAAAAGCATAATCACACAATTCTATATTAGATCAGGAAATTACTGTAATTAGATTTAATTTACAAGTTAATTTTGTAAACTCTAATTACATATCACTCATAGAGCTCAAAAACCATTGTGGTTCCTTATTAAAGTTATTAAGAGGTATAACTTTGATATGGTTGAGTAGGAAGCCCACCTCACAACATGAATTTTCCCCAAAGCCACCTTTGTGTTTGTGAGTGCATACCAACTAGTGTATGTATCTTACCTTTTTGGCTTTCTCACCCCATGGATGACCAAAATTTTCATGGCCCTAGAGTGAGC
This sequence comes from Sequoia sempervirens, assembly GCA_007258455.2. Taxonomy (NCBI): domain Eukaryota; kingdom Viridiplantae; phylum Streptophyta; class Pinopsida; order Cupressales; family Cupressaceae; genus Sequoia; species Sequoia sempervirens. Next base: position 7,125,758 of record VDFB02109042.1, read on the forward strand.
ACATTTGGGCCATCTCACCCCATAGATGACTTGAAGTTCTATGGCCCCAAAGTGAGTACATCTTTTCCACCTCATTTTTCAGCTTTCCTTCATTCTTGACATTGCATGACCTTGTATCTTGATGGTTGACTTAGGATCATGGATCTTGGGGGCTTGCACAACCTCCTTGATCCTTATCATTCTTTTTCATCTACATCTATACATGTGGATATCTCTTGAATTTCTACTTTAGTTTGATTTTGAAGCAAGTTCATCCTCGCACTAATGTGGGGGCTAAATGTGTTGTAGAAAAAAGTACACTTTGCTTGACATGGGACTAATTCATGATAAATTGGACTTAATGAGGCCTTAATCTAGTGTTGCGAGGCATTTTATGCGTCCACATTAGTTCTTGGACCCTAAAAATCAAATAACATGCTTTTAACGATGTCTTGTAAAGGTGTTGTAAGATACTTTCACACTTTTCTAGACTTAATGAACCCATTTCTTCCCAATTCAACATTATAAAATGTGTTTATTAATAGTATTACATCAATCTAGAAGGTTTTTGAAATAAACTTAATGATAAACTAGTGTTGTAATGTGTCTTGCACATTCACATTGGTTCTTGTGCCTTCCTAGGCTATGTGGACCTCATTTTAGTGTTGTAAAGTGTATTTAATCACACTTTCACATTTTTTTTTGTCCCAATCCCTAATTACTCTTCACATCATCACTAATAGTCCCATATTAACCCATATTATGTATCCCAAGGCTTAAATTAATCAAATACCTGACAAGGTTGTATTGTAGACCTTATTTCCTTATCCCTTAGCATCTAAGCTATCAAAATAGCCCCTATGGGACCCATTCACCATGCATGGTGAATCAGTCCCATCAACGTGAGACCCATTCACCATGTGTGGAAAATGAGTCCCATTTGGCTCCATTTTGACTATTGAGTGGGAAAAATTAGGTTTTAAGTTTATTTTTTCTCCATGTCAGCCTTAGGGATCTAATTAAGAAGAAAATAAGGTGAATTTCCTATAAAAGCACCTCTCTATACTCATTTTTACAATCTATTCATCCATTAAATCAATTCACATCCCCTCTTCATTATTCATCCTCCCATGTTTCAGCTCAAGTCAAGCAACTTAGGGTTTTATCATTGTAAGATATCAAGAAAGCTTCTAAGGATATTCAAGGATTGAATCTTCCTCAATTCCTATAGAAATTCAAGATCTATCATCATGGAAAGGTAATCTATTCCATTGTTGCATGTTCCATTCTATTCTTTCATCATTTTGGTCTAATTACCTAAATAGGGTTTAACCAAGGAAAACCCCCATGTCCTAACATTCAACATCTTTCTCTCTTGCATTGTGTGGTTGCAGATTTAGAACTCTTGGAAGCTTGGAAATCATTCTCAATTTGTTATTCTAACTTTTAGTTTCATTTCCTAGGTCATTTATTTAGGTTTACATAATACTTTTATCTTTTTCTTGCTAAGCATTTTCTTAGTGGTGAATAGGTCCTTTTTGTCTTTAATCACACCCAAGGATATCTTACAACAGATCTCTTTCCCTAAATTGATCACTAGGTTCAAATCTCTAGGGTTTCCTTTAATGAATTAGAGTGAAATGTGTCCTACCTCCTAGTTCCATCTCTCAAAAGGTGGAACCCTATTTCCTTGTGCTCATTTTGGTAAACCTAACCTTTGAACTCTTTATTTCTGATTTGCAGCACATTAAAGTCCTAGATTTAGCTTACATTATGTTTTCATTAGATCTTGCATTAGTTAATTTGCATTTAGTGCTTCTGAATCTTGCATTAGTGAAAGTACACATAGGTTGCATTTTTGCATCTCAAATCATTCAATTTTATTGAAATTATACAATTGCAAACAATCAGGTCAACATACAAACTAGAAAAATTAGCATTCACTCATACTTTGGTGAAATTAGTGTCAAAACCCTAATTTGGGACTCATATGCCCCTCTGAGCGATTTAGTCCTAGTACAGGTTGTTTTGCCTAATTTTTGGGAATTCTATGTTATGTGTTTTTCAACATTTAAACCCTTCAAAAACCCTAATTAGGATTCATACACCCCTCTAGGTGATTTAGTTAAGGATCAAACCTAGAACTACCATTTACAACATTAAAAACATTAGTTTTGTGTTTATGTTTGCTACTGTTAGATAAATGTTTTAGTTTACTAAGTTTCTATTTCATTCATTTCATTAGATCTAGCTTAATTCAGTTCGTTTTATCCATTGCTTAACTTCAAATTTGTATTTTATAACATTTCAAATGTTTTTAGATTTTTGCATAGAGTAATAAAAAAATTACCTTATTTAGAATCTAAAAATTGTATTTACACATTTCATTCTAGGTCATTAAGTTTGTATAGATTACTTGTCACAAATGTTATTACCTTTCTAATCCAAGTTTGTAAAGAAAAAGTTAGTCAATAATCATGTTGGTCATTCATTCAATACATTTCCTATTTATGAGAGTCTCTTAGTGCAAGAGAGTAAAAATGTTGACATTTTCCTTAATTCCACACCCCCTATTATCTCTCCTATTTGTGGGAATGATGTGATAGAAGAGGATGAAATCATAGGCAATCATGATAATTGTAGTTTCTCTTCTCCTAATACCTCTGCTACATGCAACAGAGGCATTTTGGTGTTAGAAGATGAACTCATTGAGAATCATTACAATGTTGAAAGATCCTCTTCTATAAACTCTCCTACAATGGAAGAGATTAAATAGCACAAGAGAATGAGACCTTAGAAACATTTATAAACATCACCTTACCTAATCTCAATTCACCTCTTGCTTGTGAGAATTTTTAATGAAAGAGGATGTAGTTAGAAGAAATTATGACAATCATATTAGTTGTGAGGAGGATATGTTGGTGTTAGACGATCAAATCTTTAAAGATCTATGATAACCCTATTTATTTTTCTTCCCCTACCTATCCTATTTTGGAAGACATTATGGGAAAAAGAAATGCAATCATAGATGACCATGAAAATCACATTTTCTCTTCTCCTATCATCTCTCCTAGTTGTTAAGAATATGTTTTGGTGTTAAAAGATCAAACAAATAAAAGTCATGAGAATCTTATATGTTTCTCTTCCCCTAGGAAAACCATTATTGAACACGAGAATTCCATCAATAATAAGCAAGAAAATAAAACCATTGATAACTCCCTTACTTGTGATGAAGTCATTGTAGAAGAACCAACCTTTGAATGTATGAATATCTAGTTTGTAGTTATCCTAAAAACTCTACTAATAGGGAGGATATCATGGTGCAAGAAAATGAGAACATTGACACATGTCTTTCAAACACTAGTAATGAGGCTTCCTTAGATGAAGATGATGAAGTGACATTATACTCTCCTTCACTAAGAGAAGTTAATATTATTCAACCTCAATTCATCCTTTACCCACCTTCACACAAACCAAAAACTCAAAATAAACCCATCCTCATCCTCGAGCCACCTAAGAATAATGTGTCACAACAACCGAGTTACAATACATTTGCTAATACATATAACACTAGAAACAATCTGCAACCAAGAAAAAAACATTCAACATCCCTCCCATTTCCTAACCCTATCTTTCCTACTAGCCCCCCCCTTTGCATAGTGGAAAGGAGCATGATCTTGTTGAACATAAGAATACTCCTGCTAAGATATCATTATGGGACCTTATTCAAGCTTCTCCTCATTATCATAACATGATTCAAAGTTCCTTACAAGTTCCTCCCTCTCCTAATGTGCAACCGAGTGAAATAGCAACAATGATTCAAGGAATGAATGTGAACATTTTTTTCCACCAACAAAATCCATCATTAGCTATACATAATCAGATTGGGAAAAAGAGAACTCTTTTTTACAATGGTTCAACCCTTAACATATGTGTTAGGAATTGCATGTAGAAAATATCAATTAAATGAAAATAAAGATTAAACAGAGGAATGAAAAACAAAAAAATAATAACAACTAGAGACAATATTTAACATGGTTCACCAAAACTCGGGCTACATCCACTAACAGAGAGTCCAATATTATTATCCAGTAAATTGAACTGATTACAATTAGTAATCCTTGCAACTCAATACTACTATACATGCTACAATACAATATCAACAAAAACCCTAACCCTTTTATCAAGACTTATGTCAGTTACAAAATAGGGTTTTTTTTATGTTGGTTAATAGTAAAATAACACCTGATGCCTTTATAAAATAATAAAAAATGTGAGAGGTTTTAGGGGCACTACTTACAACAATAGTGTTAGAAAACACTTTAAAGTGGGGGCATACATCAACACTCATGTTTCACTATGTGATCTTGCTTCTTCTTGCAACACGTCCTTTTCTTGGTGGTGTCATTGGATTTGATTTCCTCTAAGAGCATGATATTTATTTGATTTATCCTCTCTTGGAGACATTAGGCACAATTTTCCCTAAGAAGACACCTTACATGAACTGAGTGAAATCCCTTTGAACGTACCTATATAAGAGTGAATTTGCACCCTATGTGCAATTCCCTTTTTTTCCTTTGTCTACCTTAGAAAACCAAGTTCGGAGGATTAATTCCACCTAAGCCTGCTACTTGCATCACACTTGGTACCTATTTTGAGTGTCGGTGGAGACGTTTCTATCGAGAACTCTCATACGGTGTGCTTATATCCTTGATAGATTCATGCATCTAGAACTTGTAGAGGTGTTACACTTCCCATTGGGGGTCAATTTGTAACACCCTCCTCAGCTAACTAGCCCAAATATGGCCATTTTCTTCCTCATTCCTTCATATCTAGTCCTTGAACATGCATTTGGGGGTTGGAAGATCTCTTATCCACTTCTAGACTTCATACACAAGCTTCACAATCTCTCTCCAAACACTTTACACTTCACAACAATAGCATCAACACTCCATCACATTGGTAGAGCAAGTTTGGGACCACACCATCGCAGCAGAGGCTTGAGTTCCTCTCATTTTCTCCCTCATTAGCCTTGAGTGATCTTGGTGGAGGTGGTAAACTCCCTCTCCTCTTCTCTATCACTTGGTTGAGTAGTATAACATTGTTTTGTAGTGCTTTAGTTCTCTTTACTTCATTTCTACTTTTCTCACTATCCATGGAGGTGGGAACACCAAAACAGGGTCTGACTGAGGCAGGCCCTATACAACCACCCAACAATTTCTCTCTCCCTCTTGTGTGTAGGTTTTGAAGACATTCATTTGGTGGAGGCCTAATCACTTGCATGGTTGTAAGTATTTCTTTTATTTCTTCTCCTTATCTTGATTAGTTCTATTTAACTCTATTTCATTTCTATCACTTTATCACATTATTTCCTTTTCCTACAATCTGTCAGTTCTCAGTAATTGGATTGCTAGTTGTTGCTTAGGCATTTTCTGAGACATTCTCACTCTTTTTCCCCTATGATATTCCAACGTGCCTGTAGATGGCAGGGCATCACACTATCGTCCTCTTTCCATGTTTACATCTTTTGGCCAAGAGATTGATAGTTTGTCCAGAGAATCTTTGTGACCTACTCTTTCAGATTCTAAAACTCTCATCATTATTCCATTGAGGTAATATAGTGAAGTTCGCCCCGTGAGTTTTTCTGAACGAAGAAAACTTGTGAGTAGTGAATCGCCCTATATCATAGTACCTTTCAATTTTTCACATTTACAATAATCATTATATGGCCACCTTGCATAACACACTTGCTTGCTTGTGGACCTAACTTGTTTGTTCATGGGTTTCAAGCATATGAAGTTTTTCTTTCCTCATGAATCCTGTTGTTCATTTTTTGTGGTACCCTACTAAAGTTATCAGAGGGATATATTTGGAATGGTTAGTATGATGAGAAGCCTTAATGAGGGAATGACTTTCTCATTGTACGGTGAGAAGCTAATACAGAGGCATGAATTTCTCACTAAGCCACCCTTTCTGGATACTCACCCAATGAACAAATTAAAGTTTTGTTGCGTTAGAGTGAGCATGCATTTTTGGATAAACAACTTATATCTAATCCAAATTGGATTGCAAAAATTATTGAGTCTTGATCCACCTCTTTTTATTTTTATTTCTTTTACTCATTAACATTGTATGTTTGTGTATCTTGATGTGGCATATCGTACACCTTGCATGTGTCCCTTTGTGCTTATGTTGGTTTGACATAGGATCTTGGATCTTGGGGGCTTGAACACCCCCTTAATCTTTGTTATCCTCTACCATCCACATTGGTACACTTGGACCCCCCTTGAATGTCTACTTTAGTGTGAGTTTGAAGCAAGTTCCTCCTCTCACTAAAGTGGGGACTAAATGTAGTGTAAGAAAAAGTATCCATTTTTCACACTTAATTTGGGAATGATTCATATTAAAATGAACCTAATTTTTCCTTGATTTGGTGTTGTAATGTGTTTTATACCTTCACATTATGTTTAGGGCCCTTTTGAGCTAAATAGACCTAATTTTTCCTTAATTTACTATTGTAAAGTCTATTTATTTACATCTTCACACAAATTTTTGGGCCCTCTTACATTTATTACCTTTAAATCATCATTAATAGGCCCCTAAGACCCTTTATTATGCATCCTAAGGCTTATTTCAACCGAAATCCTGACATATTCAACAAATACAGTCAATTTTCCAACCCCCTGACATTCTCTCACCTTGAAAATCTAGGATGGGACTCATACACCACCTTGGGAGTATGAGTCCCATTTGGGGAATTTTTAGGGTTTTGAGTGGGAAATCATGGTTTTCAATTCAAATTTTGTGAATGTCAAAATTTGGGATCTAATAAATGATAAATTAGGTGTAATGCCTATATAAAAAAGATTTTAAATCATTATTTCACCTAAGAAATCATAATATCAACCTAGCAATTCAATAATTAAGAATCCTAGGAATTCACAAGAGAATTATAGAGTATTCAAGAAGGCATTCAAGGGCAGATTTCTTCATCATTTGTTGCAGAAAATAAGATCCCTTACCATGTCAAAGGATTGATGCATCATGTATGTTGTTTTGAGCTAATGTTGTGATGTATTGTTCAAGATCAATTCAAGTATTCAAAGGCATTATCTTTCATCAAGAATCATGATCAATATCTACATCCATTGAGGCCACTTCATACTTGTTTGCAGATCTACAAGGTTCCAAAAGAGGTTCTATTATTTTTCCTTGTGTTTCATATTCTTTTCATTCATGTTTCATTTCTCATTAAGTTTTGATTACCAAAACAGGGTTTGACCAAGGAAAACACCCATCCAATAATAAATTGATATTTCTATCTCTCTCTCTACATGTTTGATTGTAGATCTAGGTGTTTTGGAGCTTGAAGATCCTATGAAGACTAAATTTCAAGATTGAAGAAAGTTTTCATAGTCGTCAAGAAGTTTCCAACTTCACAAAAAGTCACCTACATGCTAGAATTCAAGCTTTTAGACTTAGAGATCTGGAAAGAGAGAAGCTACTATAGACCACTAGAGGATACCAAAGTTTCAACCAAACCATAATAGTGGGACTAAATTGCCACCTTGGGTGTATGATTCCCAATACAACACTTTTACCAGATTTTAGTAGATCCAAATCAGTCACTAAGAGATTCTAGGTCCTACCTAGAAACCCTAGATTGGGACTAAATCACCTAGTCTGGTGTGTGAGTCTAAGTACACTTCAAAAAAAAAATTCAAGGTTTTGGACCTTGTTTTGATTACATCACTCTTCTAGGTACCCCTCTTTTCATTCTCAATTTGTTATTCTAACTATCAGTTTCATTTCCTAGGTCATTTAGTTAGGTTTGCATAATAATTTCATCCTTTTATTTATAAGCATGTGCTTAGTGGTGAAACCCCTTTTGTCTTTAATCACACCCAAGGATACCTTACAACAAATCTCTTTCCCTAACTCGATCACTAGGTTGAGACCTCTAGGGTTTCCTTGAATGAACTAGTGTGAAATAGGTCCTACCTGCTAGTTCCATCCCTCAAAAGTATATTTCCTTGTGTTCATTTGGATGACATTATATTTGGTGGTAGACATGATAAAATGTGTAAAAGAATTTCTACACATATGCAAGATGAATTTGAGATGTCAATGTTGGGAGAATTTTCATTTTTTCTTGGTTTACAAATTACACAAACTAATGATGGTATATTCATATCTCAAACTAAATATGCTAAGGAAATGCTCAAGAAATTTGGCATGGAAGATAATAGACCAGTCAATAGTCCCATGATAACTTGTTGTAAGTTAAGTAGCTTAGATGAATCACCATATACAAATCAGACAATGTATAGGTAAATGATTGGAAGCTTACTATAATTGACTACATCAAGGTAGACATAATGCAAGTAGTATGTATGGTAGCAAGATTTCAGGCTACACCAAAGGAGTCACATTTTAGTGCAATTAAAAAAATCCATATATATTAGCAACACTATTGACTATGGGTTGTGGTATCCAAAGAGTGAAGATTTCACCTTGACAACATATACAAATGTTGATTGGGCTAGATGTGTAGATGATAGGAAAATAAAAAGAGGTGGAGCATTCTTTTTAGGAAAAAAAATGGTTTCTTGGATGAGGAAAAAAAAAGAATCAATCACTCTATCCACAGAAGAAGTAGAGTATGTTGTAGCAACCACATGTTGTGCTTAGGTCATATGGATGAAGCAAACACTTAAGGACATCAAGGTGGCATATGGATAACCTATCTCTATTCTCTGTAACAATTCAATTGTCATAAACACCTCAAAGAATCCAGTGGTGCACTCTAGAACAAAGCATATATTCATTAAGTACCACTTCATCAGAGAGAAGGTTGTAGAAAAAGAGGTCAACATGGAGTATGTTCCCACAAAAGAACAAGAATAATTTACAAATCCTCTTCCCAAGGAACAATTTGAATACTCGAGAAAAAAATTGAGAGTAAATATTGCTCCAACATCATATCATTAAAAAATAGTGATAGGGAAAGGGCTTAAGGGGAGCTTCATTGATATGTTATTCATCCTTGAATAGTTAGGGGAGTGATGAAGTCAAGTAATCTTGTTTTACAAATTTCTAATGACTTGATGGTTGTTGTTTCCAGAATTTCCTTCAAACAAAGGGGAGAATCCACTTTGGGGGAGATAATAGAGCCTTTGCAATTGATTTCAAAAAGGGGAGAAATGGTATCAAAGTAGAAAAATGCTCAGAATGATATGTATCAGGGGGGAGCTACTATGCAATGATCTTATGGTAAATGCATGATTCTTTGGTTGTAGAGCAATGAATTTCAAGTGGTACCGAGCATTTGGTTTTTCCATCAATGTAAAAGTGGGAGATTGTTGGCATATTGTTGTCACTGATGTCAAAAGGGGATGTATATTGTCTATGTGATATCTTAGTTGGGAGATTGGTCCAGTGTTTGGTTGGTAGAGATAAAATTTAATAGGTATAGTCATGGATCTAAATAGAATTTATATTTCAACATTGACTGCCTATCAACAGTTGCAAGTTGCTTAAGTGACAACTTAAGCCATTGATTTCCTTGGGGCAACCAATCCTCTTTTCTTGTGTCTACTGAATCAAAAAATATTTTACATTCATAATACTTCCTAAGTCATGAGGTGAATATTTGTCCTTGGTAAGATAACGATGGTGGTTGAGGCTTGAAGATCTAATGACTTTTCCAAGAGCTTGTCATGCATATTGTGGATTCTTGTATAAGTCACCTAGAATAGCAGAAAATATTCAAGATCAAACATATGTGATTGGATGATGCATACAATGTGGATGGTGGGACTGAATAGAGAGATAGGCATAAAGAATGATTGGTGAGCTGAAGATAGGTGGTAGTGAGTGATTGAAAGATATGGCAATTCACATCTCCATTGTGAATTGAAGGGTGATGACAATGTGATAGATGGCACTAATCTTCCAGTCAATTGAAGAAATGGTGGGAACACGTCTAGCTTTGCAGAACTACGAATTTGTGATGCATGTCTTAATGGACCCTATTCTCGGCAAGCTACATATGGTGAAGATCGATGGTGATGGTTAAAGGAGACTGTTAATTTGATGGTCATGTTTAAAAGGATGAATGGTGAATATAAATCAATGGATCATGGCACAAAAATTAGTTGATCAATGAATCAGGTTTGAACTAATAATCCTCGACAGCTACAATAGTTTGAACTAGGGTTTCAACTATAAACTGACTCAGGGAGAGAATTCAATTGGTCCAACTACTCCATCTAATAGTTTTATTGATGATTAGATGATTAGATTGGTGACATAGATATATAGGCACCAAAAAATTAGATCAAGATTAATTAAAGAGAATATGAATTAAATAAAATTGAAATCCTAGCTGTTTAGTATGCTAGGAATAGAAAATTCTCTTATTCTGATAAATGGATGTGTGGCTCGATGATCTAGTTCCATGCAGAAGAAGATAAATATTAAACCCTAGTAGAGAATTTGTATTATGTGTAAATCTCTAGGGAGATATTGAAGTTCAGTGATAAACACAAAAAGGAAAAAAATAAAATTGAAGAATATGAGGATGTTGCACAAGAGAAGAGTGAAGGTATGTTGCATATGATAAATTAGAGACTTTTGAGACTGACAGAGAATACACCAAAGAAAAGTAGTAGGGAGAATAGTAAAGAATTTTCTTAATCCTTGAAGGCACACATAGAATGCACTAATAGAAAAGGTGCAACAAAGTTGTGTGGTGCATCTACAAGTCTTTTGAGATGGACAAATAATGCAATGCACTAAAAGCAAAAAGAAAGAGCACATTTGTAGCAGTAGTGTGTATGAGTGGAAACCAAACAAAAGGTTAGGAGTCTTAATTAGTGTTCATCTTCAATTACAAAAGAGAGGACGTGCAAAAAAATGAACTAGGTTGTAGTTACTATGACCAAGTATTGAGAAGTTGCAAGTTGAGTTGCAACATTTAACTTTGTTCTATTGAACAAATTGTAATAAACCTTAATGCAAATCTAATTGGTGAGTTCCATCAGATATCTAGGTAGGTGCTTAGAGTAGGGAGTGAGTGCTTCATTGGAGTAGGTGCTCCTAAAATAGGGGATTGTTTTCTCCTTAGGGTTGGTGTCCTTAAACATTGTAACATAGCTTTTGATTGTGAGGCTAGAATTGGATAGTATCTCCTAGTAGTTCTTCTCACCGTCATTTTTCCCACCTTTGGTTTTCCATGTATATCTTGTGTTATATGTATGTTTATGTCTCTTCTTATGACTATGTTGATTTACTAAAACTAACTTAAAAAGGAATTAATTTATTAAGTGTTACAAGGGATAAATTTTAAGTAGTCTATTGATTCACCCCCCTCTCGGTATATCATATTTTTCTAATATCATTGATCTTGCAACTATTGGAATTGTGCATGAAATTATTCTATTTGAACTCTAGATTGTGCATTTATGTCTTGTAGGGCATCATAGGTTGTGGTTATTTGGACTATGTCTAGACCTCCAAATAATCTATTTGAGCCTTGGTTGTAGTTATCACCATTGGCCATTATGGAAAGAACTGGTAGAAGGTATTGAGATCCCCTTCGATTCTCTTCAAAATACTAATATTTGATTCTAGGGAAGAGTGTGTAGTAGCACAATTCTTCTATTCCTCCTCTATCTTTGTCTTTTGATACTCTACCTAAATTTGTTGTCTTAGTGTTTTATTTTGTACTTAGGTGTCCTTAATCACCCCTTATACCAAATTCATAGTTATGCTACCAATGGTTGGGATGGGTCCCCTTGTATTTTAGGGAACTTGTCTTGTATCTCCTTCACTAACTCTTTTAATTGGTCAAATTTCTCCACACAATGTTTCAAAATATCTCCCTTTGTTGTTTGGTGCAAGATGTCCTCTAATTGGGATTTTTATAGAGGTTATATGCTCCCAATGTCCACCAATGTACCTACTACCAAATTTGGAGTAACTATGGAGATGACACTAGTTGTAGTTGCTTATGTCTAGAAAAAAAATCCTTAATGGAATGCATAAAATATGTTGTAGAGGAAGAGGGTGCCTCAAACTTTGGAAGGGGAGAATATTGTTCTTTTACTGATGTGGTACCTTTATATTTTTCTTCTTCCTCATGCAACTTTCAATAGGCTTATTTTATAGCCTCCTCTATCCCCATTTGAACTAGTTGAGTGACTTCTGATTTCTCTATTATTGATTTATCCAACCTTTGTTTTGATCAGAGCTCTTTGGTTTAGATATATGTTAACTTCTATTTTTGTGGAGGTGTAAAGGTAGTGTCCAACTCTGTAATGGAAAATTCTTCTGGAGTTTCTTTCTCCTTAGTAACTTTTTCTCTTCTCTATTTTAGGGTGATGGTCAAAGAATATATAAATTGATCCATGGATTAGGTCTTCCAATGACATGTCAAATACTACCATGTACCTAGTTATTGCCTTCTCCATGATTAGATGATTAGGTGTCACCATGTGGAAGTATTTATTGAGTGTGAGATCCAATACATCCATGTGCAAGATTCCATTGAAGAGTTGGTCCTCATCTACCAATAGGGAGATCCTTGAAAGTATCTTCCAAGATGGATGCATTCTCCAAAGTTGGTTGCTCTTTTTCTTCTACATCTACTACTTGTAAAGAGACTTCTCTATGTGCTTTGTTTTTTTCTTGTTAGGATTTTAATTTGATTTCATTTATAGAAGGGCTTTGGTAGCTTCCTTCTCTAATGGTTCCTTCTTGGGAGGGGTAGTTGTGATTCTTCTTTTCCTTAGTCAACTGCTCTCTCCTTGTGAAGGTTTTGTAGGTGGGATGCCAATGTGGAATCTTCTAGACCTCTAGGGAGTAGATGTGCTATGCTCCTCTATCTCTTTCATGTGTAAACTCTATTTCTCCTCTAGTTTTTCCTTATTCTTTGGGTAAACCAAAAAAGTTGTTTACAATTCCAGTGAGAAAGGAAAATTTGTGAAAAACAACCCCATGCATTTTTTTTTTGTAGGTTTGAACGAACTTTTGGTCTCAGCGAACCCAAAGGGGGTTCACTAGTAGCTTGGTTCGAGCAAACCCATTAAATGTAGGGTCCCACTAGTCCTGAGAGAAAACAAAAAGAAAAACTCTGTGGAAAGGGGTTCACTCAAATTCCCCTGGTTTGAGCAAATCCCCCTTTTCCCACCTTCTCACCCTCTAGCACCAAAAAAATCCAGAATTTTTCCCTTCAAAGCTTGGGTTGAGGATGAAAATGGAGGATACTTCACATACCCAACTGAATGATGGTAGTCCTCGAAATGAGCTATCCAATGAATATAATTTTAATATGTTTTGGTTTTATTAGGTATTTCTTTTTTCTAGTTTTATTAAACATAGGTTTTTCACTAAAAAATCAAGCTCTCTATTTTGCACATGTGGAAAAATAACAGATTATAAAAAAATTTGAAAAATATGAGTGCACTATATATTGAAATCCTTGATCCAACAAAAATAAATAAAATGAATTTCAATACATACAAAATTTTTTATGTTGTATACAGTCCACCTATGTTTGAATTATAATTGGTTTGACTTTGAAACTTGATTAAGGAAAAAAAATCAATAAAACACTATGAAACCAATTGGAAGCACTAGATATCATAGTTACAAATCTAAATTTGAAAAACTTATAATTTTATCCTTCATGAAAAAAAAGTTATGTTGTATACGGTGAGCGTCACTCCTTAAAAACAATGTTTATTGAAAAAAACTAGTTTTCGAAGGAGATGGAAAAAGAAGTGCAATTTTATTCCAAAAATTTTGAAAAAAATATATTTAGAATCTACATACAAAATTTCACAAATCACTAGTTTACATCATTTTCAAATTCCTCACGGTTTAGCCACTATAGGTCCCCGAAGTGAAGATTTAGTTAAAATAAATTATTTCAGTGTCTAGTTTGGCCAAAAATTGTAAACTAGTATTGTGGGATCACCCCTGGTGAAAGTTTTCTTTAGCCTTCTTCTTTATTAGATTGTCCATGTATTATTAGTAAGTGGTGAATTTCTCAACTTGTGAATCTTTGGGGAGGCTAAGAAGTGTGGACATATATGATTGGATGTCTATATCTATTACCTTAAATGGGAGTTGAGTTATCTAGGATGTTCTCAACCCAATTGCTTCCATAAAAGTGGTCTTTATCGACCAGGACAAACTATATCCTCAATGTATTGATGAACCACCTCATAAGAGATGCATTCTCTATTATTGAGCTTTTTTTGTAGGGATTTCTATAATCCCCAGTAGGTTACAACATATGAAGTGACATCTTGAAAGTGTTTCACATTATCTTGGATTTGGGCCACAATAGGTTGGTTGGAGTCCTAATTTTTCCTTTCAAATCCCAATAATTTTTGCATAAAGTAGAAAGTAAGGAATATTAAAAAAGTCTCATACCTAAACTAATAATGTATTTCTTTGTGTGTTGGATGTTGTCCATGAGTTATTGTCACAAAACCTCACATAGGTCTATATCCTTTCCTTCTACGATAATTTGATGTGTTGTGTGAATTAAGGTTGTGGTGGTTGAATCCTCCTGATTTGTGTAGTACAACTTATAAGGAATACCCATGGTGGCATACTTGATCATTGGGTTTGTGATCTTGGTGATGTCTAGGCTCTATCAGTCAAATGTTTCTCTAGTGAGCTTTAAAGTAAATTTTGTATTCTTGATGGATTTTTAGCAGAACATCTCCCTGAGCTCATAGTCTTGTCACTACTTGGATAACATATTTGGTGATCCGATATGGTCAGTCTAGATAGAGGTATTCATCATGAAATTTGTTTAGAATCATCGAAACCCAATCCTTCTACACCATGAATTCTATAAATTCCTTTCATACATCCAATCGTTTCATTATAATGCTCTTGTATTGAGGGATATATTATTGGGTGCCTTACTGCAAGAGAGTGTGCCTCAAGACCTCAAACTTGGCATGGAAAATCTTGGTTAGGGTTGCATGTATGTAGTTTTGGATATCTTCTATATAGATAGCATCTATGGGTACTGTTGAAAATGCACTTGATGGGTCAATTTCCATAGTTTTTTATGGAAATTTCTTATATTTTGGCCTAGGTCTCTGAGATATATCTACAAGATTTGACATGACCATTTCTAGGGTCTACTGTTTAGCAATGGGATCATAATTGGCTTAATGTTGAGTGGAGGGAAAGCGATCTAGTAGATACAAGTGCATAGAGAGTGTAAAATGAGGCAATGTGGGGTTATTTATAACTCTGTTACAGTGTGAAGAGTGCAATAAATGGTGTAGTTGTTTCCTGCATTTTTTTCCATTAAGTTTCTTTAAATCTATCTTGTGGTAAGTGTTTTTTGTTTTGTGGTGGGTAGAGGAGCTATAATACATGGGTGGGATACTTTTTTAGCTAGATATTTGTAGTGTGTTTGGTTAATAATTTTTTTGATCTCGTGTTTTATCTATTTAGGGTTAGGTCAATGAAATGTACATTTAAACTCAAACCTATCTATTTCCTATAAATACTTATGTATTAATGTGTTAATTATTTTTTTAGGGTTTATTTGTTTATGATTTCTTGATTTTTGGAGCCTATGTGTACTTAGGTGTTTTTTTTGTTGTCATAGGTTCTCATTTTAGAACCTTTATTTCCATTTTTGTATGTCTTTTTGAAGAAATCTAAAACTTGTTGGATTAGTGTTTGTATGATTTCTTGATGTTTCTGTAATATGTTTCTTGAATTTGTGGTATTTTATGGACATCTGGTAGGTTGATTGTGTATCATAAGTGCTCTCTAAAATCTACATACCTTTCAGGATATTAAATCTTGTTCATCATGTACCAATGTCTCTAAGACATCATCGTTGTCAATACTATTAGTGTCACTTTATAATTTAATCTTTTTGGAACTATTGAGATCTTCCTTTTCTTCTATCTTGGGTAACGTTGAGATAAAATATGGGTTCCTAAAATAATCTTCTTCTCGATCTTGTGCAATTTCTTCTACATAGCTTTTATCTTCTCTCTCACCCAGAGGAATGTGAACTATTCTATTGTCATTTTCTAAGGAGATATCCTCTCGTTTGGAGTCTATTATGCCATTAGAATTCATAAACCATTTTAGCCAAAGTAATGCTCTAAATGTGTTGAAGGGCTCCTTCATCTCTACAACTTCAAAATCAACTATTTATTTGACCCCTTTTATGTTTACTTCTACATTCCTCCATATGCCTAATGTCTCCATACCAAAACCATTGGGTAGACTTATATTCATAAGCATTCATAAATATTTTGATCCTAGTGCATTCTATAGCTTATTGATGTTAGAGGTTTTTTTCACTCCCAAGCTCATAACATTTGACCTATTTCTCTGTTTTTTGTGATTTTAGCAATGTTGGGATGGTCTCTAAGAGCTCTTCACAAATAACTATGCATTTTTTCCATATTTCTCTCCAAGTACATTTTATTCATTTCTTGGTGTTTTCACACTCTAGTGAATTACTTGGAATTTTTAGATCTTGGAAACTTTTTGTTTGTGTGGGATGACTTGTTTTAGGCTGTTCTATATACATTTATAGCTCTTTGTCCTATTTAGACATTTTATTCATGTTTTTTTAGTATGTAATCATTTTTTGGACATTGTGATATTCCACTCTAAGCACTTCTTATATGTAAACACATTGAAATAAAGTTCCTTTGTATTGCACATATATTATTAGGGTATTTCACATCATATTGTGCCTTATTTTATTTTCACTATGATATAAAGTGCCATGGGGGTTTGATGTTTTCCTTTTTTTTTCCATCACACCTTTGTCAAGTGAGTGTCCCTTTCATGACAACAGTGAATCACATTGATTCTTGCCTCATATGGGTGTTTCCTTTGTTTGTACACACTTTATATTTGAAGGTAATTTCATGTTTGCACATTTAGATGTGCTTGGTTCTTCTTCATCTCTACATTCTATAATTCAGTTTCATTGGATCTATCTTGGCTCTTCCTTCTAAGCATTATGGGGGGTTTCTACTATTGTTGCTAATTCTTCCTTGGTTCAAACGTTAGAGTGAGATACCATATAGTATTTTTTCCTATATACTAGGTGTATGTAGCAATACATCAATGACTATTTATTTGTGAATTTTGGTGAGATGGAGCATTTACCACTCTTGCATTCTTGTTTTTGGAGGAAACCTTCCATTTTCACTTGATCAATGTTATTCAAACTTTTGGTACTTGTTCCATATGTATCTTTGAGTTCCAAATGTTTAAATTCCTTTTTTTTCATATAATTTGAGTAGTTTCACTGGGAGCTCTCATGTAGATTTTTTTCTTCTTGCTATTGATCTTCATCCTAATTTTAGAGGTTATTCTTTCAACATTATAGAAGTCGTTCTTCAACATCCTTTATAGCTTCTTCATGCTCCAATGGTTTTCCTCATGTTCATCCCTTGTTCCTATCATTTGAGACAATTATTGTTTTTTAGGCTTCTCAATCCTTCACTCTAGTTTAGAGGATTCTTAGTCCTTCACTTGTATTTCTCTCTTTTGGGAAGAGTTTTCTTCCACTAGGTTTTTCTCCTTTTCTTCAATTTTGAGAGATTTTTTATTTATACATGGGTACCTCTCTAGGCTTTGTTTGTCAAAACCCATCATGCATTCATCTTTAGAGGTTTTGAGCTTCTCCCTAAGTTTCACTTAAGGGGAGTGTTAGAGTAAAAGGTATTTCCTAATCAATTATTTATTTAAGCTTACTTAGTTTATGTTCTTGTTATGTCTCATATAATAGGATTATGACACATGTCATGATCCTGTTTTATCCTCACCTAGGGTTTCTAGGTTAATTATCATTTTATAAGGATTCTCAATTGTATAATAATTAAGATGCACATTCATAATTATTCATGATTTTTTGGATCAATAGCTCTTGGCCTCCATAGCTTTTCTATTCTCTCTTTCTATGAGAGGTGTTTGGTTGCAAGTGATCCTTGGGAGTTGTGGAGTTGATTTTCCCAACTTCAAAAAGAATCTCTCAAGTAGTTATCATAATGATAGTGAGGTATGCACCTAAATCAATCACTACATGTTTAAGTTTATTGTCATTTAGGTTTATGATAATGAGAAAAGGACCATTTTTCTAGTTTTGGTCTTTAGTAATTTGATGTACTTGTTATTTTTCTTGTTTATTATATAGTACTTCCCCAATTGTTTTAATTTGACTAATAGATTTTTTTTTGAGACAATGAGGCTAGGTTCTTCAAAATCCTTACCTCTTCCTCTTAAAAACATGAAATTTTCTCCTTTTGTTGTATTTTATGCGTTTCCTTGCTTTTTCTACTATTTGCTCATGTTGTTTTTTATTTGGCTAGAAGTGGTCATACTCTTCTTCATCTTCTAGTTTTGATTCTTTATTGATTTCTTCAATTTACCTTCTCTCCTTTTTGGTATCTATCCTATGTCTAATGAGTATGGTTGCTTTATTTTTATCTATTCCAAATTTCTTCTTTTTTGTTCCTTTGTGATGGTTGTTCTTCTCCAAAGTAATCATCATTTGAAGTGTTAGAGGACTAATTGTCTATTATTCGGTAGCTCTTGACCCCTTACAATATTCTTCTAATCACTTTGGCCCCTTTATTGTCTTGCAATTCATCACTTCTTGAATGTGGGGTATTCTAATAATATTATTAGGCCTTATCACACTTGAATATATCATGTGAATCATCTCCATAGAAAGGGAATTTCTTCCTCTTTTCTGACCAATATTTTGTGACATATGACCCATTTCCCCACAGTTATAACATGTTGTATCACTCCTTTGGTGATTTCTTCCACTATGTCCTCTTCCTCCTCTATAATTATATTGTCTATTATCACTTATGTAGTCCTATAGTGGGCCATTTTTTAATGCATATGCACATTCTTGTTATCCCTCCATTGTGGTTGTCTATACCCTATATTACATAAAGGTCCTTCCACCAATATTTTGACATATGCCATGTTTCTATCTCTGTCTGCATTGTAGTTGTGGTGTAAGGGGCATCAAGGATCTAAGTGATTTTGAGTGTTCCAAACCTGAAATTGGTTAGCAGGACAATCCTCTTTGAGGCACGACTATCCCCTTCTTGGCATGTCCCATAGTTCATTGAATTAGTTCTTGTTAGAATAGTCTTTAATTCTACATGTAGTATAATTATGTTTCTCTCGCCTTGGGCCTTCAAGTAGTCAATATAGAGATGGCCTTCTCATGGGAAATATGGAAAACATATTCCTTTGGTCTTCTTTGGTTCTCCTCTTGGTAGGATTGATTTTTTTATCCTTAAATGTTCTAACACAAGTTGTAATTTCTCAATATTTTCCTTCCTATCATTCTTTTTCAAGGCTTGCACCAAGTTTGGGATTCACTATAGTGGGCCATAGTGATCAAATCCATGCAGGTGTTGAATACTCTACCATCCAAGACCTTGCTCTTATGTCTTTTTAAAGTCCAAAAATAAACCATTCTATTTTCTTTCTTTTTCTAATGGTTCCTCTATTTTACGATAGATCTCCTTGAATCTTTTCATATTCTTTTATAGATTCATCTTCCTTTTATATGAGATCTCTCATCTTTCTTGCACTTTTTGTGTAGATGTCTGAAGTATCAAAATTAGCTAGGAAGTCTTGTCTTCATCCCAATTTTTCCCATGTTAGCGTAGGTCTTCTTATACCAATCTAAGACATCTTTTTGGAGTGATGACACAAAATAAAGTAGTTTTATCTTATATTCATTAATATCTTGTCTTTTTCATAATTATTCTAATAATAATATATGCTCTACTACATCTATTGTATCTTTTCCAAATATAGGGAATTTGATTGAAGGATCTATCCTATCTTTCCTTTATTTATTTCTAAATTTTTAGATGGGTGAACTAGGTTTTCCTTCTTCCTCCTTTATTTTTCTAATCAATTAGGGTTTATGTTCCCTATGCTTGTCTCTTGCTAGTTTAATACCAAAATATTCTCTTCCTAGGATTTATTCCCACTCAACTATTTTTCTCCTTCTTTTCTTCTTTTCTTATCTTGTGGTACCTCTTCTCTTAGAATTCTCTAACTCTCATATGGCTGAGGGGATGGATTTTGTTTGGGGGGTTTTGAATCTTTCAAGTATCTTTTTTTTCTTATTTGTGAGTTTCATTTCAATTAATGGTAAGCATAATTTTTTTCCCATACTCAATATATTCTCCCCATTTTTCCTTATCTCTTCTTCTTGTAACTTGAACCTTATACTTTTATTGAATAGTTCTTCTAAGATACTTCCTTGAATGGATAGGGTTTTCTCTAGAGTTTTTAGGAATTTCATAAATTTATCATCCAAGTTGATAATAAGGTGTGATAGGTTTGTTTATATTGTCAAACTTCGAAAAGATTATGATAGTAATAGATTTCTTATCTTATAGAATGGTCCTAATAACAATTTTTTGGATTCTTTGTAGTCATCCATATTCTTCTTTAAAATAGTTATTAGTTGTCTTGATTTTTCCCAACACTTCTTTGATCCTTTTAGAGTTTCCCAATTATTTTCCTTATCTTCTTTTGATTTTTCCTTGGCAGCAACCCGTTTTGCACTCTTATCAACACCCTCATTAGTGTGATCTCTTCTCATATTCTCCAGTATTTTTGTTCTTTTGTGGAGTTGTTCTTCTCTTTTAATATTTTTTAGTGTCTTTTCTCTTCTCCATTTGGGCTATCCATGTTTACTTTTCTTGTACAAATTTAATTTT
Organism: Sequoia sempervirens; assembly: GCA_007258455.2. Classification (NCBI taxonomy): domain Eukaryota; kingdom Viridiplantae; phylum Streptophyta; class Pinopsida; order Cupressales; family Cupressaceae; genus Sequoia; species Sequoia sempervirens. The sequence goes on from VDFB02109042.1 coordinate 7,146,517, forward strand.
TTCTCTAATATTTCATATGGTTTTTTTGTCTCCCTCCATGGGTATGATTGGTCTGGAGTTTCATTAATCCTTATATCATCTCCCATTTTAGTTATTTGGTATCCTTTCTCTTAAGAGTCATATATTTTCAAAGATCCCTTCCAAAATATTCCCCCCTTCCATTCTACATCCCCTTAGTGCCTAACCCCCTCTCATAGGGTAAGTGCCAAGAAGATGGTTTTTCAAGTTTTCATAGTTTTTAATAATTACCTTTTTTTTTGGGTTATTTTTCTTTTCTAGTGTCTAATTTCAAACATTTATGGCTGCTCTTATTCTTTATATCACCTAACTAGAGTCCTAGCAATGGAACCAAAGTTAGAAAGAAATTTGGGGGAACATAGATTCTAAGACCCAAGTATATTCTAAGAGTTGTGTATACCCAAAACTTAGTAATATACAAATGAACACCAATACAATAAACCATATACTTATCCAATCATACATTAATAAAGTAATAGATAACTCCACATAGATAGAACTTTGATATTCAATCTATTAATTAGCTCAAAAATGGTACAATGGAATATCTTCCCCTATGCCCTTGTTTCATCCTTATCTAATTTCTTTACATTTATCCTTTCATACAATAGTCGGTGTTCATATATTTATTTTTGTTTATTACATATATTCTTTTCCACACCTATTATATATTGGCATTCATAACTTCCTTTATACATATAATTATGGGATGTGACGTGACCCATCTATCCTGCCCCTAGTCTACATGCTATCTTTACAATGTTATGTTCCAGAAGTTCTCTACGCCAAAATGTGGTATGATTTTTCAATTGGTGTCTTCATTGTTTTATTTTTTGTCTAACAATCATCACTTGTTTACTTCACAATTCTGCGAGTGGGATCCTTTCCATCCTTTTCACACTATGTAGATTGTAATCTAATTTAGTGATCCCCTCATCTATATTTTCTTCAAACTAGATCACAAGATACTTTATTCATTGCTCATAGTGTGATAACATTGGATTTCTTCTTGGATCAATTTGTTGTCATATACCTCCAATGAATTCATTGATGAGGTGGTGGCACTTATCTCCCCTGCATTTTGGAAATGTTTCCCTATTTCTAATAACTTAAGAGTGGGAGTTAGTTGAACACTTATGTTGGGTGTGTTGTGCCTTTCCATAACACATCCCATTTTTTATTTTAACAAAATGAGAACCCTCTCTTTTCACTAGTTTTTAGCCTTCCCTGCAATGGTGACAAGTTCCTCCAATTCCTTCATATCTCAAAATCAGTTATCTCAATGGCCAAAATTTTATCGTGAATGGAAAATTTCTCAAAATGAAGTCATGGTTGTTTTGGAAGTTCTTCAAGATTAATCAAATATGTTCACTTGTGAAGTTCCCACCTTGAACTAGTCCAAGGCCACTTCATCAAACATTTTCTACAAATCCTGGTTTAGTTGAGGAATTCCATAATTTCTAGTTCGCTTAACAATTCATGCACCTGATGGTCACAAAAAAAAAAAATTCCATGTTGACATAAATTCACTATAACATTATTGATATCACATTTTTCCCTAAAATAAAATGAAAATAGAAAGCTTAAAAAAACCCTAAATTTCTAATAATTTATAAATTTCCTAAATTTAAATGTTTTAGTAACTTTAAATGGTTTTAATTTTTTTATAAATTTTAAAATTTTCAATAAACTTTATACAATTTTAAAATAAAAAAAAGTTTATAGAATTTAGATGGAATTTAAAAGAATATTTGATGAATAAATAAAACACAATAATCATTTTGGATCTAAAATTTCAAAGTGATCACTTGTCTAAAAAAAACTCCTACAAACCACATCAATGATAGTTAAAAAGACATATTTTGTAATATATTTGCAAAAGAGTGAAGTGCAATTGTATTTTTCCATGTCTAAACATCAAATTCACTTCAAAATTGGTTTCCCGTAAAATTTCACTTGGACCTTCATTTCCCACAAAAATAAAGTATAACTGCACTTTTCTATGTTTAAATATCTAATTCAATGGCAAATTGATTTCCTACGAAATAGTTAATTTTTAAAAAATGTCTATAACAAGTAAAAAATCTGCAATGTTCTATAACAAGTCAAATTCTTGCAAGGAATTAAAATGGGAAAGCAAAGACAAAATAAAAATTATATGTTAAAAACATATTATAATCCAATGACTATGAGGTTTCTGGACATGAAACAAGGTGATTACAAGAAATACTTTAAAAGGGTGGATGATCAATAAAGATAATATTTTAAAAATATATCATGTATCATTTAAGCCAAACATTTAAAAGGGGTCAATTCCTTTATTCTTTAAATATTACCTTAGAATAAATATTTAAGTTTATTATTTTTCATATTGGGAAAATTTTAAAGGATAATAAACTAATATCTTTACTTTAAATTTGTGAAGAAAAGTTTAAAAAGGACAAAATAAGGAAATAGAGTGATTTTTTTACGTTTCTATTTTAAGTGACTATTTTAAAATATTATGAGAAGATTTTTCCTTTGTAAAATTTAAATTTGCAAAAAAAATAAATTTTTTTAGTTTCCAAATTTATTTTGCAAAGATAATGATATTTGACAAATTTAATTGTTTTATTTATAGATAGTGATAAGTTGGTTTGAATATTTTGGGGGAATATCCACACAACCTATCAAAGAAGGGAATATGATGACAATATGCCAAGAACTAGAATATGTTGTTGAAAAGAAGAATATGCAATCTTTTTAAATTTAAGCCATTGATTGAAAAAATCAAAAGGGAAATTGATTTATAACTATTTTTTGAGTTCCCGTGTCTATAAAAATACACTAGATGAATTATTTTGGAGAAAATAATTGAAAAATTGTCAACTTTTGCTCACTTCATGGTTTCCTCTCAACTAGATGAGTGAATTTTGTTTTTCTAAACTTGTCAAATTGTGATTTTGATGTTATCTGAGTCATGAACTTTGTAAAATATCAAATGAGTTATAAATTTCTTTTCAATTTTTGAAATATCAAATTATTGTGCCATTGTTTGGATGTACTTTGGTCTCTTTCTTAAATTGATGAGTTTCCTTTGGATTTTGTACCATTTATGTGTAATTTTGATAGGGTTGGTGAAGAATAAACTAGTGATGATATATTTTAAAATTATGAAGTATATTTGTGCAATATTGTTGTGAAACTTAGGATTTTTACCCTCTCTATCTCACTCCCTATTCTTTTTTAAAAAAGTTTCAAAATCTCAAATTCAAAAATTAATGATTCAAAGCATCAACATATTGTAAACTAAGTGGGAAAATATTCTAGAATGTATAAAATTAATAAAAACATAGATCAAAGAACACTTCTTTAGGGTGGAACTTTTGAATTAAGTTATTAAATTTTCCAAATCTAACCTTATTTTCTAGTCTCCAATATGTAAGTCAATAGGTGGGGTTGGTTGCCTTGGAGGAGGTGAAGGAGGTCTAGATGACTTGAACTCTAAAGAAGATAGAAAAGAAGGTGCCAATGTTTAAGTAGGTGTATGTGGTCTATACTCAAAAGGAAGAGATAGTATCTTGTACTAAACCTACATCAATGGATTATGCAATGTCTTTCTCCTTATCTTCTATTTGTTTTGTAGGATAAACTTTTGAGGAGAGAAGGAAACTAGGTTGAGTAAAGGAGAGGAACAAATAGGTGAAGGAATATGGATTTGAGTAGGAGGAGTTCGTGATACATAAATAGTTTTTTTAGCTCCTCCTTGAGTCACAATAGTGGTTCCAATTCTAACCCCTCTTTGCAAGGGATACTCTTTTTATCCCTCTTCATCGCTTGCAATATTTGTAAGAACATAAGGATATTTTCCAATTTTTATCTTCTTTTTTTTCCTTTCCCTTTTCATGTAACTTTGGAGGATTATCCTTGTACCTTGTATATAGTAGGAATCTAAGTCAACTTAGTCTTCTCTTGATGGGGATGATCCATAAAGTAAAGTTTCTTCAGTCATTCCCTAGTTATATATTAATATCTTCTTTCATCCTATTTTTTATGGATATATCCTCATGAATTGAAAAATTTACTCTAGTTATGGGTTAGTTGTAGATATTTGTTGTAGGAAGGGCCCAACATATTTCCATCTCCGTGAACTATTTTAAGTACTTTCTCCAAATCCACACCCTTCAACAAAAGGGGGAGACACAATGTAATAAAATTTAACTACCTCATGCTCGTCAAAATAGTCTACCTAAAAGTTATCAATGTTGGGCATGTGTACAAATAATGGCACAATCAATGTACCAATCTTGTAAATAGGATCAAATTTCACCTTAGCTTCGCATAAATGCATTAGTATATAAGTACCATCTATAGCTCTCCAGTCTTAGAATTTTGGATGCTAGATTAGGATTAATACCAAACTTTAATTAGGAAAGAGATTCTAGTCTTATTCTTCCTAGCAATCAACTTCTATATATTCCCACCACTTATCTTCATATCTCCAATAGGATGATTTTATCACTTGGGTACTTGGGGAGTATGTTTCATTCTTTATGGAATTTGTAATTCCCAAAATGCTCCACTTAATACATGGCTAAGGACATGACACAAATTCCAAATTACAAAGACATGCATTGACTAACTCACAAAAGCTTGTTCCCAATGTACGTACTTCATGAAAAGCATAGAAAAATTCAAAAAAATAAATTATTTTTTAGTTAAATAAATAAATAATTTTGAAAATCATGATTGGATTTCAAAAGGAGAAATAGAATCACTACATTGAAATAGACTAGTTGGTTCTACTAAAAAATATATAATAAAAAAACATAATGATGCCATATATTGTTCAAATTAAATTTATCATGGGAGATTGATAGAATCTATTGAAGCATTCATCTATATAATAAAATGTATCAACCTTTCATTATATAGTGTGTATTTCAGCAAGTACTATTCATTGATTATCTATAAGCTCTATCATTGTAGAATCTCTACTAACTAGATCAAATGGTGTGGATGGCAATATATTACCATATTTTCCTTTGCTTCATCTCACAACATAATTAGCAACCCACTAGATTCACATAACCTGTACTCATGAGAAACCTACAAAACTAGATACTTTGTTAATTTCTTTGTCAAGATGAAATAATCAATAATAATTTCTGAGTAGCTATGGGAGGATAGGACCTAAGGGCTAGACCTATGTTTTTGGAGCTCATTTATGATGGCCTTGTCTACGTAAAAAATTCAAAGGCTTGGTAGTTTGCCAACTTGAGCTTGAACTATCACATACTTTTTTGGTCAACAATAGGGCATAACTACTAGGTTCAAATGACGTCTTGACATCAATTTCAATCATAATTCATTGAAACTAATCTACACTATAACAAGATTAAAAATTGAGATAAGGATTCTTACCAAGTACACATATAGGATTATTTGAAAATGACTATTAAATTACAAGACTTAATTGACTTGTTGGGGATTCTATATTATCATGATGATAATAACTTGACCAAGAATGTTATCTTATGAATATAAAAATAAAATCATAGACTATCAAACAATATAACCTCTTGTTAGTATAAAAATGGATGAAGTTTATTGCTACAATACCACAGACCATTTAGAGTTAAAAAAGCTATATAAAGATTCTTATAAGTGTAATGTGGGAAAAATGGGTAAACGCCTATCTTTAATATCTAAACCTAGGGTTTATTTTGACTCCCCTTTTCAAGATTACAATCGAGTGTAGATGAACAAGGTGTTGATATTGAATATCAATCATAAAGATGAGCCAATCAAACTTGGATCTACACTCTTAGGGGCCTTAAAAATAGATTGGAGGTGATTTGATATGGTTAACCTAATTGGACTATATGACCTAATATGATAAATGCAATATTCCAAAAATACAAAAAATGAAAACAATAATTTGTAGATAGATCTAGAAAGTACAGACTGATCTATACCTATCACCGAAAGCTTGATCCAACATGCAGAGGACACATACACCTAGGGGCATATGGGTCCTTGTAGGCCTTTATAAAACTTCAAAACTTGATCCTATAGCTCTATGTCTACTCTCTATATTTTGCTTTGCAAACCTTCCATCTTCAAATCTATACCTATAATAAATCTATTAAAAAAAATGGTTTGAGGTGGCTATGTGAGGATTTGCCTCAGTCAAACCCCTGTTTTGGTAATTAAAACTCAACAAATAACCAAAGAACTAATAAAAATAGTGTGAGTGAGCCCTAAATTTATGTTATCTAAGGTTTTTATGAGCTAAATGCAAATAAACCCTACTCAAGTGTATTAGAGAGAAATTCCTATATGAAAATGATAAGATCCAATTAGGGAGAAGTCAAACACCCCAAGTAAATCTAAAATACAATGATACCTTTCTTTAGGCTACAAAAAGGAATGAAGATTAAAGATAAGAACCTTGGGAAACAAGTTGTTAGGTTGAAGGAAGTGGCCAAATGCATCTCCTAAATCTAGAATCCACTATGTCCTTCCATAGGCATCAACATTCAATCATGTGATAAAGCTTGATATAATTTGCAACTATGCTTGAAAAATTGCAAATGTAAATGTGTATGACAAAATATGTTGCTCATGTTTTCTTGCTTGAATGCTATCTCTCTTGTTCTAGTTTTGAAATGGTGAAAAGACTAGGTATTTATAGGTATTTCTCTATTTTTTCTAGAATTAGATTTCAGAAACTGACATTTGAAATTTGAAATTTGAATGTTAAAATGCCACCAAAAACACACCAAGATTTGGGTCCTAGCGAATAAATGGGATCCATACGCCCATGGGCATATGGGTCCTAGCCCAACTTTTCAGGACACACTTGATTGGGGTTAAAGTAACAATTGGTTCCACTCATTCAATGCTTACAACTTTGTCGAAAAATGATAAAAATAGACCTTGGAATGCATAATAAAGAAAATTAGGGCCTATTAAGAGGTGTTTAAAAATGCATAAATGTGAGGGTCACTAAAATAGGTCCAAACTAAGCATGAAATTATACTATCACCTACAAGGAAGTACAAATTTCTATGCTACAATAAGTAATATTTATTACTAATGAAGGTTTTTTGTTTTGTTTTAATCAATCACTATAGCCCCTTGTCAAAAGAGATGGATGAAGTTTGTTAGTACAACACCGTGGACCATTCATAATTTTATACGAATAAAAAGTTAAGCTAATGATTCTTATCCTGCTTCTATAAAATGGTTAATTTCTTTTATGTGTCAACCAATAAACAAAGGCATTGTCTTAGAGAATGTTTCACTTATATGGATGTGCATGAAGCAAAGCAAAAGACCCTTGATTCTACAAAAGCGTGTGTATTAAAGAAAGAAAATTAAGAAAGATGAATAACAGTGAGTACCTCACGGAATGGTCTATTAAATCCTTAAAGAATTTAAGATGGAATGCAACAAAATTATTGACAAGATGGGTGATTGAGAAAAATTAGCTCTTAAAAATGAATACAAAGGTTAACTTAAGGGTTTAGATAAGAGTTGTCTATCTATAGGAACTAATAATATAATCCACAAAATATTTTTGATGTTTGAATCTTGTCAACTATAGTTGGATTTTAACCATTAAAGAAAAGGTAACCACAAAATCCATTGAAACTTAATGGAATTCCTGTAGCTTTGCATACACTGAGATTAACTACAAAAAAGCTGGTTAAGGAATGGCATGTTGGTCAATAAGTGAAATATAATCAGCAAAAGTTATAGATGCTCCTCGATTACCCTACTAACTCATTCATCAAATGAGTTTCTCTCTCAAATGTATGCCTGGTTTGTTTGTGGTCCAGCTTGCACTTATCGTATTGTATATTTAATTTATGAAGAATCGTTTTTACCTTATTCAAGGCGATTCAGAATTTATAGCAAGCAGATTTGACTAAATGTTTCCACTGCATCTGGTAGGGCTCTGAAAAATATAGTTATGATTTGGATTTTGTCATGTCAACCGTGGACATTAATCTGTAAGCATTGCAGGTCATAAGTATTTTATTCAAGAAAATTTTCATCCAAGTGAATATAAATACCACATAACAGCTTTTCAAGCAGGACTTTGTCAGGAAACATGTCCACAATATTGGAACCTGGGTTTTATCATAGGAAGCACACTATAGTTGTCACTCAAACATAGGACTGTACACCTGCAATTCACAATTCGTAGAGGGTTGTATAGAAACAAAATTGCATTTTTAAGCCACAGAAGAAAGGAAAGAATTGGCTGCCAAATATATACTCGTCATGAAACAATCAAAATGAAAACACTTTATGCATATTTTATGGGGCCGCTTGTTTTTAATATTTTATCTTCCATGGACGTTTGTTTTTGGAGGGTGATTACTGTACGTTTCCACATTGTATTAATATATAATTCTGGTTAACAATAAAATTAAAAAATAATTAATTACTGCACTTTTATAGAACGTATTTTAAGCCCCGTTCGAAGCCTTAACCCAAATGATATTAACCAAAAGTAGATTTTTTACAGGCTTACGTCCTCGGCTGTGTCCAAGATGTTGATTCCTTGGTCGAATGGATTGCTGAGTTATTGGTGAGATTCCTTCTCAAATTTCACTAATCAATAGCTCAAAGTCTCCAAGCTTCTTGGGCCGAGCCCGGCACACTCTAAACATTTGATTGTTTAGGTGGCGGAAGCATCTGACTGCTTAGGTGGCCGGGTCTATGTGCGGCCGTAGTGCTTTTTTAACCTCAGCCTTTTCAAGTTTCCATTCCTACAACATTCCACCTTGCAGTTTAAATTTGTCATCTCATTCCAGAGCAGTTTGTGTTCAAAGGAAATCTTGGTTGACTTTGCATTTTGTAGTCTCCACTCACACCCAATTTTCATTCCAGAGCAGTTTGTGTTCAAAGGAAATCTTGGTTGACTTTGCATTTTGTAGTCTCCACTCACACCCAATTTTAATTTTAATCTCAGATGGTTCTTTGCATAGATTGGGGGGAGTGCAGTTTTTTATATTAATAAACCCCCTTATAAATACAAGTATAGAAAAAAATATATATTTTTTTATTAAGAGGGGTAAACACTTTTAATCTAGAGTTATGAACCGGTACACTTCAATGGGGTTTGAACTTTGAAAAAGAACAACACAACAACAACTTAACAATCACACCATGCCACTATTGACCCTTTTTTTTATTATTCTAATTGTATAGATTAAGTAATTTTTTTTTTTATTAAAAGATTTATATCTTAAATTTACTATTATTCGTTAATGTTTATATTTTTAATGTTTTATAATTATTATTATTTATATTTAATATTTGTTAATGATTCTTATTAGTAAAATATATGTAATAACAAATTACTTATATTTAATATTTTTTAATAATTATTATGTATATTTAATAATGTTATTGTATTTGATTATTTATTTAAATGAAGAGAAATGTTGTTTATTATGATTTTTCTTTTAAACAAATTTTATTAAAGATAAGATTTATGAGAGAATTAATATTAAATTAAATAAATCAAATGTGATGCTTATCTTAAATTTAAATGATAAATATGTTATGGGCGATGTAGATATTCATCATTTCAAGTGTTGGAGGTTTAGGGCTTGATTCTATAAATGCCTTAAAATATGTAAATTATATGTTCTTTGTTTTGGTTTAGATATGTGTCTACAAAATGGAACTAGTGTACAAGCCTAAACCTATAGTTGTAAGAATCAACTAGCAAAAAATTAATTATTGGAATTCACTCATTTTTATTTTCTAACATTTACACCTCAATAAGCATACTAAAGATGATAAGGATACAAGTCTAAACCATTGATCCTTGGCCATTACAAATAAAAAAGGTGAACAAATAAAAGTACCCACTAATTTACAAGATAATAAGGATACTAATATCTAAGATTTAAGTAGACTAAAGAATAAGTCAATAAGGATCAAGGTCTAGTTCATCAATAACAACAATAATAAACTGGTGATATTCAACAAGATATTGTGTGTGCCTTAACATTCATACCTTCAACTCCACCAAAGAAAGAAAAAGATGATGAAATGTTAGGTTAGGAAAAAAAGAAAGTATCTTAGCCAAATATTTATTTTCAATAGCTAAAACAACAACAAAAACAAAGGATAGACTATTGTCAAAAAATAATAATAGAGATCTAAGAGATGAATAATTCCAAATCACTACAATAAATATTAGATAACACATTAGGGAACAAAAAATTTAAGAATTTCAAATAATCATCTCTACTATTGTGTCGAGAATGAAGAAGGATGAAAAGACCAAGAAGAAATTAAAAGAGAAAGTTACAAAAATCCAAGCATATATCAAATAAATAGTTTCTCTTTTACAAATAGTAGCTAGGTCTATTAATCCTATAATCATCTTTTAGGCAGAGGCATCCTCTTTAGAGAAAATTAAATGTATTTATAAAGTAACAAAGAATTAGGATAATGAGTTGAGTGATAAAGGATGTAAAATGATAGTTGAAGTTATAGATTCTTGGGTAAATTGAAGACATTGAAGAGAAAAATAATTAATTAAGTATTTCCAAGAAGAATAAGAGATAAATAATCAAAATCTTCCTCACTTGACTATCATTGAAAATCTAAATGCTCAAGTGTTGATGAAAAGACCAAGAAGAAATTAAAAGAGAAGTAACAAAAATCCAAGCATATACTAAATAAATAGTTTATCTTTTACAATTAGTAGCTAGGTCTATTAATACTATAATCATCATCTTTTATGTAGAGGCATCCTCTTTAGAGAAAATAAAATGTATTGCTAAAGTAACAAAGGATTGGGATAATGAGTTGAGTGATAAAGGATGTAAAATGATAGTTGAAGTTATAGATTCTTGGGTAAATTCAAGACATTGAAGAGAAAAATAATTAATTAAGTATTTCCAAGATGAATAGGAGATAAATAATCAAAATCTTCCTCATTTATCTATCATTGAAAATTTAAATTCTCAAGTGTTGATTAAAGAGAAATTTTTAGATTAAAAAACATTTAAATAGTCTAAAATGTAAATAGAAATCATAAATTTTAGAAATGACTTGATTGTCACATATCTAGAAAGCCTCAACAAATTGAGAAACAAGACTAAGATAAAAAAATAGGGATTGATGAGAAATCTTGTTGAACATGATTTTTTTAATTTTACAATAATATAATTAATATTATTTATTTATTTATTTATTTTTTAAGTCTTAACCTACCCCCCTCTCTCTCTATATATATATATAAATACAAAAAAATCCAAAGTTTGGAAATTTTATTCCCACCACTAATAGTACAAGCTAATAAATCATATCTAGTGTGAAGTGGAATCCCCTTTCTTGTCATAATAAAACATTGACATTAGAATACACACAAATACAATTTTTTATCTTCAAAATTCATCAAAGCATTTGTGACACAAGGGAGATAAAATTAAAACATAAGTATTGTTAGAAAGCAATGAATTACAAAGAAAGCACATGCTAAGAAACATATTAAGTTTTATAGTGAAAAATTCTCCAAGTAAGGAAAGTGTTAGGCTTATTTCGTATCTCTTACTTTTATGGATACCCACTCATAGCTTATTCTCAATTATTAGGAGATTGATGGGAATTAGTAGTTTTTAGTAGCTTTTAGTGTGATGTAAGTATTTTTGGGGTTCACTAAGTTTTTCCTAGAAGTTAAGGATTTGCACTTGTAATTAGGATTATTACTTCACAAATAGGGATGATTGATCCAATAGGATTCACCAACAATGCTACATATAATAACACCTAAGGAAAGTGTTCTAATGACTTGTAGTAATTATGGGGATACATCTCTAATTATTAGTACACCAAAACACCTCCTAAATAATTATAAGAACACAAGGAATATCAATTAATTTATAAAAAATGTTGCACATGCTCTAGTAGTAGTGGAGATCACTCTACATAGATTTATGCAAAAAACATGCATCATATCAATATTAAAAAATTATAGGCATGGATTTTTAGGGTCCCATACACTTTAGGCAAAACCATAAATTTTAATTTGTAGAACTTCTTATTGCATCATACTTACTGTCACTTTGCAAACTCTAGACAATGTGGTTGATGCCACATCCAAATTAGTACCCAAAATAACACAATATGCCAAGTTATCCACTATATTATTCCATTAAAATTGATTCAAATGTGCAACCACTATGAGATGAGAAATCAATCATGAAAATGTTTCCACTTATATAAGAGAGAATTCAACTTCCCAATGACTCTTGGTTATCATTGCATGAATCTATGTAACTTATATACATATCTATAACAAAGTTGAGGTGATGAATATAAGATAGAAGATAAACAACCATACACCTTTCTTAAGGGTGTGCCTTGTATAAAAAATAGCTAAATAAAATCATATTTATAATTTATAATTCTATCTATCTCTCTTTGTTTTTGCATAATTTCTTATAAGCTTTGACATACAACTCAAATGATCTAGATATTCTTTTGGAGAGTTGTCTACCAAGACTCTAGTCCTAGGCCCTAGATAATTATTTTTACTCATGTTTTCTTGTAAATCATGAGTATAACAAAATGAAATCAATATACAAAAATTTAATTGAAACGTAAAACACTATGTTACATGAGAAGTCATCTACAAATAATCAAGTAGTTATTGTTAAATCATAAAAAATACAAACATCTACTTTCCCTAAATTTGCAATAATATCCTCTAATTCATCTATAATAAGACTAAATGAAGTAAGATAAAGTGGAAAACCTTCTTTAACACTTGGGAGACAAAATTAGTGGTTGTTTATGAGGGAGTGTGCTAGTGATCAAATTTATTATTTGGATCAATTAATAAGCCATGAATCCCATACCTTAAAATTATTTTTTAATTAGAAATCATAAATATTCATAATCCACATATGGTAGCAATCATTTACAATCTAAGTAGAAACATCTTAGAGTAAATATACATTATTTTGCAAAGAGTAATAAATCAATTATCAAGTTGTAGATGCTTTGGCATAAATGGAGACTTCAAAATACTCATAACAAGCATTGTGAAAGAGAGTCGAAAGGGAATTTTTTTTTTTTAATATTAGTCTCTTGCTAACCATGTTTATATCCTCACTCTTACATTATCATATTTTAAATGATTATAAAGTCTTGTCTTCAACTTTGTCATTCACATGGAAAACATATTCTTGATCATCACAATTTCGAAGTAATTTGAATCTTGATTAGCATATAACTTAGGAATGATATGCATGGTATGTATGAAATTACTTAGGTCATGTGCTTTTCTGTCTCAATTCAAAGGACTAAGAAACATGTCATGATCTAATTATATCCTCATCTAGGGTTTTATCCTTGTCTTTATAACTAGATTTGCATTGTATATTGTAATCATAATCTTTTTGCATCAATTGGATTTTTCATGCTTCATAGTAAATCAATTATTTTTCTCTTTTGTAATAGGATATTTTAGTTGCAAGTGATCTC
>VDFB02109042.1:7160140-7188679 GCA_007258455.2 Sequoia sempervirens
ATGACCAAGTATTGAGAAGTTGCAAGTTGAGTTGCAACATTTAACTTTGTTCTATTGAACAAATTGTAATAAACCTTAATGCAAATCTAATTGGTGAGTTCCATCAGATATCTAGGTAGGTGCTTAGAGTAGGGAGTGAGTGCTTCATTGGAGTAGGTGCTCCTAAAATAGGGGATTGTTTTCTCCTTAGGGTTGGTGTCCTTAAACATTGTAACATAGCTTTTGATTGTGAGGCTAGAATTGGATAGTATCTCCTAGTAGTTCTTCTCACCGTCATTTTTCCCACCTTTGGTTTTCCATGTATATCTTGTGTTATATGTATGTTTATGTCTCTTCTTATGACTATGTTGATTTACTAAAACTAACTTAAAAAGGAATTAATTTATTAAGTGTTACAAGGGATAAATTTTAAGTAGTCTATTGATTCACCCCCCTCTCGGTATATCATATTTTTCTAATATCATTGATCTTGCAACTATTGGAATTGTGCATGAAATTATTCTATTTGAACTCTAGATTGTGCATTTATGTCTTGTAGGGCATCATAGGTTGTGGTTATTTGGACTATGTCTAGACCTCCAAATAATCTATTTGAGCCTTGGTTGTAGTTATCACCATTGGCCATTATGGAAAGAACTGGTAGAAGGTATTGAGATCCCCTTCGATTCTCTTCAAAATACTAATATTTGATTCTAGGGAAGAGTGTGTAGTAGCACAATTCTTCTATTCCTCCTCTATCTTTGTCTTTTGATACTCTACCTAAATTTGTTGTCTTAGTGTTTTATTTTGTACTTAGGTGTCCTTAATCACCCCTTATACCAAATTCATAGTTATGCTACCAATGGTTGGGATGGGTCCCCTTGTATTTTAGGGAACTTGTCTTGTATCTCCTTCACTAACTCTTTTAATTGGTCAAATTTCTCCACACAATGTTTCAAAATATCTCCCTTTGTTGTTTGGTGCAAGATGTCCTCTAATTGGGATTTTTATAGAGGTTATATGCTCCCAATGTCCACCAATGTACCTACTACCAAATTTGGAGTAACTATGGAGATGACACTAGTTGTAGTTGCTTATGTCTAGAAAAAAAATCCTTAATGGAATGCATAAAATATGTTGTAGAGGAAGAGGGTGCCTCAAACTTTGGAAGGGGAGAATATTGTTCTTTTACTGATGTGGTACCTTTATATTTTTCTTCTTCCTCATGCAACTTTCAATAGGCTTATTTTATAGCCTCCTCTATCCCCATTTGAACTAGTTGAGTGACTTCTGATTTCTCTATTATTGATTTATCCAACCTTTGTTTTGATCAGAGCTCTTTGGTTTAGATATATGTTAACTTCTATTTTTGTGGAGGTGTAAAGGTAGTGTCCAACTCTGTAATGGAAAATTCTTCTGGAGTTTCTTTCTCCTTAGTAACTTTTTCTCTTCTCTATTTTAGGGTGATGGTCAAAGAATATATAAATTGATCCATGGATTAGGTCTTCCAATGACATGTCAAATACTACCATGTACCTAGTTATTGCCTTCTCCATGATTAGATGATTAGGTGTCACCATGTGGAAGTATTTATTGAGTGTGAGATCCAATACATCCATGTGCAAGATTCCATTGAAGAGTTGGTCCTCATCTACCAATAGGGAGATCCTTGAAAGTATCTTCCAAGATGGATGCATTCTCCAAAGTTGGTTGCTCTTTTTCTTCTACATCTACTACTTGTAAAGAGACTTCTCTATGTGCTTTGTTTTTTTCTTGTTAGGATTTTAATTTGATTTCATTTATAGAAGGGCTTTGGTAGCTTCCTTCTCTAATGGTTCCTTCTTGGGAGGGGTAGTTGTGATTCTTCTTTTCCTTAGTCAACTGCTCTCTCCTTGTGAAGGTTTTGTAGGTGGGATGCCAATGTGGAATCTTCTAGACCTCTAGGGAGTAGATGTGCTATGCTCCTCTATCTCTTTCATGTGTAAACTCTATTTCTCCTCTAGTTTTTCCTTATTCTTTGGGTAAACCAAAAAAGTTGTTTACAATTCCAGTGAGAAAGGAAAATTTGTGAAAAACAACCCCATGCATTTTTTTTTTGTAGGTTTGAACGAACTTTTGGTCTCAGCGAACCCAAAGGGGGTTCACTAGTAGCTTGGTTCGAGCAAACCCATTAAATGTAGGGTCCCACTAGTCCTGAGAGAAAACAAAAAGAAAAACTCTGTGGAAAGGGGTTCACTCAAATTCCCCTGGTTTGAGCAAATCCCCCTTTTCCCACCTTCTCACCCTCTAGCACCAAAAAAATCCAGAATTTTTCCCTTCAAAGCTTGGGTTGAGGATGAAAATGGAGGATACTTCACATACCCAACTGAATGATGGTAGTCCTCGAAATGAGCTATCCAATGAATATAATTTTAATATGTTTTGGTTTTATTAGGTATTTCTTTTTTCTAGTTTTATTAAACATAGGTTTTTCACTAAAAAATCAAGCTCTCTATTTTGCACATGTGGAAAAATAACAGATTATAAAAAAATTTGAAAAATATGAGTGCACTATATATTGAAATCCTTGATCCAACAAAAATAAATAAAATGAATTTCAATACATACAAAATTTTTTATGTTGTATACAGTCCACCTATGTTTGAATTATAATTGGTTTGACTTTGAAACTTGATTAAGGAAAAAAAATCAATAAAACACTATGAAACCAATTGGAAGCACTAGATATCATAGTTACAAATCTAAATTTGAAAAACTTATAATTTTATCCTTCATGAAAAAAAAGTTATGTTGTATACGGTGAGCGTCACTCCTTAAAAACAATGTTTATTGAAAAAAACTAGTTTTCGAAGGAGATGGAAAAAGAAGTGCAATTTTATTCCAAAAATTTTGAAAAAAATATATTTAGAATCTACATACAAAATTTCACAAATCACTAGTTTACATCATTTTCAAATTCCTCACGGTTTAGCCACTATAGGTCCCCGAAGTGAAGATTTAGTTAAAATAAATTATTTCAGTGTCTAGTTTGGCCAAAAATTGTAAACTAGTATTGTGGGATCACCCCTGGTGAAAGTTTTCTTTAGCCTTCTTCTTTATTAGATTGTCCATGTATTATTAGTAAGTGGTGAATTTCTCAACTTGTGAATCTTTGGGGAGGCTAAGAAGTGTGGACATATATGATTGGATGTCTATATCTATTACCTTAAATGGGAGTTGAGTTATCTAGGATGTTCTCAACCCAATTGCTTCCATAAAAGTGGTCTTTATCGACCAGGACAAACTATATCCTCAATGTATTGATGAACCACCTCATAAGAGATGCATTCTCTATTATTGAGCTTTTTTTGTAGGGATTTCTATAATCCCCAGTAGGTTACAACATATGAAGTGACATCTTGAAAGTGTTTCACATTATCTTGGATTTGGGCCACAATAGGTTGGTTGGAGTCCTAATTTTTCCTTTCAAATCCCAATAATTTTTGCATAAAGTAGAAAGTAAGGAATATTAAAAAAGTCTCATACCTAAACTAATAATGTATTTCTTTGTGTGTTGGATGTTGTCCATGAGTTATTGTCACAAAACCTCACATAGGTCTATATCCTTTCCTTCTACGATAATTTGATGTGTTGTGTGAATTAAGGTTGTGGTGGTTGAATCCTCCTGATTTGTGTAGTACAACTTATAAGGAATACCCATGGTGGCATACTTGATCATTGGGTTTGTGATCTTGGTGATGTCTAGGCTCTATCAGTCAAATGTTTCTCTAGTGAGCTTTAAAGTAAATTTTGTATTCTTGATGGATTTTTAGCAGAACATCTCCCTGAGCTCATAGTCTTGTCACTACTTGGATAACATATTTGGTGATCCGATATGGTCAGTCTAGATAGAGGTATTCATCATGAAATTTGTTTAGAATCATCGAAACCCAATCCTTCTACACCATGAATTCTATAAATTCCTTTCATACATCCAATCGTTTCATTATAATGCTCTTGTATTGAGGGATATATTATTGGGTGCCTTACTGCAAGAGAGTGTGCCTCAAGACCTCAAACTTGGCATGGAAAATCTTGGTTAGGGTTGCATGTATGTAGTTTTGGATATCTTCTATATAGATAGCATCTATGGGTACTGTTGAAAATGCACTTGATGGGTCAATTTCCATAGTTTTTTATGGAAATTTCTTATATTTTGGCCTAGGTCTCTGAGATATATCTACAAGATTTGACATGACCATTTCTAGGGTCTACTGTTTAGCAATGGGATCATAATTGGCTTAATGTTGAGTGGAGGGAAAGCGATCTAGTAGATACAAGTGCATAGAGAGTGTAAAATGAGGCAATGTGGGGTTATTTATAACTCTGTTACAGTGTGAAGAGTGCAATAAATGGTGTAGTTGTTTCCTGCATTTTTTTCCATTAAGTTTCTTTAAATCTATCTTGTGGTAAGTGTTTTTTGTTTTGTGGTGGGTAGAGGAGCTATAATACATGGGTGGGATACTTTTTTAGCTAGATATTTGTAGTGTGTTTGGTTAATAATTTTTTTGATCTCGTGTTTTATCTATTTAGGGTTAGGTCAATGAAATGTACATTTAAACTCAAACCTATCTATTTCCTATAAATACTTATGTATTAATGTGTTAATTATTTTTTTAGGGTTTATTTGTTTATGATTTCTTGATTTTTGGAGCCTATGTGTACTTAGGTGTTTTTTTTGTTGTCATAGGTTCTCATTTTAGAACCTTT
Organism: Sequoia sempervirens; assembly: GCA_007258455.2. Taxonomy (NCBI): domain Eukaryota; kingdom Viridiplantae; phylum Streptophyta; class Pinopsida; order Cupressales; family Cupressaceae; genus Sequoia; species Sequoia sempervirens. The sequence goes on from VDFB02109042.1 coordinate 7,164,869, forward strand.
ATTTCCATTTTTGTATGTCTTTTTGAAGAAATCTAAAACTTGTTGGATTAGTGTTTGTATGATTTCTTGATGTTTCTGTAATATGTTTCTTGAATTTGTGGTATTTTATGGACATCTGGTAGGTTGATTGTGTATCATAAGTGCTCTCTAAAATCTACATACCTTTCAGGATATTAAATCTTGTTCATCATGTACCAATGTCTCTAAGACATCATCGTTGTCAATACTATTAGTGTCACTTTATAATTTAATCTTTTTGGAACTATTGAGATCTTCCTTTTCTTCTATCTTGGGTAACGTTGAGATAAAATATGGGTTCCTAAAATAATCTTCTTCTCGATCTTGTGCAATTTCTTCTACATAGCTTTTATCTTCTCTCTCACCCAGAGGAATGTGAACTATTCTATTGTCATTTTCTAAGGAGATATCCTCTCGTTTGGAGTCTATTATGCCATTAGAATTCATAAACCATTTTAGCCAAAGTAATGCTCTAAATGTGTTGAAGGGCTCCTTCATCTCTACAACTTCAAAATCAACTATTTATTTGACCCCTTTTATGTTTACTTCTACATTCCTCCATATGCCTAATGTCTCCATACCAAAACCATTGGGTAGACTTATATTCATAAGCATTCATAAATATTTTGATCCTAGTGCATTCTATAGCTTATTGATGTTAGAGGTTTTTTTCACTCCCAAGCTCATAACATTTGACCTATTTCTCTGTTTTTTGTGATTTTAGCAATGTTGGGATGGTCTCTAAGAGCTCTTCACAAATAACTATGCATTTTTTCCATATTTCTCTCCAAGTACATTTTATTCATTTCTTGGTGTTTTCACACTCTAGTGAATTACTTGGAATTTTTAGATCTTGGAAACTTTTTGTTTGTGTGGGATGACTTGTTTTAGGCTGTTCTATATACATTTATAGCTCTTTGTCCTATTTAGACATTTTATTCATGTTTTTTTAGTATGTAATCATTTTTTGGACATTGTGATATTCCACTCTAAGCACTTCTTATATGTAAACACATTGAAATAAAGTTCCTTTGTATTGCACATATATTATTAGGGTATTTCACATCATATTGTGCCTTATTTTATTTTCACTATGATATAAAGTGCCATGGGGGTTTGATGTTTTCCTTTTTTTTTCCATCACACCTTTGTCAAGTGAGTGTCCCTTTCATGACAACAGTGAATCACATTGATTCTTGCCTCATATGGGTGTTTCCTTTGTTTGTACACACTTTATATTTGAAGGTAATTTCATGTTTGCACATTTAGATGTGCTTGGTTCTTCTTCATCTCTACATTCTATAATTCAGTTTCATTGGATCTATCTTGGCTCTTCCTTCTAAGCATTATGGGGGGTTTCTACTATTGTTGCTAATTCTTCCTTGGTTCAAACGTTAGAGTGAGATACCATATAGTATTTTTTCCTATATACTAGGTGTATGTAGCAATACATCAATGACTATTTATTTGTGAATTTTGGTGAGATGGAGCATTTACCACTCTTGCATTCTTGTTTTTGGAGGAAACCTTCCATTTTCACTTGATCAATGTTATTCAAACTTTTGGTACTTGTTCCATATGTATCTTTGAGTTCCAAATGTTTAAATTCCTTTTTTTTCATATAATTTGAGTAGTTTCACTGGGAGCTCTCATGTAGATTTTTTTCTTCTTGCTATTGATCTTCATCCTAATTTTAGAGGTTATTCTTTCAACATTATAGAAGTCGTTCTTCAACATCCTTTATAGCTTCTTCATGCTCCAATGGTTTTCCTCATGTTCATCCCTTGTTCCTATCATTTGAGACAATTATTGTTTTTTAGGCTTCTCAATCCTTCACTCTAGTTTAGAGGATTCTTAGTCCTTCACTTGTATTTCTCTCTTTTGGGAAGAGTTTTCTTCCACTAGGTTTTTCTCCTTTTCTTCAATTTTGAGAGATTTTTTATTTATACATGGGTACCTCTCTAGGCTTTGTTTGTCAAAACCCATCATGCATTCATCTTTAGAGGTTTTGAGCTTCTCCCTAAGTTTCACTTAAGGGGAGTGTTAGAGTAAAAGGTATTTCCTAATCAATTATTTATTTAAGCTTACTTAGTTTATGTTCTTGTTATGTCTCATATAATAGGATTATGACACATGTCATGATCCTGTTTTATCCTCACCTAGGGTTTCTAGGTTAATTATCATTTTATAAGGATTCTCAATTGTATAATAATTAAGATGCACATTCATAATTATTCATGATTTTTTGGATCAATAGCTCTTGGCCTCCATAGCTTTTCTATTCTCTCTTTCTATGAGAGGTGTTTGGTTGCAAGTGATCCTTGGGAGTTGTGGAGTTGATTTTCCCAACTTCAAAAAGAATCTCTCAAGTAGTTATCATAATGATAGTGAGGTATGCACCTAAATCAATCACTACATGTTTAAGTTTATTGTCATTTAGGTTTATGATAATGAGAAAAGGACCATTTTTCTAGTTTTGGTCTTTAGTAATTTGATGTACTTGTTATTTTTCTTGTTTATTATATAGTACTTCCCCAATTGTTTTAATTTGACTAATAGATTTTTTTTTGAGACAATGAGGCTAGGTTCTTCAAAATCCTTACCTCTTCCTCTTAAAAACATGAAATTTTCTCCTTTTGTTGTATTTTATGCGTTTCCTTGCTTTTTCTACTATTTGCTCATGTTGTTTTTTATTTGGCTAGAAGTGGTCATACTCTTCTTCATCTTCTAGTTTTGATTCTTTATTGATTTCTTCAATTTACCTTCTCTCCTTTTTGGTATCTATCCTATGTCTAATGAGTATGGTTGCTTTATTTTTATCTATTCCAAATTTCTTCTTTTTTGTTCCTTTGTGATGGTTGTTCTTCTCCAAAGTAATCATCATTTGAAGTGTTAGAGGACTAATTGTCTATTATTCGGTAGCTCTTGACCCCTTACAATATTCTTCTAATCACTTTGGCCCCTTTATTGTCTTGCAATTCATCACTTCTTGAATGTGGGGTATTCTAATAATATTATTAGGCCTTATCACACTTGAATATATCATGTGAATCATCTCCATAGAAAGGGAATTTCTTCCTCTTTTCTGACCAATATTTTGTGACATATGACCCATTTCCCCACAGTTATAACATGTTGTATCACTCCTTTGGTGATTTCTTCCACTATGTCCTCTTCCTCCTCTATAATTATATTGTCTATTATCACTTATGTAGTCCTATAGTGGGCCATTTTTTAATGCATATGCACATTCTTGTTATCCCTCCATTGTGGTTGTCTATACCCTATATTACATAAAGGTCCTTCCACCAATATTTTGACATATGCCATGTTTCTATCTCTGTCTGCATTGTAGTTGTGGTGTAAGGGGCATCAAGGATCTAAGTGATTTTGAGTGTTCCAAACCTGAAATTGGTTAGCAGGACAATCCTCTTTGAGGCACGACTATCCCCTTCTTGGCATGTCCCATAGTTCATTGAATTAGTTCTTGTTAGAATAGTCTTTAATTCTACATGTAGTATAATTATGTTTCTCTCGCCTTGGGCCTTCAAGTAGTCAATATAGAGATGGCCTTCTCATGGGAAATATGGAAAACATATTCCTTTGGTCTTCTTTGGTTCTCCTCTTGGTAGGATTGATTTTTTTATCCTTAAATGTTCTAACACAAGTTGTAATTTCTCAATATTTTCCTTCCTATCATTCTTTTTCAAGGCTTGCACCAAGTTTGGGATTCACTATAGTGGGCCATAGTGATCAAATCCATGCAGGTGTTGAATACTCTACCATCCAAGACCTTGCTCTTATGTCTTTTTAAAGTCCAAAAATAAACCATTCTATTTTCTTTCTTTTTCTAATGGTTCCTCTATTTTACGATAGATCTCCTTGAATCTTTTCATATTCTTTTATAGATTCATCTTCCTTTTATATGAGATCTCTCATCTTTCTTGCACTTTTTGTGTAGATGTCTGAAGTATCAAAATTAGCTAGGAAGTCTTGTCTTCATCCCAATTTTTCCCATGTTAGCGTAGGTCTTCTTATACCAATCTAAGACATCTTTTTGGAGTGATGACACAAAATAAAGTAGTTTTATCTTATATTCATTAATATCTTGTCTTTTTCATAATTATTCTAATAATAATATATGCTCTACTACATCTATTGTATCTTTTCCAAATATAGGGAATTTGATTGAAGGATCTATCCTATCTTTCCTTTATTTATTTCTAAATTTTTAGATGGGTGAACTAGGTTTTCCTTCTTCCTCCTTTATTTTTCTAATCAATTAGGGTTTATGTTCCCTATGCTTGTCTCTTGCTAGTTTAATACCAAAATATTCTCTTCCTAGGATTTATTCCCACTCAACTATTTTTCTCCTTCTTTTCTTCTTTTCTTATCTTGTGGTACCTCTTCTCTTAGAATTCTCTAACTCTCATATGGCTGAGGGGATGGATTTTGTTTGGGGGGTTTTGAATCTTTCAAGTATCTTTTTTTTCTTATTTGTGAGTTTCATTTCAATTAATGGTAAGCATAATTTTTTTCCCATACTCAATATATTCTCCCCATTTTTCCTTATCTCTTCTTCTTGTAACTTGAACCTTATACTTTTATTGAATAGTTCTTCTAAGATACTTCCTTGAATGGATAGGGTTTTCTCTAGAGTTTTTAGGAATTTCATAAATTTATCATCCAAGTTGATAATAAGGTGTGATAGGTTTGTTTATATTGTCAAACTTCGAAAAGATTATGATAGTAATAGATTTCTTATCTTATAGAATGGTCCTAATAACAATTTTTTGGATTCTTTGTAGTCATCCATATTCTTCTTTAAAATAGTTATTAGTTGTCTTGATTTTTCCCAACACTTCTTTGATCCTTTTAGAGTTTCCCAATTATTTTCCTTATCTTCTTTTGATTTTTCCTTGGCAGCAACCCGTTTTGCACTCTTATCAACACCCTCATTAGTGTGATCTCTTCTCATATTCTCCAGTATTTTTGTTCTTTTGTGGAGTTGTTCTTCTCTTTTAATATTTTTTAGTGTCTTTTCTCTTCTCCATTTGGGCTATCCATGTTTACTTTTCTTGTACAAATTTAATTTTTTCTCTAATATTTCATATGGTTTTTTTGTCTCCCTCCATGGGTATGATTGGTCTGGAGTTTCATTAATCCTTATATCATCTCCCATTTTAGTTATTTGGTATCCTTTCTCTTAAGAGTCATATATTTTCAAAGATCCCTTCCAAAATATTCCCCCCTTCCATTCTACATCCCCTTAGTGCCTAACCCCCTCTCATAGGGTAAGTGCCAAGAAGATGGTTTTTCAAGTTTTCATAGTTTTTAATAATTACCTTTTTTTTTGGGTTATTTTTCTTTTCTAGTGTCTAATTTCAAACATTTATGGCTGCTCTTATTCTTTATATCACCTAACTAGAGTCCTAGCAATGGAACCAAAGTTAGAAAGAAATTTGGGGGAACATAGATTCTAAGACCCAAGTATATTCTAAGAGTTGTGTATACCCAAAACTTAGTAATATACAAATGAACACCAATACAATAAACCATATACTTATCCAATCATACATTAATAAAGTAATAGATAACTCCACATAGATAGAACTTTGATATTCAATCTATTAATTAGCTCAAAAATGGTACAATGGAATATCTTCCCCTATGCCCTTGTTTCATCCTTATCTAATTTCTTTACATTTATCCTTTCATACAATAGTCGGTGTTCATATATTTATTTTTGTTTATTACATATATTCTTTTCCACACCTATTATATATTGGCATTCATAACTTCCTTTATACATATAATTATGGGATGTGACGTGACCCATCTATCCTGCCCCTAGTCTACATGCTATCTTTACAATGTTATGTTCCAGAAGTTCTCTACGCCAAAATGTGGTATGATTTTTCAATTGGTGTCTTCATTGTTTTATTTTTTGTCTAACAATCATCACTTGTTTACTTCACAATTCTGCGAGTGGGATCCTTTCCATCCTTTTCACACTATGTAGATTGTAATCTAATTTAGTGATCCCCTCATCTATATTTTCTTCAAACTAGATCACAAGATACTTTATTCATTGCTCATAGTGTGATAACATTGGATTTCTTCTTGGATCAATTTGTTGTCATATACCTCCAATGAATTCATTGATGAGGTGGTGGCACTTATCTCCCCTGCATTTTGGAAATGTTTCCCTATTTCTAATAACTTAAGAGTGGGAGTTAGTTGAACACTTATGTTGGGTGTGTTGTGCCTTTCCATAACACATCCCATTTTTTATTTTAACAAAATGAGAACCCTCTCTTTTCACTAGTTTTTAGCCTTCCCTGCAATGGTGACAAGTTCCTCCAATTCCTTCATATCTCAAAATCAGTTATCTCAATGGCCAAAATTTTATCGTGAATGGAAAATTTCTCAAAATGAAGTCATGGTTGTTTTGGAAGTTCTTCAAGATTAATCAAATATGTTCACTTGTGAAGTTCCCACCTTGAACTAGTCCAAGGCCACTTCATCAAACATTTTCTACAAATCCTGGTTTAGTTGAGGAATTCCATAATTTCTAGTTCGCTTAACAATTCATGCACCTGATGGTCACAAAAAAAAAAAATTCCATGTTGACATAAATTCACTATAACATTATTGATATCACATTTTTCCCTAAAATAAAATGAAAATAGAAAGCTTAAAAAAACCCTAAATTTCTAATAATTTATAAATTTCCTAAATTTAAATGTTTTAGTAACTTTAAATGGTTTTAATTTTTTTATAAATTTTAAAATTTTCAATAAACTTTATACAATTTTAAAATAAAAAAAAGTTTATAGAATTTAGATGGAATTTAAAAGAATATTTGATGAATAAATAAAACACAATAATCATTTTGGATCTAAAATTTCAAAGTGATCACTTGTCTAAAAAAAACTCCTACAAACCACATCAATGATAGTTAAAAAGACATATTTTGTAATATATTTGCAAAAGAGTGAAGTGCAATTGTATTTTTCCATGTCTAAACATCAAATTCACTTCAAAATTGGTTTCCCGTAAAATTTCACTTGGACCTTCATTTCCCACAAAAATAAAGTATAACTGCACTTTTCTATGTTTAAATATCTAATTCAATGGCAAATTGATTTCCTACGAAATAGTTAATTTTTAAAAAATGTCTATAACAAGTAAAAAATCTGCAATGTTCTATAACAAGTCAAATTCTTGCAAGGAATTAAAATGGGAAAGCAAAGACAAAATAAAAATTATATGTTAAAAACATATTATAATCCAATGACTATGAGGTTTCTGGACATGAAACAAGGTGATTACAAGAAATACTTTAAAAGGGTGGATGATCAATAAAGATAATATTTTAAAAATATATCATGTATCATTTAAGCCAAACATTTAAAAGGGGTCAATTCCTTTATTCTTTAAATATTACCTTAGAATAAATATTTAAGTTTATTATTTTTCATATTGGGAAAATTTTAAAGGATAATAAACTAATATCTTTACTTTAAATTTGTGAAGAAAAGTTTTAAAAGGACAAAATAAGGAAATAGAGTGATTTTTTTAAGTTTCTATTTTAAGTGACTATTTTAAAATATTATGAGAAGATTTTTCCTTTGTAAAATTTAAATTTGCAAAAAAAATAAATTTTTTTAGTTTCCAAATTTATTTTGCAAAGATAATGATATTTGACAAATTTAATTGTTTTATTTATAGATAGTGATAAGTTGGTTTGAATATTTTGGGGGAATATCCACACAACCTATCAAAGAAGGGAATATGATGACAATATGCCAAGAACTAGAATATGTTGTTGAAAAGAAGAATATGCAATCTTTTTAAATTTAAGCCATTGATTGAAAAAATCAAAAGGGAAATTGATTTATAACTATTTTTTGAGTTCCCGTGTCTATAAAAATACACTAGATGAATTATTTTGGAGAAAATAATTGAAAAATTGTCAACTTTTGCTCACTTCATGGTTTCCTCTCAACTAGATGAGTGAATTTTGTTTTTCTAAACTTGTCAAATTGTGATTTTGATGTTATCTGAGTCATGAACTTTGTAAAATATCAAATGAGTTATAAATTTCTTTTCAATTTTTGAAATATCAAATTATTGTGCCATTGTTTGGATGTACTTTGGTCTCTTTCTTAAATTGATGAGTTTCCTTTGGATTTTGTACCATTTATGTGTAATTTTGATAGGGTTGGTGAAGAATAAACTAGTGATGATATATTTTAAAATTATGAAGTATATTTGTGCAATATTGTTGTGAAACTTAGGATTTTTACCCTCTCTATCTCACTCCCTATTCTTTTTTAAAAAAGTTTCAAAATCTCAAATTCAAAAATTAATGATTCAAAGCATCAACATATTGTAAACTAAGTGGGAAAATATTCTAGAATGTATAAAATTAATAAAAACATAGATCAAAGAACACTTCTTTAGGGTGGAACTTTTGAATTAAGTTATTAAATTTTCCAAATCTAACCTTATTTTCTAGTCTCCAATATGTAAGTCAATAGGTGGGGTTGGTTGCCTTGGAGGAGGTGAAGGAGGTCTAGATGACTTGAACTCTAAAGAAGATAGAAAAGAAGGTGCCAATGTTTAAGTAGGTGTATGTGGTCTATACTCAAAAGGAAGAGATAGTATCTTGTACTAAACCTACATCAATGGATTATGCAATGTCTTTCTCCTTATCTTCTATTTGTTTTGTAGGATAAACTTTTGAGGAGAGAAGGAAACTAGGTTGAGTAAAGGAGAGGAACAAATAGGTGAAGGAATATGGATTTGAGTAGGAGGAGTTCGTGATACATAAATAGTTTTTTTAGCTCCTCCTTGAGTCACAATAGTGGTTCCAATTCTAACCCCTCTTTGCAAGGGATACTCTTTTTATCCCTCTTCATCGCTTGCAATATTTGTAAGAACATAAGGATATTTTCCAATTTTTATCTTCTTTTTTTTCCTTTCCCTTTTCATGTAACTTTGGAGGATTATCCTTGTACCTTGTATATAGTAGGAATCTAAGTCAACTTAGTCTTCTCTTGATGGGGATGATCCATAAAGTAAAGTTTCTTCAGTCATTCCCTAGTTATATATTAATATCTTCTTTCATCCTATTTTTTATGGATATATCCTCATGAATTGAAAAATTTACTCTAGTTATGGGTTAGTTGTAGATATTTGTTGTAGGAAGGGCCCAACATATTTCCATCTCCGTGAACTATTTTAAGTACTTTCTCCAAATCCACACCCTTCAACAAAAGGGGGAGACACAATGTAATAAAATTTAACTACCTCATGCTCGTCAAAATAGTCTACCTAAAAGTTATCAATGTTGGGCATGTGTACAAATAATGGCACAATCAATGTACCAATCTTGTAAATAGGATCAAATTTCACCTTAGCTTCGCATAAATGCATTAGTATATAAGTACCATCTATAGCTCTCCAGTCTTAGAATTTTGGATGCTAGATTAGGATTAATACCAAACTTTAATTAGGAAAGAGATTCTAGTCTTATTCTTCCTAGCAATCAACTTCTATATATTCCCACCACTTATCTTCATATCTCCAATAGGATGATTTTATCACTTGGGTACTTGGGGAGTATGTTTGGTTCTTTATGGAATTTGTAATTCCCAAAATGCTCCACTTAATACATGGCTAAGGACATGACACAAATTCCAAATTACAAAGACATGCATTGACTAACTCACAAAAGCTTGTTCCCAATGTACGTACTTCATGAAAAGCATAGAAAAATTCAAAAAAATAAATTATTTTTTAGTTAAATAAATAAATAATTTTGAAAATCATGATTGGATTTCAAAAGGAGAAATAGAATCACTACATTGAAATAGACTAGTTGGTTCTACTAAAAAATATATAATAAAAAAACATAATGATGCCATATATTGTTCAAATTAAATTTATCATGGGAGATTGATAGAATCTATTGAAGCATTCATCTATATAATAAAATGTATCAACCTTTCATTATATAGTGTGTATTTCAGCAAGTACTATTCATTGATTATCTATAAGCTCTATCATTGTAGAATCTCTACTAACTAGATCAAATGGTGTGGATGGCAATATATTACCATATTTTCCTTTGCTTCATCTCACAACATAATTAGCAACCCACTAGATTCACATAACCTGTACTCATGAGAAACCTACAAAACTAGATACTTTGTTAATTTCTTTGTCAAGATGAAATAATCAATAATAATTTCTGAGTAGCTATGGGAGGATAGGACCTAAGGGCTAGACCTATGTTTTTGGAGCTCATTTATGATGGCCTTGTCTACGTAAAAAATTCAAAGGCTTGGTAGTTTGCCAACTTGAGCTTGAACTATCACATACTTTTTTGGTCAACAATAGGGCATAACTACTAGGTTCAAATGACGTCTTGACATCAATTTCAATCATAATTCATTGAAACTAATCTACACTATAACAAGATTAAAAATTGAGATAAGGATTCTTACCAAGTACACATATAGGATTATTTGAAAATGACTATTAAATTACAAGACTTAATTGACTTGTTGGGGATTCTATATTATCATGATGATAATAACTTGACCAAGAATGTTATCTTATGAATATAAAAATAAAATCATAGACTATCAAACAATATAACCTCTTGTTAGTATAAAAATGGATGAAGTTTATTGCTACAATACCACAGACCATTTAGAGTTAAAAAAGCTATATAAAGATTCTTATAAGTGTAATGTGGGAAAAATGGGTAAACGCCTATCTTTAATAGGAAACAAAGTTTATGGATAAAGTGCTCGTTAGTCAAGGAAAGGAAAACGAATTAGTGTTTTTTTGAAGTACAACTGCAAGTGAATTGAGTCAAATGTCATTGTTGCTGGGCAAAGGTCAAGATGTTAAACTAGGCATGATAATGTGAAACATACAGGTTTGAACCCTACTAAAAACAGCCCTTAATATTAGTATGCTCTAGTTACTCCATATTTTTGTAACCCAATATTTTTACATTTCAGAATTCCCGAGTTGTTGTGCCCCCAATATTCGTAAATTTCAGTGCTCCATATTTTTATGCCTTAGTGATTATCAAACAAAATTTAATTGGTTCGGTCAATAAGGGGTTACAGCAGATCACTTGAATTTTTGGCCTGCTGTGTCGCAGCCACAATGATATGAGGATCAGTCCGAATAGTTCAAGGAGAGACTTGAACCATGTCGTCATCATGGTGATGCTCCAGCTTTAGCACTCAGTCACACAACTCTAGACACTTCATCAATTATTGTCAATCAGATATTCCTCAATTGTTCAGTGCCATCATTGAAAGAGCCTATTTTACTTTATTTAGTAGATATCTAAGATTATAAATAGAACGTAATTCCTTTTTTTTTGTTTCTTCCATCAGATGCAAGGTTTAAAGGAACAAACCATTATATTTGTGGGCCATTCCATAGGAGGTGCAGTTGCAGCCCTGGCCACTCTTTGGTTTCTAGAAAAGCGGTTGAGAAATTCCAATTCTTTTTGCATAACATTTGGTGCTCCTTTGGTTGGAAATGCCACAATTCAGGAGGCAATTGGGCGCGAGGATTGGTTGGGCAGATTTTGTCATGTTGTCGGCAAGTATGATATTGTTCCTAGAATGTACCTTGCACCATATGAATCAATTTCCAAGCCTTTGGATGCAATTGTACCTCACTGGTGGAGCAAAATGGGTATTGACTGTGTTGCTGTATCACATCTTTCTATTCCGGAAGCTTGCATGACTCTTCTTAACAACGTCCTGAAGTGCACATCTACAATAGCAAACAATTACCCTGGAGAATCTGGTCTTAGTAGCATAACTACTAGGTTAAGGGATGGCATGTTGGTCCAGCTTGCACTTATCGTATTGTATATTTAATTTATGAAGAATCGTTTTTACCTTATTCAAGGCGATTCAGAATTTATAGCAAGCAGATTTGACTAAATGTTTCCACTGCATCTGGTAGGGCTCTGAAAAATATAGTTATGATTTGGATTTTGTCATGTCAACCGTGCACATTAATCTGTAAGCATTGCAGGTCATAAGTATTTTATTCAAGAAAATTTTCATCCAAGTGAATATAAATACCACATAACAGCTTTTCAAGCAGGACTTTGTCAGGAAACATGTCCACAATATTGGAACCTGGGTTTTATCATAGGAAGCACACTATAGTTGTCACTCAAACATAGGACTGTACACCTGCAATTCACAATTCGTAGAGGGTTGTATAGAAACAAAATTGCATTTTTAAGCCACAGAAGAAAGGAAAGAATTGGCTGCCAAATATATACTCGTCATGAAACAATCAAAATGAAAACACTTTATGCATATTTTATGGGGCCGCTTGTTTTTAATATTTTATCTTCCATGGACGTTTGTTTTTGGAGGGTGATTACTGTACGTTTCCACATTGTATTAATATATAATTCTGGTTAACAATAAAATTAAAAAATAATTAATTACTGCACTTTTATAGAACGTATTTTAAGCCCCGTTCGAAGCCTTAACCCAAATGATATTAACCAAAAGTAGATTTTTTACAGGCTTACGTCCTCGGCTGTGTCCAAGATGTTGATTCCTTGGTCGAATGGATTGCTGAGTTATTGGTGAGATTCCTTCTCAAATTTCACTAATCAATAGCTCAAAGTCTCCAAGCTTCTTGGGCCGAGCCCGGCACACTCTAAACATTTGATTGTTTAGGTGGCGGAAGCATCTGACTGCTTAGGTGGCCGGGTCTATGTGCGGCCGTAGTGCTTTTTTAACCTCAGCCTTTTCAAGTTTCCATTCCTACAACATTCCACCTTGCAGTTTAAATTTGTCATCTCATTCCAGAGCAGTTTGTGTTCAAAGGAAATCTTGGTTGACTTTGCATTTTGTAGTCTCCACTCACACCCAATTTTAATTTTAATCTCAGATGGTTCTTTGCATAGATTGGGGGGAGTGCAGTTTTTTATATTAATAAACCCCCTTATAAATACAAGTATAGAAAAAAATATATATTTTTTTATTAAGAGGGGTAAACACTTTTAATCTAGAGTTATGAACCGGTACACTTCAATGGGGTTTGAACTTTGAAAAAGAACAACACAACAACAACTTAACAATCACACCATGCCACTATTGACCCTTTTTTTTATTATTCTAATTGTATAGATTAAGTAATTTTTTTTTTTATTAAAAGATTTATATCTTAAATTTACTATTATTCGTTAATGTTTATATTTTTAATGTTTTATAATTATTATTATTTATATTTAATATTTGTTAATGATTCTTATTAGTAAAATATATGTAATAACAAATTACTTATATTTAATATTTTTTAATAATTATTATGTATATTTAATAATGTTATTGTATTTGATTATTTATTTAAATGAAGAGAAATGTTGTTTATTATGATTTTTCTTTTAAACAAATTTTATTAAAGATAAGATTTATGAGAGAATTAATATTAAATTAAATAAATCAAATGTGATGCTTATCTTAAATTTAAATGATAAATATGTTATGGGCGATGTAGATATTCATCATTTCAAGTGTTGGAGGTTTAGGGCTTGATTCTATAAATGCCTTAAAATATGTAAATTATATGTTCTTTGTTTTGGTTTAGATATGTGTCTACAAAATGGAACTAGTGTACAAGCCTAAACCTATAGTTGTAAGAATCAACTAGCAAAAAATTAATTATTGGAATTCACTCATTTTTATTTTCTAACATTTACACCTCAATAAGCATACTAAAGATGATAAGGATACAAGTCTAAACCATTGATCCTTGGCCATTACAAATAAAAAAGGTGAACAAATAAAAGTACCCACTAATTTACAAGATAATAAGGATACTAATATCTAAGATTTAAGTAGACTAAAGAATAAGTCAATAAGGATCAAGGTCTAGTTCATCAATAACAACAATAATAAACTGGTGATATTCAACAAGATATTGTGTGTGCCTTAACATTCATACCTTCAACTCCACCAAAGAAAGAAAAAGATGATGAAATGTTAGGTTAGGAAAAAAAGAAAGTATCTTAGCCAAATATTTATTTTCAATAGCTAAAACAACAACAAAAACAAAGGATAGACTATTGTCAAAAAATAATAATAGAGATCTAAGAGATGAATAATTCCAAATCACTACAATAAATATTAGATAACACATTAGGGAACAAAAAATTTAAGAATTTCAAATAATCATCTCTACTATTGTGTCGAGAATGAAGAAGGATGAAAAGACCAAGAAGAAATTAAAAGAGAAAGTTACAAAAATCCAAGCATATATCAAATAAATAGTTTCTCTTTTACAAATAGTAGCTAGGTCTATTAATCCTATAATCATCTTTTAGGCAGAGGCATCCTCTTTAGAGAAAATTAAATGTATTTATAAAGTAACAAAGAATTAGGATAATGAGTTGAGTGATAAAGGATGTAAAATGATAGTTGAAGTTATAGATTCTTGGGTAAATTGAAGACATTGAAGAGAAAAATAATTAATTAAGTATTTCCAAGAAGAATAAGAGATAAATAATCAAAATCTTCCTCACTTGACTATCATTGAAAATCTAAATGCTCAAGTGTTGATGAAAAGACCAAGAAGAAATTAAAAGAGAAGTAACAAAAATCCAAGCATATACTAAATAAATAGTTTATCTTTTACAATTAGTAGCTAGGTCTATTAATACTATAATCATCATCTTTTATGTAGAGGCATCCTCTTTAGAGAAAATAAAATGTATTGCTAAAGTAACAAAGGATTGGGATAATGAGTTGAGTGATAAAGGATGTAAAATGATAGTTGAAGTTATAGATTCTTGGGTAAATTCAAGACATTGAAGAGAAAAATAATTAATTAAGTATTTCCAAGATGAATAGGAGATAAATAATCAAAATCTTCCTCATTTATCTATCATTGAAAATTTAAATTCTCAAGTGTTGATTAAAGAGAAATTTTTAGATTAAAAAACATTTAAATAGTCTAAAATGTAAATAGAAATCATAAATTTTAGAAATGACTTGATTGTCACATATCTAGAAAGCCTCAACAAATTGAGAAACAAGACTAAGATAAAAAAATAGGGATTGATGAGAAATCTTGTTGAACATGATTTTTTTAATTTTACAATAATATAATTAATATTATTTATTTATTTATTTATTTTTTAAGTCTTAACCTACCCCCCTCTCTCTCTATATATATATATAAATACAAAAAAATCCAAAGTTTGGAAATTTTATTCCCACCACTAATAGTACAAGCTAATAAATCATATCTAGTGTGAAGTGGAATCCCCTTTCTTGTCATAATAAAACATTGACATTAGAATACACACAAATACAATTTTTTATCTTCAAAATTCATCAAAGCATTTGTGACACAAGGGAGATAAAATTAAAACATAAGTATTGTTAGAAAGCAATGAATTACAAAGAAAGCACATGCTAAGAAACATATTAAGTTTTATAGTGAAAAATTCTCCAAGTAAGGAAAGTGTTAGGCTTATTTCGTATCTCTTACTTTTATGGATACCCACTCATAGCTTATTCTCAATTATTAGGAGATTGATGGGAATTAGTAGTTTTTAGTAGCTTTTAGTGTGATGTAAGTATTTTTGGGGTTCACTAAGTTTTTCCTAGAAGTTAAGGATTTGCACTTGTAATTAGGATTATTACTTCACAAATAGGGATGATTGATCCAATAGGATTCACCAACAATGCTACATATAATAACACCTAAGGAAAGTGTTCTAATGACTTGTAGTAATTATGGGGATACATCTCTAATTATTAGTACACCAAAACACCTCCTAAATAATTATAAGAACACAAGGAATATCAATTAATTTATAAAAAATGTTGCACATGCTCTAGTAGTAGTGGAGATCACTCTACATAGATTTATGCAAAAAACATGCATCATATCAATATTAAAAAATTATAGGCATGGATTTTTAGGGTCCCATACACTTTAGGCAAAACCATAAATTTTAATTTGTAGAACTTCTTATTGCATCATACTTACTGTCACTTTGCAAACTCTAGACAATGTGGTTGATGCCACATCCAAATTAGTACCCAAAATAACACAATATGCCAAGTTATCCACTATATTATTCCATTAAAATTGATTCAAATGTGCAACCACTATGAGATGAGAAATCAATCATGAAAATGTTTCCACTTATATAAGAGAGAATTCAACTTCCCAATGACTCTTGGTTATCATTGCATGAATCTATGTAACTTATATACATATCTATAACAAAGTTGAGGTGATGAATATAAGATAGAAGATAAACAACCATACACCTTTCTTAAGGGTGTGCCTTGTATAAAAAATAGCTAAATAAAATCATATTTATAATTTATAATTCTATCTATCTCTCTTTGTTTTTGCATAATTTCTTATAAGCTTTGACATACAACTCAAATGATCTAGATATTCTTTTGGAGAGTTGTCTACCAAGACTCTAGTCCTAGGCCCTAGATAATTATTTTTACTCATGTTTTCTTGTAAATCATGAGTATAACAAAATGAAATCAATATACAAAAATTTAATTGAAACGTAAAACACTATGTTACATGAGAAGTCATCTACAAATAATCAAGTAGTTATTGTTAAATCATAAAAAATACAAACATCTACTTTCCCTAAATTTGCAATAATATCCTCTAATTCATCTATAATAAGACTAAATGAAGTAAGATAAAGTGGAAAACCTTCTTTAACACTTGGGAGACAAAATTAGTGGTTGTTTATGAGGGAGTGTGCTAGTGATCAAATTTATTATTTGGATCAATTAATAAGCCATGAATCCCATACCTTAAAATTATTTTTTAATTAGAAATCATAAATATTCATAATCCACATATGGTAGCAATCATTTACAATCTAAGTAGAAACATCTTAGAGTAAATATACATTATTTTGCAAAGAGTAATAAATCAATTATCAAGTTGTAGATGCTTTGGCATAAATGGAGACTTCAAAATACTCATAACAAGCATTGTGAAAGAGAGTCGAAAGGGAATTTTTTTTTTTTAATATTAGTCTCTTGCTAACCATGTTTATATCCTCACTCTTACATTATCATATTTTAAATGATTATAAAGTCTTGTCTTCAACTTTGTCATTCACATGGAAAACATATTCTTGATCATCACAATTTCGAAGTAATTTGAATCTTGATTAGCATATAACTTAGGAATGATATGCATGGTATGTATGAAATTACTTAGGTCATGTGCTTTTCTGTCTCAATTCAAAGGACTAAGAAACATGTCATGATCTAATTATATCCTCATCTAGGGTTTTATCCTTGTCTTTATAACTAGATTTGCATTGTATATTGTAATCATAATCTTTTTGCATCAATTGGATTTTTCATGCTTCATAGTAAATCAATTATTTTTCTCTTTTGTAATAGGATATTTTAGTTGCAAGTGATCTCTAGGAGTTGTTGGATTCAATCATCAACTCCAACATATTATAACTGATATTTATTATTATGGGTATTCACAATTAGAGTTAGTGTGGCAATGATTTGAAAATTGAGATTAACAATTACTTTTAACCATTTGACATAGATACAACCAAAATAATTGATATATTCTTTTGAGATAAAACAAATCTTATAATAATGTAAATGAAAATATTAATTTCAATCTTATTATAATTTTTTTTTATTATTACAATTTCTACTTACATGAATTAGTTTTATTACTACCATTTCTATTTATATGTTTATTTTAGAATTTTTTTTTTTTCCAAATTCCCTTCCATTCATATTATTATTTTTTTCATTCATTTAAACATTTACATTTTACACATACAACAACATTAATGAAAAACAAAATCACTTAATATATACATTAACACGAATAAACTTAAATTTCAAAAACTCATTAAATAAGAATAATTAAAATTGCATGCTTGAACTTCATTAATCCATGGGCTACAACTATAATTCATTACAACATGGTAATATTTGAAACACCAAGAAATTTCTATGCACATTTAAGTAGTAGACTTAGTAGACTTAGTGTGTTTGAGTTGGCACAATTCAAATGGAAAAACTACTTGGAAAAATGTTAACAGTAAAAGTAAAAGTCCACCCTAAAGAGAGAAACAAACAACCATGGCTTTGAATAGTGTGCCATGATAAATTGAGCCCATAACACTTTTCACCACTTTTTGCGATAATGTGTAATACTATAATTAATCTATAGTTAAAGGAAGGTTTCAAACTACCAACTTTCAGTTGAAAGTAACTAACTTGTTTTCATTCTAGGGTTTTCCAATGCATTTCAAACTGAAAAGACAAACAAATAATTGATTACATCATAATCACTTCTTCAAGTAACTTTTTAAATTTTAGTTTTAGCTGAAAAGAAAACAACTAATTGTATTCAAATAACTGAAATCACAAAAGGTCAATAACTAACTAACTATCAATCTAGGGTTTCCATTTAAACAAATTAATGAGCTGAAGGGAAGAAATAACTACTTTATATTCATTAACTAATTTCTAGAATTTCCATTTCAGCTGAATTGAAAAATATAATTGTCTGACTAATCATCTGCAAATTTTTACATACGAACAATTAACTTAAAGGGAATAACATTTATTACAGCCTTGATAGTAAACTTAAATTGACAAATTCATGTACCTAGAATTACAGGGGAGAGAAACGAATACAATTTGAAATCTTCATCATGCTAAAATGCTCAAACAACTTTATCATTGAGAGAAAGAGAAATATCATAAATGAAATTTCCACCCATCCAAGACCTACTGGACTCTTGAGTTTCTTCAACTAAAGAACCTGACCCTTCACGAGGGTAATCAACAAGGATCAAATTATCATCATGTCATTCTGAGCTTGGTGTCAAGGATCTATACCACCTAATCGATCTTTCACTATGGGTACTGCCCAACTAGAAAGATCACTCTAACCAGTGGTATATCTGGTACTTGATAGTTGACAAATGTTGAATCTAGCATTGTACCTTGGCCAAGGATTTCATTATCATTACTGGAACTCTTGTGCCGTCAACACTCTCACCCTTTCTCAACATGATTAAATTTGTCTCAAGATTTAAATTATAATGTCTAGTTTGATTTCCATTTTCTTTAAGTTTCAGGGTAATATCTTAACCATAACATTTATGCATATAAAAGAGATTGATTTGGAATTTTATTTTCTTATTTCATTTAGTTAAATAAATCATGGTTTCATCTTGCAACAGAATTTTTCAATCAAGAGAAGTTCCTTATAAATTTACAGAGATGGAACAATGATTATGTGACCCACACCAATATTTTCCCTACTATAATCTTAAGCATTATATTTTGTTTTGAAAACTAAGAAGTAACACTTAATCTAACTTGGCTAATGGTTGCTCATAGTTCATATTTAATCAATGTCTGGCCATAAAATTCTGACCTAAACCATTTAGTTGATTTTCAAGAAGATGACAAGGTACAAAGGTTTAAGAATAAAATATAGAAGTCATGTCTCTATTAAATTGTAAACAGATTGAAGTGAGGAAGGAGTTTGATTCAAGCATGGATGTAATTTGTCTTAGAATAATCCTGACAGTAGTTTGTCAAGTTTTCATTTTACTTGCTCAGAAGAAAAGGCAAAGAGTTCGATACAAAATGATTATTATACATTTCAACTAATGTTAGATTCTTCTAAGAGATAAGTTCTAAAACTTTCAATAGTTTAGGAATTCTTTCATATCCCAATAATTCATGAAATTATCTATACAATTGATGGAAATCAAGAAACTAGGTTTAACTATATGCAAAACACAATTGTGTGCCTATTTGAGAGTTACAAAACTTGAAGAAACCATGCACTGAAATTCTCCAATGAAACGTATAGGTGACTCATACTCAATCCACATTTTCCATATTTTCCCAACTATGAAAGACCTAGGTTGCGGCCACTAGATTTCATCTTTACAAGAAAAAGCACTGAGAGAGAACAAAGGAACCAAATATACTTGCAACAAGTGTGAGGCTTAAACTGGATGAAATGAGAATCAGTGTGAGGGAACTAGCAAACTTCAAGAGTGAAAAGCAAACACAATGTAAACATTTTTGCACAAAGCCAACTTTGAATTTAGACAACTAGAGGTCAAAATATATAGGATAAATATCCCAGCATAGGAGAAATATCCTAGCATGAGGTGTTGAGTTGTATAAACACCTCTCCAGTCTAGCTCATGAGGAAAATATCAGCCTACACAATAAATGCCTAAGTAGGCTTAGGTCATCCTATGGATATGCAAGCATTAAGTATACACTGACACACCCCCTTAAGCATAATTTAGATGGGCACAAAAAATAATGGAAATTTGAGTCCCAACAACAAGGTCTAATAAGGTACTCATTTGCAATGCAAACTCTCAAATAAAGTGGAGAAAGATAGAAAACCCAATGGGAAAAAAACTATCCTCTAAAAAGAGAGTAATAACAGACATTTTACAAAACAAGAGAAGTAATACAGTAGTTTTTGCAATCACTTAGAGAACTTGTACTTTTTACTTCTCTTTTTCCTTTTTAGTGTTTGTAGATTTTGAAGATCCATAATTTACAATGTTAATTTCCTCAATGATTTGAGTAAGATCGTTTATTTGTTTCCTCATAGAGTCAAGTTCATTATGCCCCAATTTCTTACAGAAAGAACACTTGACATATTTCTTAGTATTTTCCCCCTTTTGTGATTTTCCCCTTTGTATTTCCTTATCTTTTCTTTCTTCATTTATGTTTGTCAATCCTTAAGATTTTACACTTTCTGCTACTAAAGCATGTGGCTTGTAGGATACTATGGCCCCCATCTAGATGAATTTATCTTGTTCTCAGACCAAATCAACAATAAAGTCATCTATAATTGGCATAGACCAATTAGAACCCAAAGCCCTTTTTTTAGAGTAGAATGTTGACACAAAAATAGAATAAGAAGATCTCAACTTGGAAAGAGTTGATAAAGATGAGTTGATCATATTTCTTCTCAATTCCACACTCCTTAAGTTGTTGGAGAAGCGACTTAAATTTGGTGAAGTATTCTTGTAATGTTGGGTAATTACTTGGACTTAAGTTTATTATTTCATTTTCTAGCTCATGGCCTTTAATATCATCAACTTTCCCAAATAAATTTTCAAGAGCTGACCATACTTCATGTGGGGTTTTCAATGCCTCGACATGAAATAGAAATTATTTTGAAAGAAATAAACACAAGAATCCAAAGGCTTGGTCACACTTATTGAACCACTTTTCCTTGTCCTTGGTAGCATTTGGTTCCTTTTTAGTACTCATTGTAACTCTATATAAACCTTTGTTCTTGAGTGTAAGTTGTATATGCAACTTCCACTCATGGTAGGTAAAAGGTGTAAGAGGATTAATCACCTAATTGGGCTCCATGCTTGATTAGGTTAACAAAATTTTTAGGAACTTGAGAAATTAAATTTAGAAATTCTAATCTCAACTCTCTCTAATAAACCCCCCTTTTTAATAATACTTTTGATTTTCCCCCTGTTTGGAACTTTATTTTAGTGCATGTATTGCTTACAAAAAGAAGGTGAAAGATGGCACTTTATATTTAGTGCAAAATCACCAAAAAATTTATTTTTTTTGAAAAAACAAGTACTTTAAAAAGCACTATTATGTTTTCACATCTTGCAATTTAGCCCTAACAAAGTTTGCATTTATGTAGGACAAAAAAAATCAAATATTTTTAAAATAGTTTAGAGAGAGAATTATAGAAGAAAATTAAGCCCTTATGGGCTAGAAAGAACTATGGTTGAAAAACCCCATATGACCAAGGACTAAAGATGAGAAGAGCTATAAGCCCTAGAGTATTTGTTCAAGTCAGCAAATGGGCATAAAAACCAGTGAATAGTGTGTGACCTTAGCAGTAGAGACTTAAAGTGCTGAGAAACAAAAATTTAATATGCCCAAACAAAGACGTGTATTTTGTAGCCTCTTTTCACCAAAACAACCCATCTCCTTTGTGGTTCAAATGCTTTGTTGGCCCCCCTTGATCACCCTCTACCACAACAAAATTGGCTCCTCCTACATACAGTTCAGGCCTCTCAAAAAGACTTTGATGGTGCTATCAATCTTCCCTTCCCTTGGCAAGTTTTAAATTCCTCCTACCTCCACCAGATTTTGCATTCCCTCAAACTCTTAATTGCCCTACTGTTGCCTTGAATTGCAGCTCCAAACAACAAAATTGTGCCCTTTTTAGTACAAAATATTGCCTCCAACTTCGAATGCTTCCTCAACCATAAATTGATTTAGAAAATATAAATTTTGAGCACCTGCGTGGAGATTTCCAAACGTCAGAACAAATATTTCAGGGTAAATTTGAGAGTTGGAAAGCAGAAATAGAGGATGGCCTCCCCTTGATGCATCACCAAAGTAGATTGAAAATGTCAGCCTAAGTAGGGTGTTAAATCAGCCTCTTCAACAACTTTGAGCAACTACAAATTTAATTGAGCCTTTGATGGATGTTCATTGACCCTCCTTCAACCATCGTTGATTTGAATGCAGATCTAAACACCTTCAATAGGAGAAATAGCATATAAAAAAACATCTCCCATAGTCGACCTCCTTAATGTGTTTGTTTTGGAAAATGTTGTGTCTCCAATAGAGACATGAGCCTAAAAAAATGGAGATATTTTAAATGCCAGGATTTGAAATAGTTTTAACAAGATGACTTATCAAAATACAATGAATTTGATTCATTTTTATAGTCTGCTAACACCCTTGTCCTACTCTGATACCATGAGAGAACTAGAAAACTTCAAGAGTGAAAAGAAAACACAATGAAAACATTGTTGCATAAAGCCAAATTCGAATTTAGATAGCCAGAGGCCAACATATATAGGATAAATATCCCAACATAAGAGAAATATCCCAGCATGAGGTGTTGAGGTGTATAGACACCTCTCTAGTCTAGCTCATGAGGAAAATATCAACTACACAATAAATGCCTAAGTAGGCTTAGGTCAGCCTTTGGATATGTAAGCATTAAGTATACACTGGCATAGTGAATAAGTGAGAAAAATTAGCACATAAATTAAAGGCCAATGCAGAGAAATGGAGCCTGTGTTAAGGAGGTGAGAAGAATGAATGAAAAATAGAGACCTCCAAGAAAAATATGAATGCCCAAAGAATCCCCCGACCAAGACTACATAAGCCCCACATCCACATGGCTTCCTTCTTGCCCGTTACTTCCAGAAGCTCAAAAGTGGATGGCGAAGAAAATTATTGCCAACCCACACTGATGACTCCACACTTCTATTAATTTAATTTTTAACTTAAAGCCTTACTTATGTTTAATGTTTAATTCGATGGCTCAAGAATTATACTTATTATTTTTAATTTAATATTCTATAACCATCACAATTTCTCAAGATATAATTCAAGAATTGACTTCCTCATCTTCAAAAAGGAGATTATTATTATTAAATAATTGAATTGACTTGTTTAACTATATTTATCTTAAATTACTTAAGACCAAGGCATGACTTTGATACACTGTCTTACACTGACTCAAGGTTTGATGATAAAATTGATCCTTTGTTAACCAAATTCTCTCCCTGATGATATTTCCTTTTCCCTCGTGGCGTCAATAATCTTGCATCTACTAAGAAGAATTATGGTTAGATCATTCTCAACATATATATATATATATATATATATATATATATATATATATATATATATA
>VDFB02109042.1:7188871-7257484 GCA_007258455.2 Sequoia sempervirens
ATATATATATAAAATCTCATGAACACATTCTTTCTCCCATAAATAATAAAATCACTTGCATATATAAGAAAATCGTTTACATCTATAGTTACAACAAATAAAACAATTATATTATCCTCAATTTCACATTCACATGAAAGAAATTACTTGCAACCAACATAATTCCATTGTCATAAACATGTTCAAGTTAGAGGGGATTTAACATACTCCTCCCCTTAAGAATCATTTTCCCTGATGATTATTTATTATAAATCCAAGTCTAAAATCATAATAATGATATATAGAGTCTTAATTATTTTGAAACAGATATGGGAACTTCTAAAGGATTTCATCATAATCCTCCTAGGTGGCATTTTCCTTTGAGTATTGGTCCTATTGGACCTTACATTGCATAACCATGCGGTTGCATAAGCATAACTTGTGCACCTCGAGCACTCTAAGTGGCTCGAATGTGATCACCCTAGAATCTTGCACCTAGAGTTTCAATAGGAGTGACCTGGTATTCAGCTTTTCTGTGGTCTACTGCTACATGGATTCTTTGTTGGAAGGCCGTCTGTTGAGGTAGTAGAGGTTTTTGCTACTATGGCCCATGTTGATTCTTAGTAGGGAATTGGTTTGCATAATGTTCTCCTCCATAATTGAAGCATCCCCTTGGCGGTCCTTTCTTTTCCAAACCTTCACTTGTATTGGTTTCATCCTGATTATTCTTGTAGCCCTTCTTAAAATTATGGTGTGATTGATCCCACTTGCCTCTATTATGCTTTCTATCTTTGAGAGAATCATCCTTCTTCAACCTATATTCTTGCCATACAACTTTTTCATAAGCCTCATCCATAGTCCAGGGTGCTAAAACATCCACTAGAACCCCTATACGATTGTTCAATCCCATTATAAATTTTCGTACCTAAAAGTTTCATTCTGTCGATGCTGAGGAACATATTTTAATAGTCGGGTATACTTTTCCCAATACTCGTTGATAGATAATGGTCCTTGCCTATGATTCTCAAAATCCAAAAACTTTTGATCATAATATAATTGTGGAAGCCATATTTGATGGAATACCTCACAAACTATTCCCATGTCACTTTGGTCACTGCCAAACCCATTTCATCCCTTTTGTTTTCCCACCATGTGGTGGCTTCTCTTGCCAACTCGTAGGCTGCCCATGCTGCTTTTGAATTATTTGAGTAATCCCTTAACTCAAAATATTTCTCCATTTTTGTTAACCATTCCTTTGCGACATCTCCTAAAGCGGAGCTCTCAAACTTAGGGGGTTTAATCTTCTTCATGTCCTTAGCAAGCTCATCAGCCAATCTACCTCTTTTGTTTCCCATACTCAATGTTTTAGAATTATCCTCATGTTGTTCACTCTAGTTTTCAGAGCTTTCACCTTTTGACTTAGATTGTCCTTCTACATTTCTCTCAAGGTTGGCTAATCGAGCATGCGTTGCATTCATCAGATTCAAGAGCTAATCTAGCTTAGCCATATGATTATTATCCTAGTCTCCTTTGAACCTATTTTTGGAATTTTCCATTCGAATGAAGTTCCTAGAGACATTAATGGTTCTAATTAGTTTTGATTTCTATTGTTATTTAGCAATTTACATAACATAAGTTAAGGAGTTTTCTTTTGCAAATAATTACCAAATATTCTCAGATTCAAGTCAAATTAAATTTCAAGCAAAATAGCTCACAAAATTTGACATTGATTCAATTTTCAATTGTTTACAAAAGGACTATCACTCCCTGTAATAGGTTCATTAAAAGTTACAAATTTTTTATCACAACCTGTGATAGATTCAATACATAGATGATACAAAAAATTTATCACTACTTGTGATAGATTTATTAAATGATTAATACAAAATTTCTATCACTACCTATGATAGATTTATTTCAAAAGATTACAATATGATTATCACTTCTCGTGATTGGTTCATTTTCAAATGTTCAAGAATCATTTCCGCTGTCAGATGCTTTTGGTTCGATCTTGAGATTTGAGAGGTTCTTAGTGCTAGTTTTATTTATCTCGACTAGTATGGTAGACTTCACATTTTTCTTCCTAAAGATTGTCCATTTTCTTCTTTCCTTTCAAAGTCTCTTCAGAGCTTCAGCCGTCATTTTTGAATCCAAAGGGAAAGAACAACATGAGTAATCATATCGAAGCCTGATCTTCCACAATTGGATGGAAACAGGGCCTTAGATCTTCTTTCAGGGTGTTTTCCATATTAATAACATCCTGGAAGAACACTGATGGTTGGTTTCAGTTTTCTAAGTTTGCATGATGAGCCCAAGGTTCAGTGTTGAACCTGGTAGCTCTAATACCATATGTACTACTCTAATTAATCTATAGTTAAAGGAAGGTTTCAAACTACCACCTTTTAGTTGAAAGTAACTAACTTGTTTTCATTCTAGGGTTTTCCAATGCATTTTGAACTGAAAAGATAAACAAATAAATTGATTACATCATAATCACTTCTTCAACTAAATTTTTAAATTTTAGTTTCAGTTGAAAAGAAAACAACTAACTGTATTCAAATAACTGAAATCACAGAAGATCAATAACTAGATAACTATCAATCTAGGGTTTACATTTAAAAAAGTTAATGCGCTGAAGGGAAGAAATAACTACTTTATATTCATTAACTAATTTCTAGAATTTCCATTTTAGTTAAATGAAACAAATAACCATCTAACTAATCAACTGCAGATTTTTTCATACAAACAATTAACTTAAAAGGAATAATATTTATTGTAGCATTACTAGTAAACTTAAATTGACAAATGCATGCACTTAAAATTATGGGGGAGAGAAAAGAATACAATTTGACATCTTCATCATGCTGAAATGCTTAAACACCTTTATCATTGAGAGAAAGAGAAATATCATCAAGGACTTTTCCACCCATCCAAGACCAACTGGTCTCTTGAGTTTCTTCAACTAAAGACCTTGACCCTTCACAAGGGTAATCAACCAGGATCAAATTATCATCATGTCATTCTGAACCTAGTGTCAATGACCTATACCACCTAATCGATCCTTCACTATGGGTACCTCTCAACTAGAAAGATCACTCTGACTAGTAGTATAACTGGTACTTGATAGCTAACAAATGTTGAATCTAGCATCGTACCTTGGCCAAGGATTTCATTATCATTACTGGCACTCTTGTGCGATCAACATTCTCACCATTGCTCGACATGATTACATTTGTCTCAAGATTTAAATCATAATGTCTAGTTCAATTTCCGTTTTTCTTTAAGTTTCAAGGTGATATCTTAACCATAAATTTTATGCATATAAAAGAGATTGATTCGACATTTGATTTTCTTATTTCATTTAGTTAAATAAATCATGGTTTCATCTTGCAACAAAATTTTTCAATCAAGAGAAGTTCCTTACATATTTATAGAGATGGAACAATGATTATGTGACCCACACCGATATTTCCCCTACTATAATCTTAAGCATTATATTTTGTTTTGAAAACTAAGAAGGAACACTTAATCTAACTCGCCTAATGGTTGCTCACAATTTAGATTTTAATCAACATTTGGCCATAAAATTCTGACCTAAACTATTCAGTTGATTTTCAAGAAGATGACAAGGTACAAAGGTTTAAGAATAAAAGATAGAAGCCATGTCTCTGTTAAATTGTAAATAGATTGAAGTGTGAAAGGAACTCAATTCAAGCATGGAGGTAACTGGGCTTAAAGCAATCCTGATATTAGCTTGTCAAGCTTTCAATTTACTTCCTAAGAAGAAAAGGTAGAGAGTTCGATACAAAAAGATTATTATACATTCCAATTAATGTTAGATTCTTCTAAGAGATGAGTTCTAAAACTTTCAATGGTTCAAGAATTCTTTCATATCCCAATAATTCATGAAAATATCTGTACAATTCATGGGAATCAAAACTAGGTTTAACCATATGCAAAACACAATTAAGTGCTTGTTTGAGAGGTACAAAACTTGAAGAAAGCCTGCATTGAAATTCTCCATTGAAAGGTACAAGTGACTCGTACTCAATCCATGTTTTCCACTTTTGTTGGGCAATGAAAGACCCAGGTTTTTGCCACCAGATTTCGTCTTTACAAGAAAAAGCACTGGGAGAGAACAAAGGAAGAGCCAACCAGATATGCATGGAATAAGTGTGAGGCTTAAACTGGATGGAATGAGACTCAGTGAATGAGTGAGAAAAATTCACACAAAAATTAAAGGCGAATGTAGAGAAATGGAGTTCATGTTGAAGAGGTAAGAAGAATGAATGAAAAACAAAGACCTCCAAGAAAAATATGAATTCCCAAAAAATCCCCCGACCAAGACTACATGAGCCCCACGTCTGCATGGCTTCCTTCTTGCCCGTTACTTCCAAAAGAATGAAAGAGGATGGCAGAGAAAATTATTTCCAACCCACACCGATGACTCCACACTTCCAATAATTTAATTTTTAATTTAAAGCCTTACTTATGTTTAATGTTTAATTCGATGGCTTAAGAATTATAATTATTATTGTTAATTTAATATTCTATAACCATCATAATTTATCAAGATATAATTTCAGAATTGATTTTCTCATCTTCAAAAATGAGATTATTATTATTATTAAATAATTAAATTGAGTTTTTTTTAACTATATTTAAATTGACTTGTTTAACAGGGGTCTTTGGTGGTTGATCTGGAGGAAATCAATGAAAGAAACCAGGAGGAGGATGCTGGCATTTCTAAGAGAACTAGGGCCAATTTGAAGAGGAAGGCTCCCCCCACTCTGCAAATGATTCAAACTTTTAAGAAGAGTGTTCATGATATGTAGAATCTGGAGGCAGAGACAGAGTCTGTCCTGAAGACTCTGGGTTGATCGCCACTGGATTTTTGTTGGCTTTTTTGCTAGCTTTTTTTGTTTGACTTTTCTGGTTTTTTGTGGATGGCTGCTGCTTGTTCTAGTTTTTACCTTTTGTGTAGCTGGTTGTTTTTGTTGGACTTTTCTTTCATATCTTTTTTGTTGTAAACTTTGTGGTTGTGGGTCTCTGTAAAATCTGTTTTACCCTTTATCAAAAACTATATTTATCTTAAATTACTTATGACCAAGGTATGACTTCAATACACTATCTTACACTAACTTGAGGTTTGATGATAAAATTAATTATTTGTTAACCACATTCTCTCCTTGATGATATTTCATTTTCTCTCGTGGCATCAACAATCCTGCATCCACTGACAAGAATTATGGTTAGATCATTCTCAGTGTTTATATATATATATATATAAACATAATCTCATGAACACATTCTTTTTCACATTAATAAGAAAATCATTTGCATCTATAGTTACGACAAATAAAACAATTATTTTATTCTCAATTTCACATTCACATAAAAACAATTACTTGCAACTAACATAATTCCATTGTCATAAACAAGTTTAAGTTAGAGGGGATGTAACATAACGGGCTATGGATGAAAGAGCGTCATCAATTAGGGCTGTAGCTAGGCACTTGTGTGGATGTCACCATAGAATTTCAAAGCTGAGCAATCTCCTTGTCACTTCGAAGCTTGTTAGTGATGATGTCTTCTCGTCTCAAGATACCCACGTCTTCACTGGTGTTAGTTAGATCATTCATTAGAATGGCGTACCTTGTAATGGGTTTTTCCTCTTCTTGGGAGCAGATTTCTGAGAAGCACTTCCGATCTGCTATCTTCTTTAAATTGAGGCAAATAAAGTGTGGAATTACTCTCCTTGAACATAATATGACTGTTTGCTTTCTTTTTACCTTCCAATCTCTTAAATTTAACTCCTACTCTTTTTAGTTCCTCTACAGTTATAAAATGTTCCCGTATCTTCCATTTAGGGGATACGTAGTCTTCAATCACAAATATGATGAGTGAGATGGAAAGAACTGGGGACAAAACTAGTAGGATTATCCCATATGCTAATAGACTAAATACCCATTTGATAGATTGCCAATCAAATTTCCACTAAGACCTATAAAAGCAGACAACAAGATAGAGAATAGAGATAGATGGAGAATTGAGGCGGGGTCGAAGGCGGTTGAGGGTGTAGGAGGAGGAGACGGCAGGGGCAAGGCTCTTTTGTCTGTCAACAATGTAGTCATGTAGCAATTGCAAGATATGAAATTCTTTGTCGTACACCCGACGATTTCCCACATTTGCTACTTCGATGGGAGATAAGTTTTTCAGCGCCGACTCCAACCATACCATGATATCAGGCCTGATTTCTTTTAAAGCCTAGAATGGTAGTTGGTTTTCCATCTTGAGCATATCTTTCACAATTTCTGTCAACAGAGGATGATGTTGTTTCCTGCTAAGAATACGAAGATTGGAAGCCGGGAAGCTTTTCTCTGCATCTTCATCTTCTCTGAAGCTTTCGAGGACTTGTAGAACAAAACAGGCATCCCTTGCTATCATCCGCGCACACACTTCACCGGTAAACTCAAACTTTTTAGCATAGCTTTCCTTTATCTTTCCCTCTTTTTCCTTAAAACTTTCTATCACCCAATTTAAGCCTCTTTCATTTTTAACATAGTTTTTCTTCTTCTTTTCCTCTCGGATTTCATGGTGCACTTTTCTTGCCACTTTTGACTTAAGCAGTTCCATCTCATCACCCAGTTTCTCCTTCTTGATGAAATGGTAAGGACCCAAGGAGATGACTTGAGGAAGATAGAATACCTCAGTGGCTGAACTCACCAGAGACTAGCAGGGGATTCGTCTGGTCTGCTTTCGCCCTCTAAACATTTTTCAACTTCAACAACCCACAAGTCTTTTTGGTCCATATTTTCAAATCTTGAACATGCCCCAAGGAGATCTAAGAATTCCTACACAAAATTTTGGCTGTTCTAACTGAAGATATCCGCTCTGGACTCTTAACAATATAATGAACATTTGCTTTGTGCTTTTATTGTCTGTGCGCGATGCTCGTGGAAGGGGAATCTTCACGCTGGATCGCACACTTCTTATCTAAGTACCTGGCGGTGATCATTAAATAAAATAGACTATAGTTGTGCAAATTTCCACTAAAAAAAATTGTACGGTGCGTTGTACATGCCCTCCGAGGAATCTGCACCTTTCACGTTTGGAAATTTGTGTCGCGGGCTGGTAGATGGTGAAAGAAAACATGGAACAGAAGAGAAACATAAAACAGAGTTAAACTCTGAATTTGAGCTCTGGGGAATACATCTTCATTCGTTGGATTTATAGGCAAATAGATAATAAATGCTTCCTTCACTGTATACTGGTGTTAAATGTAACATTTATGAGCACAGGTGATATAGTCTGAACGTGAATGGTATGGCGCAGCTGAAGACGGTGATGGACGACTGAAGTCGGCGCTGAGGGGTTCTACTGGTCTATGCCTCGAGTCCACAACCGATGGACAAATCATTTCTTTTGCTGGTTTTTCTTTTGAATTTTTGGGCATACCTCCAAAGCAGCACTTTCCTGCTTTCCATAGAGTTTGTCTGCGAAATTGCGCAGAGATTATTTTACTATTCCGTATGCTTTGATATGTCTCCATACCCTTTCCGAAAGCCCATTTTGGCAGAGGCATGGTCGATACTGACAAATAATGTGAAATTTCGCCTTACATCTTTCAATTGCATTTGCTGGAAAGTTTCAGGTACATTTTGCATACCCTGTTCGAAAGGGCATATTTCCACACGCACAGAGGATGCTATCAAAAGTTGTGGAATTTGGCTTTACAAGTGCCAATGTCATTTTTCTTAATTTTTTTTTATAAAGCCCATTCAACAAATCCATTTTATGCATATCTTGCAATCATACAGTCGATAATAACAGATCTCTGAGGCATCACGTGCCTCGTAGTACTGTTTATTTGTATAAGTGCTAGGTTTTGTAATATAGTGAAAACCTAAGATTTTTGTTTTTCTCCATTGAAATTTCACCTCAAATAGTGCTTTGGAAGGGTGAAAATTTGTTAGTTTGAGATTATTAAGTGTAATATGTTTTAGAAGAGTGAAATTCTTATTTTTATATTATAATGATATAGTGATTGTTTTATAGAGGAAGAGTAAAAATTTGAAATTCATATTAGAACCTTGCTGCAATTCATATTTTATGGTTTGAAAATTTTGACTTTGATCATACTTTGAAAGATTAAAATTATAAGAGTTATATTTTTAGCTTAAAAATTTAAGTTGTAATTATGTTAAAATAGAGAGTTTGATATTTGTATTCTAGATGGACTATTCTAAATGGACCAATTAACTGTGATTATCCTTGACAAGAATAAAAGATTGGGAATCATCTTTTTAGACCAAGAATTTAAACTTAGATTGTGGTTTAGAAGTTTGAAATAAGTTATTTACATCTATAGCTGAACAAATTTAACTTTAATTGATCATTGGAAGACTTATTCTAGCTCTAGAATTTTAACTATAATTATAATTCATTGGTCTATTACTTGAATTTTCTTTATAACTCTTGGCCCTGAGATTCATCTCTCATATCTAGATTATAGTATTGTGGAAGTTAACTGCAATTGTGCTTTGGAAAGTGAAAACCTAAGACTCATTTATCTGGTTTGATAATTTGAATTTTTGTTCTAATAATTTTGCCATAATTATGCTTCAAAAGAGTGAAATTCCAATATAGAATTGAAAAATATAATTGTAGTTCTAAATTGGAAAGAGGAAACTTAAATATAGTAGTGATGTAGCATC
Source organism: Sequoia sempervirens (assembly GCA_007258455.2). Classification (NCBI taxonomy): domain Eukaryota; kingdom Viridiplantae; phylum Streptophyta; class Pinopsida; order Cupressales; family Cupressaceae; genus Sequoia; species Sequoia sempervirens. The sequence continues at coordinate 7,197,568 of VDFB02109042.1, forward strand.
CACCATGTTGTTATTGTTAGTGTTATTTCCTTGGTCAAGAGAATTTTGCAAATACTTTGCAAAATAGGGGCTATGAACTAAGGTGAGCATGTTTCTTGGAGTTTACATAGAGAGGGTAGTTGAGGAAATGCATCACAATATGATGGTGGAAAGTTGTTTCACACTAGGAAAAACAACTTTCAATTAGTTGAAATATTCCTTGCTTCATTCCTCAAAACGCATTGGAACTTGCAACTAATATTTTCATTTAATAGGCTACAAAAATCTTGTCTCAAGCTCAAGAATATTATATCTCCAAAATCCTCATTTATTGTGATTAGATTGAAGAAACAACTTTAGTGAGATGGTTTTGGTTCATATCATTTTTTTACTAATTCTGCTTTGGTAGGGTTCTATAATATTTTTCTTGCAAACTCTACCCTTTTTTCCTTCTTGGCATCATTGACAAGTAAATCATAATTTGTTGCAAAATCTTGAGGTAAATCACGTGCTACATGGTTTCACTAAGTTTTTTTTTTGTTTTGTTTTGTTGGGAATTTGTATGTAGCCAAATCATTTGGTGTGTTCTATTTCATTCTAAAACAACTTTGTTGTTATCTATTAATTGAAGTCATTGGTTCTATGGTTTTATTATGGTTATTTTAATTTTATTTATTTTTCCTTGTTCTTGTGGTTTTGTAAATGTGATATAGATATTTTCACATAGAGTGACTAATAGAGATTAGACCATCTTCAAATTTTGAACTTATTATATTATTTTCACAAACTTTATATATTGTATGGCTTTTTTCTTCACAATTTGTATCATTATACTGGCTCTTATACTTTAAATACCAAACCGTAAGAGAGGAGGACCAACAATGTTCAAGGCCCCAGGTCATAGAGAGCTAACAACAGAAGGCTGCCCTAACCTACCTCGGCTTAAAGGGGTGTTAGGAAATGTGAGACAAGAATAATAAGGACTATGAGGTCCTTCAATCGCTCTGTAGACCCAAAACACAGAATAGGGCTAGGCAAGCTAGTTTTTAGTTTAACTCTGTGCCTCAGGAAGCTCTTTGCTTAAGGATAGAAGCACAGTTTTGGGATGATAGTGCAACACACTGGCATCTCTCAAGTACGTTGGCATTTGTATGACCAAATGACTAAAGAGACAAGGTTAAACACAAGAAAATAGACTAATAGCCTAGCTAATTACTTCCAAAGGGCCAAAACAATGCTATGAAGTATGCAAGATATGTATGAATATGATAAAGCAAGTACACAAGAGTTAAGGTGGCAAGGATGATTTCACAAAGGAATTTGTTCGCCAGTTGGCTCCAAGTATACTTCGAGCTACACACAATAAAGAGGGAAATTTGTTGGGGCTGTATAGGGGCCTACCTTAGTCAGACCCCTGCTTTGGTGTTTCCACCTCCACAAAAAGCCAAGTTTGTAACAATGGAGAAATAATATGATAAAGAAAGGAATGAAGTGAAGAACACTAAAACACTACAAATCATAATGTGCTACTCAACCAAACAATTGAGGAGAGGAGTAGAAAGCTTACCACCTCCACCAAGAGCTCTCAAGGCTAATGGGGGAGAAAATGAGAGGACTCAAGCCATTACTGCAATGGTGTTGTTTCACACTTGCTCTACTGAACTGATGGAGTGATATTGTTGTTACTATAGAGTTTAATGTGCTGCTTGAAAGTTTGAGAAAATGCTTGAGAAGGTGTGTAGAAGATTGCTAGAGGATGGAATGCATGCAAAAGGAGTGAATTTAAAGGAGAGAATCAAGAAAATAGCCATATTCAGGTTGGTTGGTCAGAAAGGGTGCTACAAATCAACTCTCAATGAGAAGTGTAATGCCTCTATGGGCTCTAAATGTGGGAATCTATCAAGGACTTAAGCACACCACATGGATGTCTGTGTGTTGCATGAGCATCCTTGACAGTTATTCCTATGTTAAAACACAAAACAACTGCCAAGTGGAATGAAGGCAGTGGGCTTAGATGGATTTTAGCCTTCAAATTTAATTTTCTAAAGTGAGGAAGGGTAAAAGGGGAATTTGCATAAGGGGTGAAAATTCAATACTAAACATTTTTCCCCCACTTCAAGGAGCATGAATATTGATGCATGTTTCGATAAAGTAGATCAAAGTAGTAGAGTTAGAAATGTATACCTAAATCATTGAGGAAGCAAACCATGATCTAGTGAACTTGAGAGTGCAAGATAGGCAAAGGAATTCATAGCCCTGTAGAACCATGAAGCTAAAGAATGAAAGTGCCTTACAGGCTCGCAGACCTATAAGGAGGCAACCCCCAAGATCTCACACATAGAAAAAGCCAAGAAAGATCCTTACGGATCCGCAGACCTATAAGGAAGGTTTCCTTCAAGATCTCTCACATGAAGAAAACCTAGAAAAGTGCCTTATAGACCAGTAGACCTACAAGGAGGCATCCCCCAAGATCACTCACATGGAAGAAGCCAAGAAAAGCATCCTATAGACCCACAAATTTATAGGGAAGGTGTCCTTCAAGATCTCTCACATGAAGGAAACCAAAGAAAGCATTGTTGGTATGTGGAAACTATTCATGCTATACTTTACACTCATCACCAAAAAAGGGAAAAATTTGACTTTGTAGAACCCTAATTTTGGAAGCTTCTAAAATCTTGTTATAAGTAGTTGGGATGGGGAGTTACATGTATGAGAAGGCGATTATTCATGAGATTGTAATAAGTTTTACACTAGATAATAAAATCATTGGATGGTTGTGGTTTTGTGGATGTAGCTCAGATTAGGTGAACCACATTAAATTCTTTGTGTTGTCTTGTTTCTACTATAATTTTTTGTGTGTTTTATTTCTCATTTTTATTGATCAAAATTGTATTTAATTGTTAGATATCTACCTTCTAACCCTAATGAGCCCCCTAAAAACCAATGGACCCATAGGGGAGCCACCCCCAAGATATCTCGAATGGAGGAAGCTCAAAGGAAGTGCCCAAACCTACAAGCCTGCAGGGAGGTATCCCCCAAGATCTCTTACATGGAGGAAACCAAAGGAAGGAAAACTCAGCAGAGTCAAAAAGAGGCTTCATTGGTGCACCTGTGAAGTGACATGTTTACCTACATATATAACATGTCATAAATTAGTCACATAGGCAAGTAGGCAAGCAGTCACGCAAACCACCAACAAGTTGGAAAACTTTCAAAGGGGTCCATTAGGAACTTGACATGAAGAAGGGGTCCACTCAAGGGACACGATGTTCAAAAGTACAAAAGAGATGTTTTTTTCTCAAATTGATTCATTGTCAAGGAATCTTTTTGAAATTTGTTTACTTCATCAAGGAATTTGAAAGGAAGAATATGCCCCCATGCGAGGGGAAAATCATAGTTGTTCCCACTTTGGAGGAATGTCTTCAAGTTCCTTCTTTATGAACCTATGATGAAGGAAACATGTTATATTAGGGTTTCAAGTCAAGAATGTGATTCTTGAAAAGAAGTTTGTGAAGATTCTTGAGAAAAGATTTGTTGTCAATGAATGGATTTTCCCAAAATTAAAGTGTTAAAGATGTAGTGTTGTCACACATGAGAGGGAAAACTCAAGAAAAGAAGAGAGAAAGATGAAAGAAAAAGGATAGAAGAGACATCACAAAGAAAATGCATAAGGGTAGCCTGATATTTTGGGGTCAAAACTGCTCATAAATATATATACGTATAATAATAGTATATAAATGAACTGTCATCAACCCCCTACTATATCAGACCATGTGAAGAATGCATGAGAAGACAAAGTAAAAATAAAAAATTGGGTCAACATGGAAGGGAAGCCTAAATACCCCCAAAGCTTTGCATCATACCCAATTTATTGAAAAACAAGTCACAAACATGGAAGAATGATGATACAAATAGAGGAAGGTTTACGACAAAAAACCAAGATTGTATCCAAGCACTAACAAGGGTGAGAAGGGTCATCCAATCCCACATAGTATGGTCATGAGGGAACACAACACAACACACACACACACACACTTCTAATATAAGGATAAAGAAGAGCCCTCCACCTAACATTGACTAACCAAGAGGTCATCTGCTTCCCACTCTAGATCATTGTAAGGGGAAGGAGGACAAGCCTACAGTGGTGGAATGTCAAGAGGAGGAGTATCAGACCTTCCCACAACAAGGGCAAAGGAAGAGGGCACAACAAGGTCCTCTCCACCGAGTTGTTGTGGAGCTAAGGTTAGCAAGTTCTCAAAGACCACTGACAAGGCTGAAACCACGTCGAGAGAGTTAAACATGCACTTAATAGGAGTGCCATGTTTCACCTCAATGGATGGAGAAGGTTGCACCTGAGATTCACTGCTAGGCTCATCATGTGATTTAAGAGCAGTGACAATCTCAAGAGAAGTTGGGACTAGTTCTACCACTAGGATAGAACAAGTTAGTATGGGATCACCTTTTGGAGAACATGGGCTCCTATTTCATCCTTCATTGCTAGAAGGACCACTATCCACTTTCTACTTCATCGAGGGAGGTGAAATCCCCACAGACAAGGCCTAAGGTGAAGAGGGAGAGGAGATAGAGAGAACTATAGTAGATACCACTGAAGTGTTTGTCATATCTATGGGTTTAGGGAAAGGTTGGACATCTAGGAGGGACATCAACAAGGGCGGCTCCACCAAAGGAGCAATGAATACCTATACCTTTTTAGGGTTAGGCACATTCACATTCGTAGTGGAAGCTAGAAGCAAGACAAAGTGGGTTAGAATAGAAGTATAGGGAATGAGAGACGAGGATGTAATAGGAGGCCCTGATATAGGGGTGGTTGTCTCCTCTTCTTTTTTCTGTAAGGCTACCTGCTTGGCCATGAGAGGCTTTCACCAATGCTTGCACTCACATCCAAGGCAGTCTTTACAACTCTTTGGACTAGAGGCTAGAGGCTGTGAAGGAATGAAAGGCTCTTACTCAACCATGGGAGTGTCCATTACATCCATTTTCAACAGAGGAATAGGATCCTAAATGGGAGGAGGTTGAAAATAATAGGGAGAGTCAGCTAGAGTGCCTAGGCAGCAGGCCTCTTTCCACTTGCTACTTTGGGAGAAAAAGTGGTAGGAGGCCGTAGATAAAATTCCACTTGGGAACATTTCTTTATACCATACAAATAATACCAAGGCCCAAGAGGCTCATTAGGGAGATCCAATAGCATGATCTTGGGCCTATGCCAAGGAGGGATCATCATATTCAATGGGTAGAAGCTAGGCTTACTCAATGGGAAGAGCCAATTTTGTCTATCCCTTGGCCCTGGTATTGTACTTTATGGAGTTCTTGTAAAGTAGGTCCATTCATGGATGGGGTAGACCAACCAGGGTAGGCCAAAATTGGTCTAATGAATATCCCCCATGGGACACCAAAGGCTGGTATCTAGTGTCATGCATTACATGCACAACACCTTCATGAGAGAGTTTTAAACACTTATGAATCACAAAGGTGATTTTATTCATGGAAGCCAGCCATGGAATGCCTAGCTTCATCCTAAATAGATCTGACTCTAGAATGACATCAAAAACTGTTTCAATAGCCCCAGGTCTAATTAGGATGGACAAAGATATCAAACCATATGGTTTTAGAGAAAGACCATCGTGTGTGTGGATGGTATATTTGGTTTCTTTGTATTCTTTTTTATGCAATGAATTAAGCCACATACTTTCCTTCATGGTAACATTCACTCAACTTGCAGGATCTACTAGGAGCCCTATCACAATATTTTCATTGGGGCGATTGGGAATATAAAGGGGAGAGGGCTTATTATTTAAGGGCAAGTCCTATGACGTGAATGTCACATCAAGGGAACCTAGTGCAGGTTGTACGGTAGGAGCAACTATGACCATGTTAACATAGGCCTTGGGCTAGGTGATAGAATCAATGGGATTGACAATCATGTTAGCAAAATGTGATGGAAACGGGTCCGTGTATATCTACAGTTCACTATTCACTTTCACCACCGATTTATTTATATTTTTCTTGCTACCATTGAGACAAATAGTACCGTCCTCGATGCAATCCTATAACTCATGATGCAGGTGCATACAATATTCAATAGATCATGTTTGTTAACTCGGTGGTACTAATAGTAGATACTTCCATCATACTAATTAGGGTAAGGTTCCTTAAGAGGCTTAGGGTTCGACAAAGTTACGATCTTATCCTTCAACAAATTTTGCAAGATGGAAGCATAAGATTCAAATAACTTTGTCAACTTCTGGTTGTGTCTAAGGCTATTGTCATCTGCAATGGCTATTACATTCACAACAACTTTACCTTTCCCAAAGATAGATGCAATGAAATTTCCTTCAGAATGGGAGCGCGAGGAGGGTCCTCTGAACTGAGCCACCGTCTATTGATACTCTCATAGGGCTACACACAAATGAGTGAAAGAAGGGTATTTCATGAGGGAAAGTTTCTCTTTCCAAGGCCTTTGTAAGTTCCCTATGAATACCTTTTGTACATCAAAATTGGGCAACAGATACAAAATTTGTGAGAAGAGTGTTTGATATTGTGCTATGAAATTAGTAATCTTTTCATTATCTCCTTGTTTACATTGGATGACATCCAAAAATGGTCATCTTCAATCCAATGTTAGCCTGGAATTGTTGTAGAAATTGGTTCACAAGTTGATCAAACAAGAAGATGGAATTATTGGGCAAGGAACAATACCATTCAAGTGTCATATCCTTGAGAGATTGAGGGAATAGTTTTTCCATCAACACATCATGATTGAATAAGTTTATGTACAAGGCATTAAAGGTGGACACATGTGTTTGTGGGTCTCCTTTGCCATCGTATTTCTCAAATTTAGGAATCTTCATTCCTTGAGGGAATGGAGTGTTTAGGATTGCAACTAACAATAGGCTATGTTGGAAGAAGGTTTGGAAGATGGGCTGGGAAAAGGCTTGGGAGAGACTCGCTAACTGTCTCTACATTTTACCCATATTTTGAAGGAGAGTGTTCAGAATAGGGTCATTAGAAGATAAAGGTCAAGAGGAACCTCTAGAACTACCACTGAAGTCAACATAAGAACCACTAGTGTGACCACTACCAAAACCACCACTAAAGCCACTGCCACCAATAGGGCCTCCATTGGAGCCACCTCTACTTCTTAAGCCACCACCATGGCCTCCACTAGAACCACCTCTGCCAACACCAATTTTTCTGCCGAAGCCATTGCCACTACCAAAGCCCCCACCACTCATTCCACCAAAGCCTCCACTACTAGAGGTGATAGGAGGGGTGAAGCTAAAACCCAAGGGGATCTTGCTCATTTTGATAGTTTCGGGTCCTTTAGGGGTAGAGGAGATGTTGATCGAGGGTATGACATCAGCCATGTACACTAATGTAGGAGGAAACGATAGCCCTAGCTATCTCTCATGGTTTTCAAAGGTAATTCCTCATACAATGTTAGGATCATTTAGAGGAGCACACACATCAGTCAGACTATTGAGACTAGCCAAGAGCTCTATGACTATTCGATCTTTTCCAACCATATACTTCAACTCACTAATGACCCAAGTGGCTCTGGCCATCTTTGGGTTTCTTTCCAAGTGATTTTCTAAAGCACCCAACCCCTTGCTAAGGGTAGAGACATATTTGTAAGGGTTTTGAATAGCCTCATACTCATCCAACGAAGATGGTGTAGGAGATGCAGGAGGAGTGGTGATGTGTTTAATTTTGTTAGAATTGGCTATGGCTGCCAAGATCTATGGACCAAATGGAAAGCACAAAAGAGAGAGAGATGACTATGAGAAGAATAAACTATATTCAATTCCAATAATATGAGATGATTCTTATTGTTTACAATGAGAGAAACCCCTTGGTTATATAGCCAAGGTGAGAACATAGAAGGGCATAAGATTATGACAAGTGTTGTAATCTTATGACATGAGACAACTATGAAAAGCTATCACTCCACCTAAGATGGAGAGATAATCACATGATGTGTCCACAAAAGGTGGAAGTGATAAAGTAATGACATGTCAATTCCACCAAAATTTGAAAATCTCCAACAACCTCCTATGCGGTCCCTAAGTAAACTTAACTAAGGTGTAATTATGACCTAGGACAAGGCAAAATACTTTTAATTACACCAACACCCCCCCCCCCTTAAGTGCAACTTAAGGAGTGGAAAATTATTATACAAATGACACAAGGATGCAATGATGGGTCCCAGCTACTAGGACATGTTAGGTACCCATGTACACACACAATGCAATCAATGCAATCTCTCACAAACGAGGAAAGGGAGAAAACCCCATGGGAAAAACTCCCCCTCAAAAGAGAGATGAAATACAAAAAGTGAAATACTCTTAGTGAAGAATGAGAAGGTAAAAACCCCATGTGAGGAAAAAGACCCCCCATAAGAGAGAAGTAGAAGAGAGACAAGGTAGCCCCCTCTCAATGTTGAGTCTCTTGCAATGATGGTAGAAGCTCGACATTGAATGTTGAAGATGATCCAATCTCGCCGAACAACGTTCCTCCCCTTATTAAGAAACAAAACCAAGGATGTATGTAGGATATCAAGATGTATGATGTATGATGGTGTCTTTGAAACATGCTCAAGTGTCTCCATGTCATTGTCGAAAGCTACAACTCCAAATAGGTGTTCTAGGCCACACTATTGAAGAGGACAATCTAACATCTAGTAGAGAAGAATGTAGAACATAATCCAAAGACAAAGATATCCCCTCTAAAGACAAAGAAGCCTCCTCCAAATGCTATCCAAAAGTATCCACACTCATGTCAATCTATGAAGAATGATCATGTAGAGAATGAACAAGAGGATCAAGGTGTTCCCTCACAACAACTGAAGAAGGTGCATCTTCATTAAAGAGAAGATGAATGCTATCAATGGTGTCCTCCAAATCTGCAGGATGAGACTCCACAAACAAGTCTGAAATACTTGTCAAGAAGCCATCCAAGGTAGCCATATCTAGAAGACTATGTATATTCTACTGTACCGAATCACAAGGAGTCAAAAGTGTTAAATCACAAGTATCCTCAGGTACAACAATAGATGGAGGAGATGAAATGCATAGCTCAAGGACTGGATTTGATGTGAGAACTCCCAAGTTCAAAAATCCAAATGTCTCCTTTGAATCATGGTGTATGTGATCAACAGTCATAGGAACAACTTGGTCATCATCAGAAGCAAACTATGCAAAGTATACAACCGAGATGAATGATCAACCACCCCAGTAGCAATGATCTCTCTAGTCTCCAAGTCTCGAATGATTATAGAATTAGGTGTGAACTCCACAGTTCTCCCATCTCCACCATGTGTAATATGATAAACAGAAAGTAGATTGTTTGTCAAATGAGGAACACACAAGACATCTTGAAAAGTGTTTTCCCCAATTCTAATAGAGATCTTCCCTATTACACTCATATATGTATTGTTTCCCATCAAGATAAGAGACATAGAACAAGGCTGAAATGAAGAGAAGATAGTCTATGAAGATGCCATATGATGTGATGCTCTTGAATCTAGAAGCCATCTCCCTGATCTTGGACTTGAAGGGGCACAAAGAGCTTGTCCTTTATATTCTAATGATGAAGATTTACCTTTGTCCTTTTTAGACTATTTTGAAGTAGAAGGAGAAGAAGATTCAGACATTCTAGAAGGCAAATCAATGTGATTCCTTTTGAGAAGAGTTTTCAACTCATCAATATCCTTCTTATAACAATAGTGTTCTTCATGTCCATCCTTCTTGCAATATGTAAAAAAAGGTCTATCCTTCTTAGATGATTCTCCTTTTGAAGAAATTTTTTTCTTTGATTGATCTAAATGTGGATTTACTTGATCTGAATGTTGATTATTCTTTGCTTTCTTTTGTTTCTTATATGATTCTAATTCTTTCACCTGACTAACCAATAATGCCTGATATTTACAAGTCTTGATGAGACCCATTGAGATAAGCTTTTGTTGCTCATGTATCAACATCTCAGAAAATGATGCAAATGAAGGTGTAGTGTATGCAGACCCCATAGTCAATCTATGAGTATGAAATCTAGAAACAAAGGAACCATAATCGGGACCAAGTTTCTTCATTGTACTGTACACCAACTGGATGTCCTTCTTATCAATTCCACATGCTTTACATTTCTCTCTTAGATCATTAACCTTAGTGATGTAGTCCAGGATATTGTCAAAGTTCTTAGGATCAAGATTCATCAAATCATTATCAATTTGATAGCCTCTTACTTCATCTGTAGTACCATACAATGTTTTCAAATTTTCCCAAGCTTCATGAAAATTTTTACCTGATTCAATTTGGAACAACAAATCTTGAGAAACTAGTCTACGAAGACACACAAGAGCTTTGGAATGTTTGATCATCCATTTTAACTTTTTCTCATCACAGTAGGTTCAGGTACCTTATTTTGAACATATAGAGAGTGGCCTTCTGTCATTAGAATATTCAATGCATTTTGATGCCATGTTGAATAATTATATGATGTGAGCAAAGGAACCTTAGAATGATCCACAAAAATGAGAGAGAAAAAGAAAATAGATCAAAGTAATGCACCAACATACCACCCCAAATCACTCAATCAAGATACCCCCAAGCAATATCTGATTTGGCACTTTATATTTAGTGCATTTATAGTTGCTAGATGCCAAAAACAACAAACTACACTTGATCTTAGTGCTTACAAATGCCAAAATAGGCCACAGTATCAAGTACAATTTTTGGTACAAAATGAGATCAATCTGATCATACCACTAAGAAGTACACAAAAAATCATGCACTTTAAAAAAAAATTGCACCCAAAAATGTTACCGTAGGAGCAAGATATGAGCTCCTGAAGTTCCCAAAATGAGGACAAAGCAGCAACACCTATGAGAATCTGCAATTTCTAGAAAAACAAGGCACCAAAACCAAAAAATAATTGCACCACTATGAATATTGCGAAAAATTAGCCCAAATTCAAAAAAAAAATCTGAAAAAAGGAGCCAAAATGACCGTGTTATGAGCCTTCAAAGATTAATTGCAAAAACCCAAAATGCAAATGGTGGGGAAAATTTATTTTTAGAAAATGATGACATCATACTAACGCAAGTTGACATTAGCAACACACTAGTTTAAATTTGATGATTTCCCACCTATCAAAAAAGAATATGCCCTGCCTACAGAATATGCCAAGACAATGAGTTTAACTTTGACATTCAAATGACCATCAACGTCGCTGTGGAATATTCTAGTTGCTACCGGTAGAATCTTGGGTATCCCCATGAGAATCTTAGGAGAACCTTTTTTCACCATTGGTAATTGATGAGTTCGGTTGAGAAATATAGCTATTTCTAGATTCTTTGAACTTCCGGTTCATGCTTTCACCACTGGTGGTGAATAGGGCCGCGGGTGGGGCACGGTCAGATGGCCACATGTCTCAGCCAAGGTCGCTTGCCAGACGAGCAGTACTACGATACTCTTTGAAAAAGTAATTTGTCCCTTGATAAATTCTCCCAATTTTCCCTCAATAAATACTCCTGGATAGCTAGACCAATGATGGGACCAAAGAGAAGGCTTGTAGAAAACCAGTAGTGACCTTCCTCCTCTCCATTGGAAGGTGTCATATGCTTATCCTAACAATATACCTAGAGTTCATGGACTGGGTTGTGATGATCATAAACCTTCACAACACTCAGGAGCACAATGTTTGCAAGGTACAAGAGGAAAGCCTCAACACTGATAGATGAATAGATGTTGATTCACCTTGGGTTCACCACAAATGTAAGAGAGGTGGACCAACCATGTTCAAGGCCCTAGGTCATAGAGATCCAAGGGTGGAAGGTTGCCCTAACTTACCTCAACTTAAAGGGGTATTAGGAAATGTGGGACGAGAATAAAAAGGACTATGAGGTCCATCAATCACTTTGCAAACCCAAAACATAGAATGGGGTTAGGCAAGCCAGTTTTCAGGTTTAACTCCATGCCTCAAAAATCTCTTTCCTGAGGATGAAAGAACAGTTTTGGGATAACAATGTGGTGTGATGGCATCTCTCAAGTGCACTAGACTTTGTACGACCAAAGGACTAAAGAGACAAGTTTAAACACAAGAAAATGGACTAAAAACCTAGCTAATTACTTCTAAAGGGCCAAAACAATGCTATGAAGTAGGCAAGATATGCACAAATATGACAAAGCAGTACACAAGAGTTAAGGTAGCAAGGATGATCTCACAAAGGAATTTGTTCGCTAGTTGGCTCCAAGTATACTTCCACCTACACACAATAAAGAGGGAAATTTTTTTGGGCTATATAGGGTTCTACCTTATTTAGACCCCCGCTTTGGTGTTTCCACCTCCAGGGAAAGCCAAGTTTGCAACAATGGATAAATAATATGATAAAGAAAGGAATAAAGTGAAGAACACTAAAACACTACAAACAATAATATGCTATTCAACCAAATAGTAGAGGAGAGGAGTAGAAAGCTTACCACCTCCACCAACAACACTCAAGGCTAATGGGGGAGAAAATGAGAGGACTCAAGCCCCTAATGTAATGGTTTTGTTCCACTCTTGCTCTACTGAGTTGATGGAGTGATATTGTTGCTGCTATGGAGTGCAAAGTGTTGCTTAAAAGTGATGGATGCTTAGAAAATGCTTGAGAAGGTGTGTAGAAGATTGCTAGAGGATGGAATGCATGTAGAAGAAGTGAATTTGAAGGAGAGGATGAAGAAGAAGGCCATATTCAAGTCAGTTGGTTAGAAAGGGCATTACAAATCAACTCCCAAATGGGAAGTGTAATGCCTCTACAGGCTCTAAACAAATGAATCTGTCAGGGACGTAAACGTACTGTGTGGAAGTCTATGCACCATATGGACATCCTCGACAGTTATTCCTTTGTCGACACACAAAACAACCACCAAGTGGAATGAAGGAAATGGGATTAGATGGATTTTAGCCTTCAAATTTAGTTTTCTAAAGTGAGGAAGGGTAAAAATGGAATTTTCATAAGGGGTGCAAATTCACTCCTATACACAAACATCACAAGAAAAGTGATTGGTGTAACACAAAAATGACTAATATTTTAAGCTATTGTGTTAAATAAATGTCAAACAACTTGGTTTTCTAGATGGGTACATTTTGTCACATGGTTGGTTACTTGGTTAGGACTCAATGGTACAATTAGGTGCCAACATGCATTTGATATTATTATGTTCTTTTTTGAAATCGTATTTCTATGTTACTGCAACAAAAATAATAATGATACGATTCCTTTGAATTTCCTATTGGTGAATCCCTTGCATCTCCTAATGTTGAAAGTTCTATTTTATGATTTAAAATCACTGACCTTTAGTAACTTATACCAAAAATGAATTGAAGGATCTATAAGTTGAATTTAAATAGGATATTTTTTATGCATAAAAGATTCCACTAAGTTACCCTTATTACACCAAATTTATAGAAATAATTGTAGGAATCCACCATTTTCACCTAATTAACAAAGACTTTGAACTCCAAACTTCTCACTTTAAAAAAAATAATTAAACCTTCTATACAAAGATTCATAAATTGTCATATTGCTCCAATTTTGTAGCTATTTTGTGTGAACAACAAATTAAATGTGGAAATTATGACTCTAAGCCAAACACTTTACCATCATAATATTGGAGAGACAAACTCATTATTTAGATAAATTAATAAGCCATGCATCCCTACGTTAAAACTATTGATTTTTATTAGAAACTCTCAATATTGATAGTTCACATACAACAGTCATCATTTACAATCTAAGAAAAAACATCTCACAAGTAATTCTACATCAACATAGAAAGAGTAATAGATTAATTGTTATTCTTAAGACACTCTAATACAACTTGCATCTATTAGCACCCTAAACCATAGATTTGTGGGTAGGGCCTATAGACTACTCTTTCACTCTTAGGAATGTTTCACCTAAAAGGAGAGAGATAAACCCTACTCAAAAGATCCAGGTACAAAGTTCACTCAAATTATGCAATGTTTGATATTATTTAGACTAAATGGAATGATCTAAGTGCAATTAAATGAACTATTTGATTGAATATGAATGCAAAACCCAAGAATTATGCAATGTTGGAAAACATAATGTGATATGCAAACATGAACTAAGTATGAACAAATGCAAAATAGAAGGGAAGAAGGTTGTATCAGAGTGCACTTGGGAAGAGAATGGAGAATCTGGAGTGTCCTGAATGTTGCCAGAGATCACTAAAAATCACTAGTTGGACTCATTCACTGGAATTGATGGTGAATCAGTCCTTTTGATGAAAACTATTGAAAGTTGGCTTCTGAGTGTCGGGATTCAAAATCTAACAAAATTTGGATTTCTAGCCTTAAGGTGGGACTCATTCGCCACTAATGGAAAATCAGTCCACTCTCAAAATTCTAAGAAATCAGGAACCAATTCTGTAGCACCAGATCTAAGGTTTCCTACTTGTCAAGTTGACAAAGTTAATTCTATAGAAAATAGATAGAATGCCTTCTCCAAGCTTAAAATAGGTTGTAGTTGACTTGAAACACTTTGTTGACTTCTTTTCCTCTTTTCAACACCTAATAGCTTGTCAAATTTGCATACACAAGTCTACAAACACACATGCAAAAGGGGAAACATGGTTAAGGGTTAGATTATAGGGATTTTCCTTGGTCAAATCCCACGTTGGTAATCAAACCCTTAATGAAGAAATGGAATGGAAGAAAATGATAATCAAATAACATGCAAATGGTATCAACTTACCACACCCTTATTGAAGAAATCTGAAGATATAACAATTGGTGCTCCAAAATACTTGATTAATGCTTGATTCAATGATGCAAAATGCCTGAATGCTTGAATGAGTGAGTGAATAAGTGAACTTGATGAATTGGGGGTTAAAATGAGGAGAAAAACACTTATTTATACACACTTGTGCCTTAGTAACCCGAAGATACCTCATCACAGGTTGACATAAGGTGATTTTAAATAAAAACCTAAGAGAAAATTTGAAATATTTTGAATTTTGAGCCAAGAGGATTCATTCGCCGCCCATTGCGAATGGGTCGCACCTTGGACTTGAAAGTGGGTGTCAGGAATTATCTCGCATTTAATGTTGTTTTTGTGTTTACATTAAAAAACACACATAATTAAGCCTTATAAGAGCATAAAGGGGTCAAATAAAGCATAAGAAAGGTGTAAATAGTGAAATTAAGCCTAGAAAAGCATGCAATCTTGTTACAAGACTTTACAAAACTTCAAAATAGGACTTGATAAGTGATGAAAAGTTGATTTTTAGGTGAATTATAATTATTAGAGTCTAGAAAAATGTAGAAATGTTTTAAAACACTTCACAACACCTTCACAAGATGCCACAATTTGAATTTTAAGGACCTAATGTGAATGTTCAAGCCACATTGCAACAGTAAATCAAAGAAAAATTAACTAGACATTGTGAGGAAAGGTGTAAAAGACCATGAAAATGACAAGGGGCCATTTTTCTATAGTACACACCCAAATTGACTATGTCTAATTGTGATTGAATCCTAGAACCTTTATGCATTTTCACTTTATTGTGCCCTTCATAGATAACTAATATGAGATGATTCCTAATGGAAATAATTTGGTCAAGTTTTCCTAAGTGTTATTCCTCTTCATCCCCCATGTGCCTATCATGTTTTAGAAGTTGCAAAGGTCCCAAAAAATTTCTATGTGGATGTATTATGTTCATTTTTTTAAGGACCGTGCTATGTTTTAGAGTTTTAGGGCTTTCCATCTTAGCATACCTTTTTCTTTACCCTCATCTTTATCCCCTTTCTTACTAAGATTTTGGATTTTTCCTTCCCAACATCTAGGTTTCCTCCAAGCCTCGCTCTTTCCCTTTTCTTTCTTAGATTTTTGTACTTTTTCTTAACATATTTTTTGTTAGAACCCATACAGTCTAACACTTTATACCAATTCATCTTCTTATCCATATACCTTATAAACAACCCTTGATTCCTAATCCTTTTCACTGTGTATTTTTTAGAGTTATAACTTTAGAAATCCCTTTATTTGAATATTATATGGAAGTCACTCCTTGGTGTCATTGATCCCTAATACTTCTTCACATATTGTTTTACAATTAAATATGCAAGGATACCATTATCTATTTTATTTGAGCATTAAGTATTCTATAGTCTCAGTCCTTGATCACTAACAAGTAATATGGGTATGAGGCATCCTTGAACTATAATTCCACAAGCCAACACACCCAAGTGAAAAATTGACCAAACATTTTTTTCAAATGATAACACAAACAACCAAGATGTGAAAACATGTCACACTAGCACAAAAATGTGCACACAAGCATAATGTGAGATAAAATGACATGAGGATGGAAAAGAAAAACCTCACCATTGCTACAAGCAAGGTGGAACCAACAAAAGACTTACTAATTGTGGGGTAAAATTGCTATGATGAAATTACAAGAGGAGAAGATGAAACCCAAATGATGATCAGGTAAAAATCCATGGTCACATTATCTTGCAACACCAAACAAGGGAAGAATGGGGGAATCATCCACCTTGAAAACACACAAATAAACTCTCACAACTCAAACAAACTCCATGAAAACTCACACATATGGCAGAACAAATAGGAGCTAATGCCACTAACTAGAAGATGCAACCATCAACTTTTGGAACAAGGAGTAGGATGAGGGAACATTCACCTCCAATACATTTAACAAAAACCTTAAACAAAACCTAAACACAATTGCAAACCTTCACAATAGATTTCCTTGCTGGAGGTACAAACCCTTCATTGACTAGAATAATGGTGAGTCACATTAAAGTAACAACATGATTCCAAAATAAAAGAGGTACCATACAAATCAAGGTATGACACTTGTTGCTAAAAAAACATGGTCTAGAGAATCTCTAGGTTGGGGGGAACAAGCTTCATATATAGATTTTCCTTGATAAATCATCAAAAGACGAAATAAATGACAAAATGATGAAACATGGCACTAGAGGAAACTAGCATGAGTTTTCAAGTATCCACGTATAGTGTTGGAGTCCGAATCTAGTGTTGGAATCCCTACCAAGTAATGTACTCCTCCCTAGTGCTATATTCCTTATATCCTTGTAGTCTTGATTCTAGCACTAGTTTCTTGACTTATGATCAGACCCAAGCTCATTTTGGTACTCATGAAAAGAACAACCCACATGGACTACAAGAAAGGATTCCTAACAAACAAATACTATAAAATGATGAAAATGATCTAGGAACTGAGAAGGTTCTAGACACTTGATCTCACCTCATACTAGCGTATGACAATAACTCCCAAGGTCTAGAGAGACTACAAGAGGATTTAGTATGAGGCCAATGACATAAGGGGTGAAGGGGAAAGATTTCTAACACCTCTTGACCCCACCAAGATCACTCATAGAACCCTAAATGGCCCCTCAATGAGGTAGTTCTCAATGACACACTACACATTGATAAGAGAGCTAAAGACCAAGAAAAAAATCATATTTTCTAACTTAGGATTCATTTTAATCCCAAACTAAAGATGCTATATATTCATTTTAACCAACATAGGATTAAACTAAAAGAAATTCCAAAGCAACATGTGTGTTTGACTGCAATGCCAAAACACATAAAATCATACAACCACCAATCATTTTATCCGCTTAAGGAGGTTCAAAATGACATTAAAATTGAGATAAGGACTCAATTTTCCTTCAAATAAATTTTATAAAGTATGTAATACTAAAATAAAGGAAGAAAAAAAATTACAACTAGATCACAATCTTCAATATTTTTCCAAAATCCTCAAACCACAATGGTGGTTTCCCCGCCACCCAACCTTATGGAACCCTTAGGTCCACTCCCACCATGCTAGGAGATAGTCACATAAACAAAAATGATACACCAAAAAAAATGAGAGAAGGATTATGCACATGAAATACAAAAAGTATACACATCATGAAACATCACTAAATCAACACAATAATATGGATCTAATAACACATCACTTATTGGAAAAAATCTACCAATAACATGAAAAATATGCATGCATTATATACACACACCAGTGAGAAAAGGATAAGATACTAGAGATGATGTATGGAGTTTCATTGCAAAGCTCAAAGGGATGGCTGAGTGGAGTTGGTTATGAATCAAATTTCTCATGTAAGGAACCCAACATGGGTGTACTAGTTCTCCCAAAGAGGGAATTCCTTCTACGCTCATGCCAAGCTTATATGAGTGCTCTGACTTTTCCATAGGTACCATTATCTTGATTAATTTGATTACCCAAATGTGTTTAATTATCACTTATTAAAGAAACTATTTTCCTATCAAATCCTTGATCCCCTTTGTTCTTGGACTAGCATCAAGATCCACTCCATTATGATTCTATAGTACCTTCATCATAGGTTCATCACAACTCATCACAATTGAGAGTGACATGGAGAAAAAGGCACAAAAATTTGGCTCACAAAATTTAAAATAGGATCTCAAGTGGATACTTATAAAATTCCATGGGGGATTCATATTTCCATCCATTCCAAAACATCCAAAAAAACATTTTAAATTAAAATTTTTCCAAATTATTTCATCATTTTGAAAAGTTTGGGCATTTTGAGGGTGTAAAATGGCTAAAATAAAAATTTAAAATTAAATATAAACTACTTGCAAAAATTAGAAATTCTTGGAAAATTATTATGCTCCCTTAAGGGTGATAATGACATCCAACACAAGAAACATCAACAAAATGACAAGGAATGATAAATTTTCCTTGAAATTAGAAGCATACAAAAATAATGCAAATGTGCAATTTTAATAGATTTGAGAGGGGAAGATCATGCATGCGTAAGCACCACTCTTTTCCTATCCCATTCCATCCATCTCCAAAACCATTCCAAATCAAATCCGCCTAAATTTCTTGAAATCCATTTTTTCAATAGAGGCTTTTTTGGAGAAAATTTTCTTCACAAAATAAGAATAATGCAAAAATGACCAAATATTTTCCTTTTTACACTATTTCCTATTTTCTAATTTTCCCTATTATCAATTTTTAGATTCATTTATAAATTTCCAAATTTTCCATTTGAATAAAATAATCACACAACACTAAAACATTTTCACCATTTTTAATCAAACAATTAAATTGAATATTTATAAGCATTCGAACCAAAGAAATTTCCAAAATTTAAATAACTTAACTTTATTTTTATTTTCCCCCTTTCCCAAAAAATGAAAAATATTTCAATAGATAACACATACAATTATTTCACTCCTAAATCTTGAATTATAGAAAATGAGGAAATGAAACCTTCAAATTAAATCAAATATTTATTGGCAACTCATAGCATAGACATACTCCAAAATAACCTTTGACTTAGATCTAGGTTAACACTTGGTGAAACATGCCACATATCATACTCAATTTGAGTACTATGAGGGAATACAATAGGGAATCCCAGTGTGATGTCTTTTAAATAACCACCATTGGGGAACAATTCAAACATGTGTAGCCATGTGGAAAATAACCTTATACCTATAACTACACAACACACATGTCAAGCATACATACTCAATATATATAGTGGAAGCATAAAATAATCACCCAATGGGGTAAACATCACATAAATATAAATCATTGTACATCTAAATGATATAAAATCATGATAACATTCATTCCAACCATGAAATAAAATATGCATATCCATGAACAACATCATAATAATAGACCATGCATTTAAGCATCACACATGCATCTCAAGAATTACAACAACAACAAAATACAACAAGCCCTCATAGGGAACTTGGAACAATTCCATACAAACATCTCAATACAAAAAATAACATCAATCAACATGCTAAGGAACTTCATCTTGAAACATGTGGGTGGTCCAAATATACCATGCAGAGAAAGAACTAAAGCCACAACCAAAACTCATAAATAAAATGATGAAGCTAAAAAACTGATCTCAAAGCCTAAAGAAACAAGCATGAGAATGACCAATGTATCCCCTAATACATAGTCATTTGAATTATGTTGACATACAAACATCTCAAAGCTCTAAATGGGAAGGGAATTACATCCTCCTCTAATTGGATTAGGCTTACTACTTGAAGCCTATACAAATTAATAATAGTGAACATTTAGTACTTAATCCTTCAAATACAACGTATCTCACAATATCCACCCTCTATACTCTCACCAATTCTAGGCCTCAAACACACCACACACACATATCAAAAGTTGCACAAAATAAGTGAACACAAGCCATTAGGTTTGTAACCACCTCATAGATCACTACACTCTCTTCACCAGCCACCACTATAATTGAAGGCAAGGACCAACTAATAACAAGCAAATGAAGCCCTACTTTAAGACTAGCATAATTAGGAAAATCTATCTATTTACTAACTCAACCAAAAAAAAGAAACAAAATCCTACCAACTATTGGTTATTTTTTCAAGAACCAAACTTAATCTTACCACTTACCTATGAATATGCCAGAATTTAATTATTAGCAAGGGTAAGGATTGGCCAACATACAAGTAAGGATTTTGAGGCCCTAACTTCTTCACTTCAGGCTCTGTGAAACCCAAGAGGGTATTTCTAAATATGTTCACATGATATTCATTTGATTAAGAACATTTCTACACACAAATAGATTCCTATGAATGCAAATAGACAACATTCATTAAAGATTTGGCCGACCTTTAAATAAATTACTATCTTTTGCATGGAATAAAACGGTACTTCAGATTGGTACATTGTAATTGAAAGTTTTTTGGATGATTTTCATTCTCATATCAAGCCCTTGATCAAGAGAACAACTAACTCATTTATCTTTAGGGAAACCAAATGAAAATACCAATGCCTTGTCTTGGGGTAATGGAGTCATGTTCATAATAACCAGTAACACCTTAGCAATTTGAACTAGTAATTAATGTAATATTGATATACTGCATTACAATATTCAACTCATTATGCCTAAAACATAACTACTTGTCAATCCTATGCACTTTCCTTACAAATATATGACATCACTTTAGCATTTAATCAATTACTTGAATTGAAGCAGAAATGAAATCAATCAGTCAATTAAAACAATTGAAGATAAAAAAAAAGATCATTAACCATTTCATTCATAATAAGGAAGAAAAATACATAGGAGAGAACATTCCCTAAGAAATAACATCGTGTGTTGTGGATTTTCTCTACCCTTTCATAGTTCGAGCAATGGTGTGAGCATAGGCGCAATGAAATCCTGACCATTGGATCACTGTCCTCCCTTCCAATCTTCACCCTACATCACACATCGCTGATTTATGTTCAAAATTCTAGACCATATCAACAATGGATGAAGAGTAATGATGGAACCAAATCATGCCATGTGCATCATCACTTTGACCAATGGTACAAAAATATCTCTCATTCACCTTCTTTCAAAACAATGATGGATGGAAATTTTAAGGGACCTCATCACTCATTGCTATTTTGAAACTCAAAGCTTGGAATGAATCTGTGATGAGCGATAGGAGAAAATACAAAAATCATCAAGGGCCATCACACATCGCTAATTCACATTATAAACTCATGATAAATTAGTGATAAAAGAGATCCCAATGATACAAAGAGAAACTTGTGCATCAATGATATGAATCAAATGTTCTCAAAGTCATTCATGATGATTGATGGATAAAAGCAGTGGATGAGACTTAAGTGAAACAATTTGGCACATTCTTGTAAGTTGTTTGAGTAAGGGGAACACCTAGGATAATGTATAAAAAGGCCTCAAAGGACTTTAAAAAATATTATTTCAAAGTCAATATAAAGGAAAAATAAGATCACTCAATCAACCTTATAAATAAAAGTGTTTTAGACCTAAGCACGAGGGCCGGTAATTCCACGGGCTTCAATGACTCAAGATGTTTTAGGATGATAGGGGATGGGTGATAAGAGGTCAATGATAGATCATAAAATTGACAAGGGCTTTCATTTAGGGGTTTCTTAGGAGAGATTTTGATAGAAAAATCCCAAGGCAATATCAGTGGGAAAAACCCTAAGTCCAAACATTTGAAATTGACTAAAATTTTCAGAGTTTAGGAATGGAACCAATTTTTTTTAGGGGTTCCATCAATGGCTCGAGTTGGGGATGTCTTTTCCTCTAGAATAGAGTGAGATTCCAAAATCACAGGTGAAGCAGACCAAGCATAGAGAACCAAAAACCAAGGGACTGCCAGGACCAGGTAGGAAAACTAGACCAAAACAATCAACATATGTACAATATTTACATAAGTTACAAGACCATAGTTGAAGAGATCCAATCTTGATTACCTTTGAACCCCTTCTGAAGTGCAAGTTTTCCACCTACATTTTAAAACTCTACTAGGCTTCAACTTCACTGGGTGGCCCCAGGCCCCCAAACTTAGGAGTCTTGCTACTTGCCTCTATTAGAAACCTTGTTTTCCACTGTTTGTACCATGCCAAGGCTGAGAATATTATCATGAATTTCCCACCTATTGATCATGTTGCGACCACTAAAATAAACCACTATGGGAATGTGTCTAAACTTATTATTATCATTTTCATTCATGTCCAACTAAGAATCGTAACCAAGCATTAACTGGAACACATGGTTCATGCACGATTCTGTCTAACTCAGTTTACAATAATATTCCACCAAATGCCCATCCAAATAGATAGGGAAAGTGAAATACTCATAATCCATCTGATCAACCCTCATACACACTCCTTTCAGTATTCCCATCCAGGGGCACATATTTGAACCCTTTGAACTGATATTGCAATTTTATTTCTAGTTTTCTAGGGTAATTACCATCTACCTTCTGTCTCACATTAAGCACACATTCATTTTGTGTGATAAAAAATAAATGTTCATATATAGATTTTTCTTGAAATTGGTGTTCACATTCACCAGAGCAATATAAACCAGTTATGTTGACATATGCTCCACTTCCCTGGGAAATTGATTCATCGGGATTCATAGCATTATTTCTTTAATTCAAATCAGGGTCATTCCCATAAAGAGCATTATCCATACCATCCCAAAAATCAAATAATATTTCTATTCCAGGTTCATTAGTATAATCTAATCCTCCCTTCCAATCATTGCTCAGTTCAAAAATAAATGCGTCAAAGGATGGGTCAATAACTCAGGATAGATATGATCAACAATAAAGTATTCAGGTGCATCATTAATTGATAGGTTTGTTGATTCACATGCACAAAACTCATTGCAACATGAACACTTCTTATTTTCAACCAAGAAATTTTTTTCATCCTTTTCTTCAACAAATTCCTTGTTAAAAGCTACCATGTCCATCTCTGTGACAAAACTTGTACATCCCATTTTTGTTTCATACAAGCATTCAAAAACATGACCCTGCAGGCTAGCATCATGAATTCCATTATTTCTAACACTAAGCTCAGGATCAAGACACTGAATACATACATTATTATCTTTAAATTTTTCATCAACCATGCCACCAGGACATTCTAGTTCTGGTACAACTAAATAGCATTACAAGAATCCCTCACATGAAATTTTTTTCATTCATTGGTGTAGGAAAAAGCTGATGAGTATTGATAGTGTTACATTCTTTAGGAAAGAAGGATGCTCTCAAATCACTTTCATAAGAAGATTCATATTCTGATGCAGAGGGTAAGGGACTTTGAAAGAAACACAAATTTTCAAGGCTAACAATGATTAACTCCCAACCTTTCATCTAGGCATCAGTATGGAGATAAGGCCTCAATAGTGCACTTATGACTTATTTTCTTTCCTTATGGACCCAAACCCTTGGAACACCCTTAAGAGACTTATGAAAACTTGTCTTGAATGTTTGCAAAGTGCCAAACCTCTATCTCAAACAAAACTCACTTTTTGCACCTTAAGTAGCCTTCTAGCCCAATTAGGCCTCTAGCGAAGGATTTTTGACTTTTCTCTCAAAATTTCCAAAGGAACCTCAAATATAATGGTTGATTAAGTTGTGTTTTATGATGAAAAACAACATAGACAAACCATTATAGCACTTGCTTCAGACAATCCCTTCCAAAACCTGTTGTTTCCTCAAAATCTAGGCCTAATTAGCCCTCTTTTTCAAAGCAACCCCCCTCTAAAATCAACCCCTAACTATGAAACTTTCAAAATTATCTTAAAATGTTCCCAAACCAAGGATTTTCAAGCTTTTAGGCTTCTATGACACCCTCAACACCCTCAAACACAAAACCCTCCATAAATTGCCTCAAAACTAGGGCTTCTTGGATCTTGGCCTTCCAAACACTTCCAAATCCTAATTTTGGAATTTTCACGAATAACTCAACATGTTTCAACTATTCTAACTCAAAAATATACCCCTTGCTAAGGCACATCCTCTACTGCTATACTTGAGCCTCCATATTATGCACCTTGCCCTATCAAATCTTGGTGTACACCACAATATTATTCTTTCCTGCACATTAGTTTGTTAAATCTATATGATACATGTTAGGAATGATCCATTTCATAGGTCACAACAACATTATACCTTGAAATGGATCAATCATCCATAAAAACCCTCAAAATCAATGAAAATCTGCACTTTCTTGAGGACAATAAGTTACAATGTACAAGGAATTGATTACTATTGCTTACCAAAACATGAAAAAGTCTAAAAAC
Organism: Sequoia sempervirens; assembly: GCA_007258455.2. Classification (NCBI taxonomy): domain Eukaryota; kingdom Viridiplantae; phylum Streptophyta; class Pinopsida; order Cupressales; family Cupressaceae; genus Sequoia; species Sequoia sempervirens. Next base: position 7,222,246 of record VDFB02109042.1, read on the forward strand.
ATGTAAATTCAAGTTCCTAAACCGTCCAACTAAAAAAATATTCAATAGAAATCAATAGATCATAAAAAAGACTCAAGAAAATGCAAGAAAACTATGCTTTTTTCACTATTTCCTGTAACAGTCTGTACAGTCTGTTAGCTCTCAAAAATGCAGGCTGAATGCCTCAAGAGGCTTCCAATCTCTTGATACACTTTAGGGTAATAGACAAGGCCAAGATAACTCAACCTTCTACTCTTTAGGTGTTGCTAAACCCAGGCGGGTGTACCTTTTGAATTGAGCAGACTTATCTTATGATTATCCTTCTGAAGTGCTTTGTCCACAATGGAAGATGATAGTGAACAAATGAAACCAAACTTGATAGCAATAGTAAAAGCAGTTTTCTAATCTAACTCCTAAAATGATCAATAAATAGATGTAAAGAAGCTGAACAAATTCAAATAATGAAATTGCTAAGACTAGTGCCTTTTTGGGTATGTGGAGTCAAATGAAATAGAAGTGGGCAACTTATTCTGGCAGAAAATCAAATTGTAGGCATATGATTTGTTCATAACTTGTATAAACAATGCAAGATTATGACTACTGAGCTCTTCTTTAGTAATCTAGATGAATCTTCCTAATTACTGTGATCAATGAAAAGGATTTAATATCTAATTGAGAGAACCAATTAATTAATTACACAAATACAAAAAATGTGCATTGACAAACTGAACATAAACTTGTTATGCCAATTTAAACAACTAGAAAAAATCAAATTGGAGACAACTTCAGCAAGGCTTTTCAATAAACTCAACAGACAATTGATACCAAAAATAACCTGCCACACCAGCTGATTCCCATTGAATTCGCCATTTAAAACATGCACATAGTCTCTGATAAGAGAAAATTATTCTACTATAGCCATCCCTAATCTACTGTATGTGATCTAAAATCTGATGATGATATTACATTTCAGGAAGGAATATTTATACACCAGCATGAGAAAAACAAATTGCATCAAAATCATGTCAGCCATTGTAGAAATTAGGCTCAGTAATGTCGGCGTCCAATGACATTTAGAAATCTTCATATGTCGGCCCACAGTGTTTTTTTTATTCATCTACTAGAACAGTCGGTGAGACATCTTGTAAGTATGCCAAAGGATAAATATCATCAATCGCTCCTGCCTATGTTGCTCTATTTTGCCCTGACTCAGCGATTTCAGTGAGACATCTCACAGATCAAAAAATATTATATCGACATGCATTTCCCTAATGTGTTTACCAGTCACTGAGACATGAACAATGTCTCACCAAGCAACATTCTTTTTGTTTTGTTCACAGTCACGGTGACATTAGATTTTTCTCACCGATGCACCATCCATCCCATGTCGCTGTAACCTCCAACTATCGGGGAGACCTCACATAGACTACATAGTGTTTCACTGAAGGCTCCCTTTATTTCTTGTGTGTCGCCATGACATCCGATTATCGGTGAGACGTCATGTAGAGTAAATTGTTATACCGAAAGCCTCGAGCTTATACCTGTTTGCCAAAACATAGCCAACCTTTCGTCGAAAGAAATCCATATTAAACATTGTCGGCAAGACCCGACCTTTTTGCTATGACCTCCTACCGCAAATAGCTTAGTCTCATCGAAAGGTCTATTTAAAGGAATTCCATGTGTAAGGTCGGCGAGACCGAAGGTCACTCGTCAAGACCTTACAGCGATAGCTAGATCTCTCACCAAAGACCACCATATGCACAAGTTAGGGAGACAAATTGAGTTCGATAAGACACTACCCCAACAACGAAACCTCTGCCGATAGGTGAATGCACAAGACTTGTGATCATCGAGACACAAAGGAGTTATGCCGGTAAAACCTGAGCATGCAAATGTTAGAATAAAACAATATGGGTGTCGGGGAGACAGGCACAGACCTATGCTGATATGGACCCAGACATGAAAAATGCATAACTCGATTGATTCAAAGGGGCAATAGGGAAAAATATAGATGAAATATGCATACGGTGGGACCAAATCAAGAAAATTATTTGTGAAATTATATGTAAAAATATTAGATTTTACAGTTCTAACAGTGGCTCCATCTGGGGATGAATGATAGTTAGATCATTGCAAGGATCCAAGATCTTTGGGTGAGCAAACTAGACACAAAATGATGAACCAGTGAGCAGAAATGGAAATGAAAATGAACTAGAAGGAATGGATGAAAAAAGAATGCAAGATGGAAGTGAACCAAAACCCTAAACTATTGTGCATGGAAAATAAATTTAGAGAGGATAAGTAAGAGTTGTCCATGCACTAGCAACCCTAAATCCTTTGTGTGTCAACTTCACCTGTCTCGAGCTGTTACAATCTGAAACTCAAACCAAGCTTTCCCCTGTCAAACACCTGGTTTTGTGTCGAGTTCACCAAATTCTTCTTGAAGATACTCATGCAATCTTTCCTGTCACTGTTATTGCAAGTTCTTAGAGTATCATCATGCTTGGTTTGGCCCAAAATCCCTACACCATCCTATAGACATCTTGGGACAAACCCCTGTTATTTTCAACATTCAAAATGCATGTGTATGAAATAAAACATTCCTTATTATCTTTCTCACTGTTATGTATTATGAAACATTCTCCCAGCTGTATTGAAAATTTACCATCAAAGTGCTTCTCTTGAAAAACAAAAAACTTTGTCATATCATTGTTGTTTAAGGAAAACAAGTCAGAAACCTTTTGTACCTCTTTGGTATCCCCATTTGAATACAACACTGGATCATGACTCACATCATCAATATTAAGCATATATGAACCAATCAAATTTGGAACACTATCATCCTTGGTATGCAGATAAGAGTCTTTTCCACATGAGTAAGAAATTTCAGAATCACATACCTCTTCTTTAAAAGACACATGCATTTGGTCAACTTCAAAAGTTTCACCATCAACTGGACACGGAGCTTCAAGATCACCCTTATGTATATATCTCTGATAATCAAGAGTTAACAAATCTGAAATTTTCTCACAGCTGAGTAAACAAGTTTCCACATTTTAGTTATTACAATCATACTCATCACTTTTTTCATCATCAAAAAGAGGCCCAGGATCATCAAAAAATGAAAAATTACCAGCACAGTCACTTGTTCCATAACTTGACACATCCCCTTGTTTACCTAAAATACCTTTTTCTCAACATCAAGTAGATCTAAAAATACCTGAAATTCATTCTAGGGAAAACCTTTAAAAACATCATCTGATCCCCTTTTAACTCTGCATCATACAATGGGCTTAAAAAAATTTGAAAACCACTTTCAAATGTACAAACCTCTTTTTCATCGAATGTGTCTTCATAGATTTCAACTGCAGTCGGAGGTACAATTTGTTCACTACCAAATGGACACACATTGTCCATTGCTTCTTCCTCTTGATCACCACAAGAACTACAAGAATTACCTTGTAAATTAGAATCCACAAGTTCCTGAAGCTCATCATCACTGTGACATGATATACAATCCCCTTCCAATTCATCAACATGACAATTATAGCTATTCTCTTCATATGTGATGTATCCTCCTCATTTGAGCATGTTTCATCCTGATTTCCAAAAGGGCTGCTAGAATCCCTTGATTGCAGATCAAAATCCATAGGTGTATCTTCATAATCTAAATACTCACTAGATCCCTCATAACACACACTGCCATCCCTGTCACAATCTGTTATGCAAGAGAGATATCTTGTACCTTCATCTTCATTATGCAAGCTATCACAAGAATCATACTGACTTGCACATATCTCATCATCTATTGGATGCATCATTTGATCAATTTCTTTATATTAATCAAAAATACAATCATTGGAATCAATATTGATAGTGTTCACATACCTTATCTTCTCCATGACATCAATAAATACATTCACATGATCTCGGGCAAGCTGTATTGATGATTCAAACCAATAGGCTAATTCAGGTTTCCAAGCCCTTACAAACTGTTCAAAAAATAGGGCCCTTGTAGGCCTACAATGAGGAGGTATCTGCATACAAAAATCTATCATTCTATTGTACAGAGACATCAAATCTTCTCCTTCATACATCCTTATGTCAAGAAATGCATCCAAGGGGGGAAATGTACACTTTGATTCTGTGATGGAGTCCTCAGTATACACATCTTCTGCTTCAAATTGTTGATTCTGGTATACATGCCTCTGCAAGTTCTGATTTTCTTGAATCTCCAATAACCCATGAGAAACCCAATTTTGTGCAGACAGATCTCCATATTCCTCAAGAAATTGATCCTGAAATCCTTGGAGAGATTTAATAGAAGCTACCGGTAGGCTGTTGAACCAGTCCCTAGCATCTTCAATAAGTGATATCATAAACAGTGTCATATGTAAATCCTCATATGGCATATCTAAACCTTTGATGAAATCATTGAAGCTCCTCAAATGATCCTCAATAGTGATTGTGTTACTCCCTATAAACTTAGGGACAAGACTTCTCCAATTCATATCCACAGGGTAAGGGTACCGTTGAAACCCTTTTAGGTCGAATTGCTTGATCATTGTCCTATACAAATGGGGAGGGATAGGTGGATACATATTCTGCTATGCATGATATACGTTGTATCCATTGTAGAAATTTCCAATTGTATTATCAGGCACTTGAGGGGCCCAATAACTTCGTACATTTGTGTAATCATCCGTTCCATATAAAAATTCCATTCTTCCTTTTTTTAGAGTTGCCACCTACTTTTCCAAAAGTAGGAAAATGATTATTTCTGATGTATTCCCCAGTGGAATCACTCCTTTTTGAAACTTTTCCAATTTTAAATCTTTTCTTCACTGAATCTATATGATGGTCTTCAACTGAATTTTCTGATGTTTCTCCCCACCAGAGTCGCCAATTTGTTAGCTCTCAAAAATGCAGGTTGAATGCCTCAAGACACTGCCAATCTCTTGATATGCTTTAGGGTAACAGGCAAGGCCAAGATAACTCAACCTTCTACTCTTTAGGTGTTGCTAAACCCAGGCGGGTGTACCTTTTGAATTGAGCAGACTTATCTTATGATTATCCTTCTAAAGTGCTTTGTCCACAATGGCAGATGATAGTGAACAAATGAAACCAAACTTGATAGCAATAGTAAAAGCAATTTTCTAATCTAATTCCTAAAATGATCAATAAATAGATGTAAAGAAGCTGAATGAATTCAAATAATGAAATTGTAAAGACCAATGCCTTGTTGGGTATGCAAAGTCAAATGAAATAGAAGTGGGCAACTTATTCTGGCAGAAAATAAAATTGCAGGCATATGATCTGTTCATAACTTGTATAAACAATGCAAGATTATGACTACTGAGCTCTTCTTTAGTAATCTAGATGAATCTTCCTGATTACTATGATCAATGAAAAGGATTTAATCTCTAATTGAGAGAACCAATTAATTAATCACACAAATACAACAAATGTGCATTGACAAACTGAACATAAACTTGTTATGCCAATTTAAACAACCAAAACAAATCAAATTGGAGACAACTTTAACAATACTTTTCAATAAACTCAACAGACAATTGATACCAAAAATAACCTGCCACACTAGCTAATTCCAATTGAATTTTCCATTTAAAACATGCACATAATCTCTAATAAGAGAAAATTATTCTACTATAGCCATCCCTAATCTACTGTATGTGATCTAAAATCTGATGATGATGTTACATTTCGGGAAGGCATATTTATACACCAGCATGAGAAAAAAAAATTGCATCAAAATCATGTCAGCCACCGTAGAAATCGTGTTCCATAATTTCAGCCTCCAATGGCATTTAGAAATCTTCATATGCTGGCCCACAGTGTTTTTTTTTTTATTCATCTGCTGGAACAGTCGGCGAGACATCTTGTAAGTATGCCGAAGGAAAAATATCGCCAATTGTTCCTGCCCGTGTTCCTCTGTTTCGCTCTGACTCAGCGATTTCGGCGAGACATCTCACAAATCAAAAAATATTATATTGACATGCATTTCCCTAATGTGTTTACCAGTCACTAAGACACGAGCAATTTCTCACTGAGCAACATTCCTTTTGTTTTGTTCACAGTCGCGGTGACAGTAGATTTTTCTCACCAATGCACCATCCGTCCCATGTCGATGTAACCTCCAACTATCGAGGAGACCTCACATAGACTACATAGTATTTCACCGAAGGCTCCCTTTATTTCTTGCATGTCGCTGTGACATCCGACTACTGGCGAGATGTCATGTAGTGTAAATTGTTATACCGAAAGCCCCAAGCTTATACCTATTCGCCAAGACATAGCCAACCTTTCGCTGAAAGAAATCCATATTGAACATTGCCGACAAGACTTGACCTTTTCGCTATGACCTCCTACTGCAAACACCTTAGTCTCATCGAAAGGTCTATTTAAAGGAATTCCAACAATAGCTAGATCTCTCACCGAAGACCACCATATGCACAAGTCGGGGAGACAAACTAAGTTCGATAAGACACTGCCCTGACAATGAAACCTCTACTTATAGGTGAATGCACAAGACTTGTGATCACCGAGACACAAAGGAGTTATGCTGATAAAACCTGAGCATGCAAATGTTAGAATAAAACAATATGGGTGTCAACGAGATAGGCATGGACCTATGCCAATATGGACCTAGACATGAAAAATGCACAACTCGATTGATTCAAAGGGGCAACAGGGAAAAATATAGATGAAATATGCATATGGTGGGACCAAATCAAGAAAATTATTTGTGAAATTATATGTAAAAATATTAGATTTTACAGTTCTAACATAGTCCCTTCAAAAATCCATCAACCTTTGTGCAAATGATTTTTTTTTGGGTTATAGACCCATTCCCCAACTGATCAAACCATTTGGGATTGATTAGTTTACATTATTAGTGCTAAAACTCATAAAACTCACTTACCTACCCAAATTGGAATTCAAAAATTTGAATTTCCAAACTTGAAATTTATTAACTAAAAACCCTCTCAAAGCTATCACATCTTTACTATTCACCTAATTTGACATAATTAAAACAATATAAACCTATCTAGACCCCTTGGGACACTATTGGTCCATTTACATTTCATTTTGGTCATAGGGTCCTTATTAGGACCCTTAGGACTTTTGACTCCTCTAATGCCTGTATCCACTTCAAAAGCCATTATAGGCTTCAAGATGTCATAATTTATGCTCCGAGGTGATTGATGAACCTTCATGTCTCCTACACTCTCCTGACTCTTCAACTGACTCCTAAGGAGCTTGGGTGCTCTTGCACCATATTCCTCATGAGAACAATTAGAATTTTCATATTTATCATCTTGGTTATCAACCTTCAAAGGTACGTCAATAGTTCTTGCAAGTATAACAATGTTATCATATGCATCACTAGACATCTATTCATCTTCTAAAACATTCTTATCCATTTCTTGGATAAACCCTTGATCTTTTTCAATAGGGTGATCACCCCTATCATTTTGAGACCTCATTTTTTGTATATAGTCACATTTAGCCTCCTCAACAATTCTAATCCAACCAATTATCTAATGAAAATCTTGAGGTTTCAATTCCTTGGGCAAGGCACTAAGCTCCGGCTCATAAATGTAATAGAATAGGTCAATACATATTGAATCTTTAGGTCTCAATATTTTAGGAATTTCTAACAAGGCCTCCAAGAACCTTGCTAATAATTCATATGGTGATTCCCCCTCATGTCTATTCATACTATACATTCTTTGAACAAAAAACACCTGATCAATTATTACTTAAACTTTGTTGAAGTCCATCATGAATCTATCCATGATTAACATGTTTTGAGGGTGAACAAGATGAGGTATTGAAAGCATCATCACCTTGATCATCCTTTTCATCCTTATTTATCTCATTTAGATGATGTGTACTAGGACAACAAACACTTGTATCCATATATCCCCTCATCATTGAATATTTCGTAGTGTTTTCAATATCCATAGCAATGTGATATGCCTAATATAATGTTTTGGGTTCCTTATCCCTTATAAAATAGATCATCTCATTACCAAATGCACCTAGATACAAAATCAAACATTCTACATCTCTAGGTCTTAGGAGTTCAAGAATATCTCTTACTGCGTGTGCAAATATGAGGTTAAAGGAAGGAACCAACTCATCTTCATCTTGTTGAATTTCCATAAATATTTTTCTTATCACATTTAGACTAATCCTTTCACCAAATTATTCCACAAATTATATCATGAAGTCATTCTATGAAGCTATATAATGCATTGGAAAATATGAGAACAAGTCTGTAGCACCTTCTTTTAAAGATTGGGCAAAAAGATTCATCACAACATCCTCATGATCTATCTCAAAATCACCCATCAAATCCATGAAAGCATTCAAATGTTTGGGAGCTGAATCAAAAAATTTCCTTATAAATTTAGGAAAATGTTTCCTGATATCATTACGAATCTTGTTAGGGAAACCTTGAATACCACTAAAACTTAATGGATTATATCTCTTGATAGAGAATTTCCTTTGATGGCATGATAGTAGCTGCATGGACTGCATGTTTTTACTTGATGTTCCACAAAGTGATACAGGGGAATGATACATTTCTTGTGTATCCTTATTCAATCCTTAAATATCAACTTTATAGTTGATTGTCACTACCTCATTCCTTAATTTAATCATGATTTTAAATTGCATAGCTCAAACACATTCATGCTTTAAAGCTTTCTAAAAGGAAGATTTCAAAGATAAGCATACTTCTTCAACACAACTTAGATATTACAAATTTCACCTTAGAAGTATGTAAAATGACTACCATTCCCTCTATTTGTGCTCAATTCACATAATAGGGAAACAAGATTTTCACCAAATCATTTGAACATGGTTTTCACATAGATTTATTTCTTCTTGAAAACCAAAATAGGGGAAAATACATGGATATACTACAACTATTCTAAATTGTGCTTATGACTGGAAAACCTTTTAGATCTGAAACTTTCTTCATGTCTTCATTAGGTTTTTTGCATAGAGTCACCACCTCCTTTATAGAGGAACAAAATTCAACAATATGAATTTTCTTTCACAAGTTGATTTCACTTTAAGCTTCCTTAATTAGTAGAGTCACACATAAGTTCTTTATACTTTCTTATTTTGTCTCTAGCAACTTTTCATTCCATTTTACTAGTCTCTCAAATAATTCACACTGGCATAAAGATCTTCATAGTTGCCACCCACATCTAGTGAGAAATTATAAGATTATTCATGGAATTGTGGTATATCTTGACAATATTTGCAAGTTTTCAAAGGAGACACAACAAAATCCTTCAACATCTCAAAGGATTGACTCATTGATACAAAGCTATGATTGGAAATATAATTCTGATGCAGGAACATCCATTGGTGTGAGGGCAATCTTGCATCACCCAAAAAGATGATTTCCATTTTTGTTCCTGTTGTTGCTTCTTGTAGATGTTTTTACATTTCTGGATACCCTTTTCGTCGAATAAGAGTTTCCAACTTTCAAAATTGCTTTTTCTAATTTTTTTGCTCAACTGCTATTTTTAGCAAGTATGAACTTGAAGGCGTGGGAAGACAAAAATTTATGGGAAGGTTCGGGATGGAAAAATAAGCACTTTGGTGAAAGAATTAGGTCAAGTTCATTCACGGTTTGAAAGTTATTCAAGTTCCAGTTTCTGGTTTTTGCTCTGAAAAACCTTCCGAGTCTAATTTGAGGCCCTAAACAGTTCTGAATGGGCCTAAAAATTTGTATATTGCCAAAGTGGAGGCCATAGGCCCTACTTTCTAGAGCATCATCTTTTCGAGAGCTTTTCAAAAAGGTATTATCATTGAAGATCCGATGGTCGGATTAAAAGTTATGGCTTCCGGAAGTTGGTGCATATTTTAGAAATGTGCTAATTTTCGAATGTGAATTTAAATTGAATTTCAAATTGTAATTTTGGTGCCAAACCACCAAAACTCATAACTCGAATGTTGTTTTTGGCTTCAAGCTGAAAAGGGGCTATTTATGGGCTAGTTTCTGATTTTTGGGTAACTTTTTGGGAAAAGAAGTTTGCATGCTACGGAAGGGGAATCTGGGTAATTTTCTATAAGTCTGTAATTTGCATGTATCTCAAAGCTCAAGGATTTGAGATCCTCTACATGTAAGAGTTCCATATTTTCGAATAAAATATTATTCTCTATTTTGTGAGTGTTATTCTATGTCTCGAGTTTGCTCCCTCGTCAAATTCTCTAACAAATATTTGATTCTTTAAGGAAAGATGATCTTCTATCAAAATTTTCTTAGGTCATTTTCCAGTAAAGTCACCATTTCTATTGGTTATTTTTTTAGGAACCAAACTTAATCTTACCACTTACCTATGAATCTACCAGAATTCTTGAAATTATTAACAAGGGTATGGATTGGCCAACACACAAGTAAGGATTCTGAGGACCTTACTTCTTCACTTTGGGCTTTGTGAAACCCAAGAGGGTAGTCTTGAATATGTTCACATGATATTAATTTGATCAAGAAAATTTATACACAGATAAATTCCTATGAATGCAAATAAACAACATTCATTAAATATTTGGCTAATCTTTAAAAAAATTACTATCTATTGCATGGAATAAAAGGGTACTTCAGATTGGTACATTGTAAATGAAAGTTTTTTAGATGATTTTCATTCTCATTTCAAGCCCTTGGTAAAGTGAATAACTAATTCATTTATCTTTAGGGTAACAAAATGAAAATACAAGTGCCTTGTCTTGGGGTAATGGATTCATGTTCATAATAACCCATAATACCTTAGCAATCTGAACCAGTAATTAATGGACTATTGATATACTACATTATAGTATTCAACTCATTATGCCTAAAACATAACTACTTATTAATATTATTCTCTTTCCTTACAAATTTGTGACCACACTTTAGCATTTAATCAATTCCTTGAATTGAAGCATAAATGAAATCAATCATTCAATTAAAACAATTGAAGACAAACAAAAAGATCATTAACCATTTCATTCATAATAAGGGAGAAAATTACATAGGAGAGAAAATTCCCTAAAACATAAAATTGTGCATTGTGGATTTTCTCAACCCTTTCAAAGTTCAATCGGCAACATGAGCATAGGCATACTAAAATACCAACCATTGGATCAATGTCCTCCCTTCCAATCTTCACCCTACATCATGTGTTGTTGATTTATGTTTGAAATTCTAGACCATATCAGTGATGGATGAAGACTAACAATGCAACCAAATCAAGCCATGTGCATCATTGCTTTGATCAATGGTACATAAATATCACTCATTGACCTCCTTTAAAAATAGTGACAGATGAAAAGTTTTAGGGACCTCATTGCTCATCACCATTTTGAAACTCAAAGCTTGGAATGAATCCACAATGAGCAATGGGAGAAAATGCAAAAAACATCAAGGGCCATCACACATTGCTAATTCACATTATAAAACTCATGAGAAATTAGTGATAAAATAGATCCCAGTGATACAAAGAGAAACTCGCACATCACGCATCACTGATATGAATCAAATGATCTCAAAGTGATTCACAATGAGAGATGGACAAAGGCAGTGGACAAGACTTAAGTGATACAATTTGTCACATGCTCGTAATTTGTATTTGAGGAAGGGGATCACCTAGGATAATGTATAAAAAGGCCTCAAAGGACTTTAAACAATATTATTTCAAAATCATTATAAAGGCCAAATAAGATCAATTGATCAACCTTATAAATAAAAGTATTTTCGACCTAGGCACAAGGGTTGATAATTCCATGGGCTTCAATGACTCAATATCTTTTAGGATGACCAAGGATGGGTGATAAGAGGTCAAATATAGATCATAACATTGACAAGAGATTTTATTTAAGGGTTTCTTAGGAGATATTTTGATTGCAAAATCCCAAGGAAATATCAATGGGAAAAACCCTAAGCCCAAACATTTGAAACTGACTGAAATTTGAAGAGTTTAGGTATGGACCCAAAAAAAATTTTAGGGGTTCCATCACCAAGCTTACAAATCCATGAGACTAACAACTACAAGGTTGTACTTCCTATGACCTCTCATAAGACCAAGGCCTTAATTATCAATGATACAAGCCAAAAGATTGGGGAAACCCATTCTATAAGGATAAAGGTGACACTACCTCACTACCATTCTCAAAAAGAACATATCTCACTTCCAAAAATGGTCTCACTCCATAAGGTCCTTCTATAGGTACCACTCTAGAAAAGTGAGGATTTATTGACTCACTAGCTTCTCAACCTAAAACTAGGGATAACTTAGGGGTTCTAAGAGGCAAGAATATAAGAAAAAAAACCTCTCAAAAGAATAAAAAATCTAAAAAAATAAGGCTTAGAAACCCCAAGATTCACAAGGATACATCCAATGAGGAAACTAAAACATGAAATATAGGAGAAAAAATATTATTTACATCACAATAATGTTGAACTATGAACAACCTTATGGTTACACAACCCAACAAGATCATGAAACCATGATAAAAAAGATAACAAATAAATTCTAAAACTTTTAAGCACCAAGTATTCCCAAAATGGAATATCCTCATAGCCAATTCTACATCACCTCCCTTCTAGCACCAATCGAGGAAAAACACAACACTATCTACCAAGGAGAAACTCTTAAAAGCAATAGGATAACCTTGACTGAAAACTTAATGAGGGATTTATGTATAGATATAATGCAATAATTACAAATAATATATGCCAAAGAACTTACTAATACACCACTACAATGCTACACTAAGTCAAACATAAGTGTAGTTATGGAAAACACATCCAAAATGACATAATGTGTTCCTTCATGCTATTAAATAACATGGATTTTGGTGTCTACAACACCTCAACAAAAACTCAGATAATGCCAGAGCACTATGAAATTTGGTTGCAAGACCACGAGAACAACATAAAGATAAGCAGGAGCAAGCATAGTTGGTGGAATAAATCACATCCAACCATCTAAGTTAGTAAATAGATCCAGACACGACCCAAGCAAGGAAATCAACACAACACATTCTCAAATTGGAAAGAAAATTAATATACAATCACTCTCATACAAAGATTTGAAAAATACCACTCAAATACAAACATAAGGTATTTACACCAACTTTTATACTACTCAAACCCACATGATTTATATGCATAAAACATTCACTTTAATTTCACCAATTTTGCACACATTGCATAAAATATACACTTTCATTTCATGAGGAGCAAGGAATTTCAAATTCAACATAACTCTAATTAGTAAAACACCAATTACTAGCGCATTCTCCATGATCTACTCCCATATACATTCTATTAAGGGTTCATCACTAACATGATAGAGGACAACACTTTCACAAAATGAGACTAGAAATTTAAAACATTTTATTTTAGCCACCAAAAAGAATAAAAGAACACCAAAAAAAGGGGGTTTACTAATTCCAACAATAAAGCATAAAAATGTAGGCAATATCAACAATAAATAAAGTGTGACCAAGGGTCACAAAATAGTTAGAAGGAAAAAATTAGTGACTAGACTACTCATAAAAAGAGAAAAACTTCACTTCTAGTCTTTACAACTATGTGAGTAACATTTGATAAATTAAATGAGTAAAGAGCCACATGAAACCAAATAATATAACATCCAAGGATTTTTAGATAACATCCTCAATAACACCAAGAAATTGAGTCTTCTAAGACTCAAAAATATTGCACAACATAATTCACAAAGATATTTTGTCACTGTCAGGAAAACTTTAGATGGGGTGGTTATTGAAGTTTAGGCCATTCATTCCATGGAGAGTTCCAAGTAGAAGGTTTAGTTCATCAAATTTTACATGGCCAAAGCTTGTGACTAAGTTAAATGGTCTTTTCTTTAAAAAGTCCTTTTGGTGTTTTTTTTGGTTTTGACTAAATCAAATGGGTGATGAACCATGTTACTTCTTGAAACAATGGAAAATGGGGTATATGCTTTTGTATGGTTTAAAACATAGATCAAAAACCCACTTTCCAATTATCTCATTAAAGGGAAACCCTAGAGATGTCAATGCAAAGGAGAAAGAAATTTTACAATATGGCTGCCCTAAGGTATGATTGTAAACTAATGAGGTGTTCACCACCAAGTTATGACTTGGAAAGACAAATGCAATACAAGATGAAATGCTTAACCATAATATGATGTAATATTTAACTAAATGACCTAGAAATGCATGTAAAACAAAATAGAAAGGTGGGATATTAGAAGTGTGCACCTATAAACCTATAGAATACTGGATGAGCTCTAAAACACTCAAAATATTGAAATTTTGGCCTACTGGGACTCATACGCCAATCTGGGCATATTAGTCCCAAATTAGGGTTTCTAGTTTGGAACATGTTTCTAGAAAAAAGGGTATCTAGAACTACAAAAATCTAGAAAAATGTTTGTAGTGGGAATGATGTACCACTTCTAGCATATTATTTCCATTTCACTTGTTTGAGAATTCAAAGTTTAGATCTATACTCCAATCTCTTCTCTTTCCTTCCAAACTGATTTTTAGATTTGAAACTCTGATTTAAAACATGTAGATGAATTTTGGTGAAGATAGCAACCTTGCAAATGAGGGGACAACTCCAAAAAAAATCTCCAACCTTGTAACCTAATCTCCAAGGGATCTTCAAGCTCCAAGACTCCTAGATTTGCAATCACACATGTAGAGGGAGAAAAACTTGTTGATTTGTAGCAAATGGGGGTTTTCCTTGGTCAAACCCCTTTGAGGTAATTAAACCAAATGATGAGACAATGAAATAAGGACATGAAAAATGAAACATGGAACATGAAACATGAACAATGATACCTTGAATGGTGTCTTGTGAATTTGCAATCTAACCTGAAATGGCCATGAAGGATGTAGCTCTAGACCTTGAAATAAGTGTGGAACAATGCTTAATCTTGGATCTTCAATGCTACATCACAACACTAGCTCAAAAACATGCTTGATGCTTCATAATGTTTACATGATGACAAATATTAAATTTTTGCAAGAATTGATGAAGAATTTTTCCCTTGAATGCCTTAGAAATGATCTTGAATGCTCTCTTGATTATCTTGTGAAGTCTTGGAATTCTTAACTCTTGAGTGCTTTACTTGATATCATGTAGGATTATATGAAATATTGATTTGAGACCTTTTTTATATAGGAAATCCATCTAATGTCCCATTAATTAGATCCCACATGCTGACATTCATCAAATTTGAACTTAAAACCTAGATTTTCCCACTCAAAACCTTAAGAATAAGCCAAATGGGACTCATACGCCATTTGTGCTATATGGGTTCCACAGGGCTTTTTTAGGTGGCAAAAATGTCAAGGTGTTAAGAACTTAAGTTTATTTGTTCATATTGTCAGGATTTTGATTAAAATATGCCTTGGGATGCACAATATAGGGTCTTAGGGGCCTATTAATGATTATATTAAGGTCATAAATGCAAGGGGCCCAAAATTCAATGTGAAAGTGTAAATAAATACATTTTACAACATTAAATTAAAGCACGATTAGGTCACTTGTTTAGCTAAAAAGGGCCCTAAATCCAATGTGAATGTGTAAAACACATTACAACACTAGATTAGGTCCATTTAGTTTAAAAGACTCCTTAAGTTTATTTAGCTTTGAAAGGGTCGAAGACCTAATGTGAATGTGTAAAATACATTACAACACTAGATCAAGGCAATACTAAGTCCAATTTTTCATTAATTATTCCCAAATTAAGCAAGGAAAAGGCACACTTTTTCCATTGCCACATTTAGCCCCCACTTTAGTGAGAGGATGAAATTGCTTCAAACTCATACTAAAGTAGACATTCAAGAGGGGTCCAATTGTACCAATGTGGATGATCTAGGACAAGAAAGACCAAGGGAGTGGTCAAGCCCCCAGGATCCAAGATCCTACATCAAACTGACACAAGCACAAGAGGACACACACAGGGTGTATGATATGCAACATCAAAATACAAAAAAATTCAATGTCAATAACTAAAAGAAAGAAAAACAAAAAAAATAAAAATTAAAAATGAGGTGAGTCAAGCTTTGACCATTTTTCTAACACAATGTGGACTAGATCTAGGTTGTTTGTCTAAAAATTCATGCTCACTCTCAAGCAACAAAACTTCTTGTTGTTAGTTGTATGAGTATCCGAAATGGTGAGACACACGACCAGTATGTGCTCACAAAGGTGAGTGGCTAAGGGAAGTCATGCCTACATTTAGCTCTTGCACAACTAGACCAAAGTTATACCTCCTAATAAATTTGATAATGTGCCACACAATAATCATCTTCGAGCTTCATGAGACAAGAAAAACTACGTATGCTTGGAACTCATGAAAAAACAAGATTTCTCCATAGGCATGCAAAGTGTGTTATGCAAGGTGGCCATATAACTAAAATTGTAAATGCAGATTAGTGTAAGGTATGTTCAAAGGTATTTTTCTTAGTTCATGCAAGGTCTATTCTTAGGGAACATCATGCCTAATATCTCCAAGAGAGGAAAATTCAAAGAAATATCACACTCTTGGAGGAAATTAAGCCCAATAACACCACCAAGAAAAGGGTGCATCACATGAAGAAAGAAATAGTGCAATGAAACATGAGTGTTGATGTATGCCCCCACTTTAAAGCAGTTGCTAACACCATTACTATGAGAAATTACTTTAAAGTAGAAGAAGATATGAGAACTTACTCAGAAAGCCCTATGTAAAGTCATATGTTTCCAATAAACTACATTATGAATAAGTATGTAACATGCGAGCCAACTTAAGGAATTTTATCCACATCCCAAGCTTGCTCTTATATATACATGAAAGGTGATCAACTAGAAAAAAGAGACAATGACAAGTGACATACGAGGACAAAGCTACTTAACCTCTTGCCCCCACTTAGTGCAGGATAAGGATGAAAATAAGTTTCAATTAGAGGAACTAGGTGCTTCAACACAAGGGAGAGCACCATGGTCCTTTAGATGTTGAATTTTATTAGTTAAAGCCTTACATTCATTAGTAGAATGACCATGAACTCTGTGATAAGCAAAAAATGAATTCTTGTAGTAAAATTTCTTTCGTGTTCTTGGAGGGAGAGATATCAAATGATCTTGGAGGAGTCTCGACAAGATACCCTCTTGATCAAATAAAATATTTTCCTTTATTTTGCTTCAAAGATATCTCTTCCTTCATACAAGGTGTCACACCTACACAAGACTCTTTAGATTGTGGGATTTTGTTCTCTCCTTGAAAGGAAGATGCAAAATATAAGAAATTCAAATCATTAGTGTTTTGCAAGATGACATTGGCATTAAGAAAATATTTCTTTGTTTTTTTTAGCTCTTACAAAGGATAACAATCAAGACCACTAGTGTCTATCAATTCAAGATGCACTAATGTTAAAGTTGTCTTAGAAAAATGTTTTTTTAATACTGTTGATATTAAGTGGAGGCTTGTTTGTGTATTTCGAGAGACAATAACTAAGAAAACTAGTCTTTTATTGTGTGTGAGGCTCTATAGGGACACATATACATTGTTCTCTAGTACCACATCCTTTTCCACTATATCCAAGTTGCTTCATAAGTTCATACCCTTTTCCATTAATATTTTTCATCTCTTTTGGATTCGGTGGTTGCTCATAATTAAGTTCATCAAATTTGTTATGTAATGTGTTTTTTCTTCTAAAGTGGTTGAGGTGGATGCTTTCAAAGGGTCTTTCAAATTTTGTGTTGAAATTATCACTTTTTCTTTTCCATTTTCAAATTCTTTGTTTATGATCTTGTATTCTCCCATGAATGTTGGTTCAAATTTCAATGATACAAAATCATCTAGTGATATCATTGTGAAGGGTTTAAGACATCTATCTTTTTGTTGTTCTTTCATAGATTCCACTTGTGTAGTTGGTGTTAATGTTTTCAAAGGATTTCCCTTACCTTTCTCAATGTTCAAACAACTGTTTGGGTTAGGGTCAGCTTCAAGTGTGTACACTTTGTTGTTGTAGACATACTTCATTACACAATGAAGAGTAGAAGGCACCCCATTCATTGCATGAACCCATGGTCTCCCTAAAAGAAGGTTGTATGAAAGATCATGAGGCATAACATGGATCAGTGTTTCTAATGTGGTCTTTCTAGCTATAATAGGAAAAGTGATAACACCAAGTGGCTATTTTCCCACATTGTCCAATCCCTTGATAGATAAAGAATCAGGTTGAATTTTTTATTTATCCACGCCAAGCCTATCCAAAAGGGTCACACTACACACATTAAGGGCTAAGCCATTATCAACAAGGGTTCACTTTAGCCCTGTCCTTTTATATCAAGATATTATTGTGAAAGCTTCATTTTGTTTTTGCACTTCCAAAAGAGGGAGCTCACTTTGGTGGAAAACAATGTTAGCAAATTTATTCCATGAATCGGGGCTGCTATGTTATTCGGTTGCACATTAGAGGGGATAGGAACTTGTTGCAAGGCACTTTGAATCATGTTATGATAGTGAGGGGAGGCTTGAATAAGATACCATAATGAGATCCTAGCAGGAGTATTCTTAAGTTGTTCAACAAGATTGTACTCCTTTTCATTATGTGAAGGAAAATGACAAGGTCCAACAAGATAGGGTTAGACAATAGGAGGGATGTTAAAGGTGTTTTACTTGGTTGCAAATTGTTCCTATTGTTATATGTATGAGAAGCGATATTATGAATTAGTTGCTACAACACATTATTCTTAGGTGGGTAGAGGATAAGTTTGAGTTTTTCTTTGAGTTTGAGGTTTGTGTGAAGGTGGGTAAGGGATTAGAGGATTTCTAGGATGTCCTACAGGGTATGTAGGAGATCTGATAGTTAAGGGGGATCTAATGGACACTTGTGCATTCATAACCTCAGCGGTCTTGATTTGAAGCATTTATAATAAGGGGCAATATAGAATTACCTTTTTACCATTATCTAAGGAAGTCAAAATATTGTCATTTTCTTCCACCATGATATCCTCCCTAAGAGGAGAGTTTTTAGGAGCACTACAAGATAAATGTTCTTGACATTCAAGGATTGGTTCTTCCAAAATGACTTCATCAAAAGTAGGGGGATGATCAATGGTTGAATTGTCTTGCTCAATAAGGGTTTCTCTGGGTGAAAAGGGACAACTAATACTCATGACTTTCATCGATCAAAGTATCTTCTTCATGGAAGCTATGAGAGATTCTATGGGAAGTACAAGTATGATCATTTATGATTTCATTCCTTTGTTCCCTAATGTCTTCCAAACTAGGATAGGTAGGGGAAAGATCATAAAGAGGGTTGTTATAGACCTTAAATATTTGATTATCTAACACCAACACATATTCATCATCATTTACAAAATTATCACAAGAGAGAATGATGTTGGGAGATGCATGTAGACTATTTGAAGTGTTATGTAGGTAGGCTTCAATGATCTCTTGTTGTGTTATGTTATCATCATGATTACCTATAGTTGTCTCCTCTTATTCATCAATGTCTTGTCCACTAAGAGAGGTAAGAGGAGAGAAACAACTAGGACTCTCAAAACTCTCATTGATTGATTCTTGTAACACCAAAATATCTTCTTTGCAAATAGGAGAGATATTATGAGAAGAATGAATATGATCATTAGGATTGTCCAAGGTTGTATTCTCTTTCACTAAAACACTCTCATAGGAAGGGGATATTGAGTTTTTCTTAGCATGCCTAGAAAGGAACTACACTAACATTGTTTGAACAAAAATGAAAAGAACTTCTAACTGTCTCATGCAATGCTTTAATAATGTAAACAATGTATATCCAAAGATGAACAATACTGTTGTCCAATGTATGAAAAAATTTAAGAATGCAAATAATGTGTATCTAAAGATGAAAAGTACCTTTATAAAAATTATGCAAAGCTTTATAAATGTAAACATTGTATATGAAAAGGTAAAAACTACTTTTATCCATATTATGTAAAGTTTCAAAAAAGTAAAAAATTTCAAATTCGATGATGATTGCTACAATTGAAATAATTTCAAAAATGACTACCCTAAATTGATGTTTTTGACCTAGATGCATAAAATAGATGTTCCTAAAACTTTCTAGACTTATAGTATATGTTACTAGCAAGCTTAGGAAGAACAAAAATGAGGTTTTTAATACTGTAAAAGGCGGTTTAAAATCTAGACTATGACTAAATTTCACAAAGGGGAATATGAGTCCCAATTAGGTTTTTTTTTCACAATTTTAAAGAAATTTTAAGTGTTTTCTATGATTTTTAGTTTGTATGAGCTGTAACCTAAGTGAAAATGCATATTTTATATGATTTCAATGATTTGAGATGCAAAAATGCAAGCTATATGCACTTTCACTAATGCAAGATTTCTAAACACTGGAATGCCAATTAACTAATTGAAACCCTAATGCAATGTTAATGAAAGCAAGATCTAGGATGATGATGGAATCCAAATTAGAAAATGAAATCTTCTAAATGCAGGTTCACCAAAATGAAACAATGGAAAATGGGGTATATGCTCTCATATAGTTTAGAACATAGAGCAAAAACCCACTTTCCAATTATCTCATTGAAGGGAAACCCTAGAGATCACAATGCAAAGGAGAAAGAGATCTTGCAATAGGGATTCCCTAAGGTCTGATTGTAAACTGATGGGTTCACCACCAAGTTATGACTTGGATAGAAAAATGAAATACAAGATGAAATGCTTAACCCTAATATGATGTAATCTTTAACTAAATGACCTATAAATGCATGTAAAACAAAACAAAAAGGTGAGATGTCAGAAGTGTGCACTTGGAAACCTGTAGAAGAATGGAATGAGCTCTAGAACACTAAAACATCCTAAAATTTTGGCCTATTGGGACTTATACACCAATCTGGGCATATTAGTCCTAGATCAGGGTTTTTGGTCTAGAACTAGTTTATAGAAAAAGGGTATCTAGAACTGAAAAAATCCTGAAAAATTCCTATAGTGGGACTGATATGCCACTTTTTTCATATCACTCCAATTCAAACTTTTCAAGAAGTCAAAGTTCAGATCTGTAATCCAATCTCTTCTCTTTTCTTCCTATAGACATTGAAAATTGACCACTTTAGTTTGGTCAATTTAGGCCCAATTCAACTAATGTCATATCCTCTATATTAATTGAATAATACACCATTATTTAATTAATATTCATTAGAAAATCCCTTATCCCTTCATCCTAATTTATTTTTTCTATCACATTTAAATCCTAGCCTCAAGTAAATAATTACCTTTTGTAGAACCAAGAACCTAGTCCCTACAAAACACAACAAACAAACACATTAGAGGATTCGAATGCAACTTAAGATCTAGGTTCCCCATAAAATCCATTTAACAATGTTCAAAATAGGGATAAAAGAAAGAATACTATGAAAAAGTGAAGAAACAGATTAATCCTATTAAAAAATGTGCATACTCTTGATCTTATGGGGGAGTTGGTGCCAATTTGATGTGAAAATTGGCCCTTTCCCAACTCCTATGCAAGCTCTTGATGATTTGACGATGATTGATCCACTTTTGTTGAAGATTTAAGTGTGATCCAAGATGAAAAACCTGCATAGCCTACCTAAGAATTGATGAAATGGATGAGAATTGTTATGCTTGAGTATGGATTTGAGTATAGTAAGTTTTCTCAAATTGTGGATGATGAAATGAGGAAAGAAACCTCTTATTTATAGAAAGGAAAGATAGAGAAATCCCAAAAATGAAGCAATGTGGAACTAACTTTCGACCAAAGGAAAAATTTCACTTGTTACGAGATGAATGGATGAAGGATGTGCACATTTTGATGAATGTGCCCATAAATGCATTTAGGTGAAATTTGAAAATAATGAAGTGACATGGAAGAGGGAAAAAGGAAAGACTTATATGCCACTTGGCTCAAGGAAAAATGACTTGTAAGATGAAATAAATTCCTTTTTGGAAGGACTAAGTCCACTTGGAGGGATTTCAAATTTGAAGGAATATTCCTCTTTTATGCCATGTTGAGAGAAAATAGAGATTTAATAAATGAATTAAATCTATTTTCATGTGCAAGTGGAAAAAGCTAGAGGATGGGACATGAATTAAAATTAATTTAATCAAGGGAAAATTAATTTAATGAGGGATTAGATGATGTGATAAATTTGACTTAGATTTATGGGTTAATTTAAATCAAAGATGAAAATAATGTGATTTTAGAGATAGTTAAATAAATGATTTTTTTTTTTATTTAATTAAAGGAGATGAATGTTAGATTAAATAAAATAAGGTTTTACTTTATTTAATGTAATAGGATGACTTTAGAGATTAATTAAATAAAATTGATTTATTTAATTAAATAAAGAAATAGGGTTAATTAGATCGGATTGATTGATTTAATTAACAAGAGAGAATGACTTAATTAAATAAATGATTTATTTAATTAAAGGAGGAAATTTGATGAATTTAATCAAATAAAGGTATTTGATTAAATGGTTAGACTGAAGGATGATTTGGGATGAAAATGGTGTTAGTAATTAGGATCAAATGTGCAATGCCAATGGATACATTTTATGTGTTTATATTTTGCCCCTCTTTGAAGTAGTTTACTTGCTACATTGTTTCAAAGAATAAACTATCGTGATCAAAAACCTTAAAAAAATTTCAATTTCAAAATTTTCCCCACTGCTGCCTCGATGAGAGAAAACATGCCAATATATTTCCCCCCTGAGAGATCAGACAACAATTCTAATTTTTAAGTGATCTCATAAAAAAAGAAGACAAGGTGCCTAACATGTCCAGAAAGGCTCCAGGGTGCCAAAAAATTAGATAAAATACAAAAAAGGTGCAAAAAAGCCTTCAAATGGATGAAAACAAGATCAAGGGTCCAAAACCCTAATAGGATAGCCAAATGGGTTCAAAAAACCCTAATTTTTAGGCTTAAACAGGCCTTGAGGGGCCACTTCCAATTCATTTTTACTTCTAACCTTAAGAGATTTTATAATTTTGAGCTCTGACACCTTGGTGAGATGGCACAATGATAGCTTCCCATGAATATTTCTAATAGAGTATGGACATATCAGAGGCTTCCTAGCACTGGACCACTAGTGATTCAACTTGTCCCGAGCTTGATTTTCATTTTTCATGTTCATTTAATGCATTAGGAATCTAGGTCTCTAGGAGCGGTGCTATATTGTACCAGTACAAATTTCAAATAGCACTGCTCAGCATGAAACTATACCACCATCGTGAGTAGTGACTTCATGGGGCAATTTGGAGTTTAAGTTCAAATTCCAAACTTAGCCACCTTCATAAAGTGCACCATTGTGGTGTCCTTTAAAACTAGGGTTTCATTTTAAACTAACTTGACATCCCAAACTACGATGCCACGATGTGATTTAAGAGTTTAAAGCTTCCAATAGCGTAGTTTGGAGTTTGCAAAGTACACCACCTTCATAGGCAGTGACGCTGAGGTTGTTTCGGGATGTCGAGACAAACCAGGATCAATATTTTTTGATTAATTTTAACATGGTGACTTTCCTAATGTAGGAGGAGGTGAGAGAGATCTATTCACATGAGCACAGGTCCCGAGAGATTTTTGACCTCTTGAATGATTTATTTGAGCAATAGTAGGAGCACCTATGAGAGATGGGACTTTACTACATCACTTATGCATCGCCCGTGCGGACACACTTGGGCATGATGACGACACTTACTGAGAGGTGGCATAGTGAGACATCCTTGTTCCACCTTCTAAAGGGCGAGGCCATAGTCACACTGGAGGATGTGTGGCTGATCCTGAGATTTCCCATCTATGGTGAGTGGGTTATTTATGATATGGATTCTGAGAGCGAGGCTTGCTACGATGTTATGGGTACTGATCAGATTGTATTCTACGAGGTCCAGATTGAGCTAGAGTTCCAAAGGCCTATTGTATCACCTTACCACTTGGTCATTACAACCATTATTTTAGGTCTCGTCGCACTAGATCAGTGGGGCCAATACTTTAGTCTTGGATGGGGGCTTGCTTGGGAGTAGATGGTTTAGTGATGGAGACTATTTGCATGGGGGCCAGTTTTGCTAGCCTCTCTATACATGGATCTTCATGAGTTTTCTTATCTAAATGGTAGAGCACTTGGGGCAGGGGTTACATTTCTACATGTCTGGGCATGGGAGCACATCTTTGTGCTTCATCTGAGAGTTGTTTAGGTTCCCATGGAGCCATATGATCTAGTTGTCTAGTGATACATAGGGGGTCTTCCTTTCACCCACACTAGGAAACACTTGATTCCTCATTGGAGGAGGGTCCTAGATGATATCTGAGTGTTTACATGACCTTGAACAATTGACATGGTTCGATGATGTACATTAGCTTTTCTTTTCCCACTAGGATAGACTCATGCAGGGGTGAGAGCACATGATGATTGAGAGATAAATTCTAGGTAGTTTGGGGAGCCATAGGATAGGCCTAATGATCAATACGTGGCTTATTTTGTGAGGACCACAAACTAGAGCTCTTGGGGTTGGTTCATACTATCCTAGGAGGTAGTTGATTCTTTTAGATAGCTAGTGTCCAAGCCATGACCATATGACCAGGGATAGGAAGATCCAAGGACTACATAGGCCTATAGAGATTGGCTTAGGCTGCCACTTTGGCTTACAATTCTGAGGACACAATTTTCTCGATGGAGAGCTAGAGGGAAAGGAGTAGGACGGTGTTTAGGGCACGAAGATCAGGATCAGGGAGGTAGTGGGACACCACTAGTGCATTAGGTGCAAGATCATGGACCATGGGATCAACCATGTCAAGATCCACAAGTAGGAGAGAAAAGACAGGATGCCCCTCAGTAAGACCACCATCCAGGACATCAGGATAGGATCTCGACACCACCTAGAGATGGGGATCATGATCAACCACCTGTACAACCACCCCTATATCTAGATCCTAGAGACAGGTAGATTTTGTAGTTGCAGACCCAGGTATAGGCATTGATAGCTAAGAGAGATCAGCTATGGGTAGAGTGGGACTAGGCAGTCGTACAAAGATAGGTTGTAGAGCTACAGGTAGCAGCTGAGATGGGCAGATGGCAATAGCTAGTGAGCATCATTGCATCCTCCTCCTAGAGCACAGTATCACATTGAGAATATAGGGAGGTCATTCAGGAGGCTAATTATTATAGGTTATATTATTACCAGGTTGGGCTGAGGGTAGCTCAAGTACAAAATTTTTCCCAGAGGACAAGGCATAGGTTGACCAAGGAGCATAAAGAGAGATCAAGTGGTGAGGGCAATAGCCAATAGGGCTAGGCCCATTTTGATCAATACATGATTATTTTTGTGCTCGATGGGCTCATTTTTTATAGCCCCATGTGCCATTTTGTACTTATTGACATACATATGTATATTGATCCAATTTTTGTACCATGACAACGTAAATTTTTGATGATATGTGAGATGATTTTTATCCGATGTGATATGTTATGTACTATCTTATTTATGAATTATGGATAGCTTTTTAATTCCTATATGCTATGCAATGATTCTATATTATGATGCCATGATGTTTATGTGATGGATATGCTATGGGATGATGTATGGATGTATTTCTTTTTCAGTACCTTTTTATTATGCATTTTTTATGATGTATGCAAAATGTTATGATGTGCAAATGCTTAGATGAACCAATCTATATCATGCAATGATGGGTGGTAGGATGTAAAGTATCCCCTTTTTTATGTATGATATGCACTTATGATGATGCGATATGATGATGATATTTATGACATAATATAAAGGATACAAATATTTTTTATGACATGGATACTTTGATATATGATACATGATGGTGTAATGGATACTTATATGTGATATGGGATGATTATGCAATGTTATGGTCTAATGAATGCAAATGATGCTATGATATTGTAGATGTTTATAATGCTTATGAGATGATTGCTTTATGTTTATGTGAAATGAATGAAATATAATGATTCATGTGATGCTTAGAATAACCAATCTATATTATGTATAATGGAAATGCAATGTTATGATATGATTTAATGTTTCCTATATGATATGCAATATGCAATATACAATGTGTTGATGGTTTGTGAATGCAGGGTGAATGCAATGATGAGAATGATTGGATTAACTGTCATGGTACCGAGTTAGCATAGAAAACAAGAGATTACAACAAGACATGAGATGATGATGATGATTACTTTCCGAGGAGTTAGGATTTTCAAAGGGCCATTTACCTTATGTTTGATAACACACGTAAGTACAATACATCAAGGTATAAAGAACCAGGATGGTGTTGTACCTAGTGTGTTGGAATTTGACTTGATAATCATATAGGAGTACTCTTGTTCACACTTGACATACAAAACCTTATTCAAAATGTAGTTTAGATATTCCAAACATCTCAGGCCAAGAAATAGAAAAGAAATCCTTCACATGTGGTCAACAAGATATCTAAAACATCCTCCCTACATTTAAACAAAGCACGCATGGAAAAGTTATTTTACAAGAATATCCAACATGCACAATAGATAAAAAGATGATGATCATTGCTCCATTCACATCTCTCTAAATACTTTTGTTCAGACATCATCGATAGGTCCTTGGAATGATTGCAATAGATAAATCAAAAGAGAAAGATAAAGTAAACAAACAAGCTAATGTTCTTCAATACTACTAGCCAAGACTAAACTACGATGATGCCTGATGTTGATGCCCATTGTAGGAAGGATGCATCCTAGGACATGATGATATAAGATGATTTGATATGGGACTACTTTGATGACAGACTATTGACACAAAGAGTTGACCAACTTATTTACATACTAACCTAGACTTGAGACTTTGACATTTTGGTTTTCACTTTCAAATTGCTAGACTTGTTTTCAAAATTTTCACCAAAAGTTGGGGATGATGATTGATTTATTGTGAGTGATGTTTATCGCGGGTGAAGGTGAGATGAGATGGATGGATTTTTTCAACTATTTGGATGTTTTTTGAGTTTTCTGAACTGTTTTGAGGCTATTTTTGGTATTTTCAAGATTTTACAAATGTTTTGATTTTTTGAATTTTCAAATGTTTTGGGGTTTTATGAAATTTTGACCGAGACTAACCTAAAGACCTATCCTAGGGGCCTCAGGGGCTAATCAACAAATTAGCCTTACCTATGTTTTACACACAGAGACCACATAGTTTGACTAACACATACTTGATTATTGATGAGATATAAACAAATGTACTGCCAGTTTAATATGGCATACTCCTAAAGGACTAACCTAAATGTCTCAGGGGATGATCAAAGATCAACCTTCCCTACGTTCAAGGATCAGAGACCCATAGTTCGACAAGAAAACTTTTCTTTTACTTTTTGACCTATTTTTGGATTTTTTATATGTTTTGAATGTTTTGGGATTTTGTGATTTTCTGGTTTTTGGATTTTTTGATTTTCTAATGTTTTTGGATTTTCTTATTTTTTTATGTTTTTGGATTTTTTTATTTAGGGACCTCAAGAACATACACAAATCCGATTCGATGAGAACATTCCCCCAACATGATGCAATAGAATACTCCAATAAAGGTGGGACAAACTAAGCTTGGGAATGGGCCAAGTAGTACTAAGAGGGATCATGACATGAACACAGGGCCAAGCTATGATGCAGATGTTGAACAGATGATGGATGAAGATATGGAATGAGATGGAGGATGGAAACATAATGGATAGATGATGCAAAACAAGCCATGAAGATCCTAGTGGATGGAAAGTGCTTATTTACTCAAGGAACATGTTTGCCAGGTTTTCACCAATGTACTTACCCAAAGTGCCACCGAAGTGGTTTTCACTAGAGGACAATTTTTATCTTTACTATTTTTTAATCCTTTTTCTGATTATTTTGGATTTTTTTTTTTTGTCACCAAGACACCTATTTGCCAGGTTTTCATCAAGGTAACCATTTTTTTAGGACATTTTTTGATTTTTTGGTTCTATACTTTGAAGGATTTAGGCATAAAACTTTTTGAGATGGGATCTATTCATAGGCTCCTACAGAGGCTCGCCTTCGTGTGTTGATAACTGATATGCCCCTAACTTGTAGCTCACTGTGATGATAATGGTCCCAACCAGTTGAGTTCAAATTTTCCTTTGCTGTTTGGATTTGGGATGTTCTTCTAATTCTCCTTTAGGACCAATTCTCCAACTTGGAATGTCAGACTCTTGATCTTTTTGTTATAGCTCCTCTTGAGTTAGTTTTGATAGACTTGCAAATGATTTAATGCTTCCATATGTCACTCATCTAATAGCTCCAGTTCATTCAGTCTTGATACTCTATATTCCTCATATGTGATAAGATTTTGTAATGATATTCTTAGTGATGGGAGCTCGATCTCTATGGGAAATATGGCTTCTGATCCATAGACAAGGGAAAATAGGTTGGCGTCGATGGGTGTGTTGATGCTAGTTCGATAGGCCTAGAGGGAGGGATTTAGCTACAGATGCTAGTCACAACCTGCATCATTAACTATCTTTTTAAGGAATTTTAGAATGGTTTTATTGGTGGCTTTTACTTTTCCATTGCCTTGGGGATAGTATGGTGTGGAGAAGCAATGTTGGATTTTGAATTTGTCGCATAGGTCACAGACCTCCTAGTTTTTGAATGGTGTCCCATTATCTTAGATAATGGCTTGTGGGACACTGTAGTAGCATATGAGATAGTTTAGGATGAACTTTTATATCTATTTTCCAATTATGTATGTCATGGGGATGACTTCCACCCACTTGGTGAAGTACTTAGTGGTTGTAATTATAGACATCGAAAATATAATAATTGACATCGTGCATTTGATCCTGACTTACTAACATCGTTCTTCCTAAATCATCCCTCAGTCTAACCATTTAATCAAATCCCCCTATCTAATTAAATTCATCAATATTCATCTCTTAATTAAATAAATCATTTTATCGGATTAAGTCAATTCCTTATGTTAATTAAATCAACCCATTTGATCTAATTATCCCTATTTAATTAAATAATCAATTTATTTGATTAAAACTCTAATGTTCATCCATTAAATTAAATAAATTAAGACCTTATTTGATTTAATCTAACACCATCCCTTTTAATTAAATAAATCAAATATTTATTTAATTAACCTATTATCATATTCCTCTCTTATCTGATTTAAATAAATCAACAAATCTAAATTAAATAAGTCACATCATCTAATCTCTTGTTAAATTAATTAACCCTTGATTAATTTAATCCAATCTCATGTCAAATCCTCTAGATTTTGCAACTTGCACAATTAAATCATTTATTTGATTTAATAATTCTCTATTTACTTTCAAAATGGCATCAAAAAGGGAATATTCCTTCAAGTTTGAAATCTCCCCCCAAAATGACTTGTCCTTCCAACAAAGCATTTAAAACTCTTACATTGTCTCTTACATGTCCCCCACTAAGCATTAACTCCCAATTCAAATTTCAAATTTCTCCCCTCTTGGGCACATTTCCCAAATCTTGCACACCCATAATCCATTCATAGCTTGACAAGTGGCACCTTATCATTGGATGAATGTTAGTACCACATTGCTCAAATTTTGGCATTCATCCATCGTGAAATCCTATAAATGAAGAGTTCATCTCCTCATTTGGGCATCCACCAACATTGCAAAGTTACCATGCTTAAATGCTTATCCATCCTCATTCACAAATCTTGAGTTCTTAGCTAGGTTATGACAGATTTTTAGCTTGGCACTCTCACATTCATCATCAAAGTGGATCAACATACTTCAACAGTCATCAACTTGCATCTTAGGGATTGAGAAAAGGCCAATTTTCACATGAAATTGGCACCAATTCCCCCATGGGAACAAGAGTTTTCTATTTAAATTAGGATTTCATCTTTGGTTTATCATTTTATTGTGTTTTTGCATATTTCCATTCCTAGTTTGAATTGTAAATGGATTCCATGGGGAATCTTTGTTTGTGTTTGCAATATCTAACTTAGGGTGTTTAAACTCTTTGTTTTGCAGGTATATCCAAACAGGGGTTCACAGTAATGATAAAATTATGGCCACTAGATGAGGTGGGAGTGATTTTTCCAATAAGATCCAACCCCCACTGTGAAAGGGGCCATGGTGTGACAATTAGATGGAGGTCTTGAGTTGAAGCATGGATGTGGTCCCCATGCTGCTAGTATTGTAGACACCTTTTGACATAGTCATGTGCTTCTCTTTCCATTGTAGGCTAATAATACCTCGTCCTTAGCAATTTCTTGGCCAAGGTCATTTTGCTCAAGTGTGAATGAAAAATATCATTATGTACCTTAGTTAAGACAGTCAATGCCTCCTCAACATTTAGGAAACGTAATAAGGTTCCTTCTATGCTCTTACAGTAAAGGGTGTTTCCTAGGATGACAAACCAAGATGCTTTCTTGAAAAAAGTTCTTTTTAGGCTTGAGGGTAAGTCAACAGGTAGGACCCCTATTGGAAAGTAGGTATAAATTTCATGGTACTAGGGATCACTGGGACCAATGATTTTACCCACATATTTTGACTTTGGTACCTTGAATGTGGGCACAAGAAGCTTCTCTACAAAGAATTCATGTTTTGGGGCATTGCGAGGGATATCTAGTAAAGATCTAATTGTTTCCATGGCATCTGCTACTCTATTGTTTGCTCCGGGAATCTATTCAAATGAATGATTCTTTGAGGCTCTTTACTAATTTTTTGTATGGAGTCAATTTATCATCCTTTTTTTGGTATGGGTATGTGCAGGATCATGATGGGCCAAAAAGTGGCAATATGATGGGTTTTTGTAGGGTATGTGGCTGATGACCTTTTTTTACCCAAAATTGATGAAACAAAAAGGGTTTTTAGAGGAGATTCTTAGATTTCCACTAATATAAATTATGCTTTACTTTGAATTTAATAAATAATAATTATTTATTTTCTATTTAAATTACAACTAAAGTCCTGATTGATAGGTTGATTGAAAATCATCTATAACTTTCAAACAGTATCACATTTTTTCAATCTAAAACATGCATCACATTCTATGCTTCCAATACTATAGGATTAAAAAAAAAAGAAATAAATTTCATGAAGTTTTGACCAAGTTAAGGTTTAGACATATGAGTTTTTTTAAAAAAATTTGTAATAAAAAATTCACAATTAATTATTTACTTAAAAAAAATTACAAAAAAATATGCATCACATCGGGACATGAGTCCTCTACTTATATATAAAATATTATCATTTTATTGTGGTTAGGATGGTCAAACAGATACCTACTTCTTATTTTTTCCTAAAATTTAAGTACTCTTGCATAAATTTTTAAATTTTCACCGATAAATTTTCTTTTTTAAATAAACCTAGTAGTTTAGAAACTACATTCAATTTAAAATTCTATTCTTACATATTTTTGAAATAATATAGATAACTTATTCAAATTTTTACGTCAAGTTGCCTAACTCTATTTTTTTTTTTTTGCCACTTAAGGGCCTATTTTTTTCATGATGATCCTGCATATACCCGTACTCATCATTCACTTCATTGATTATCAAGTGGGAGTCTCCATATATTCTGAGGGCCATGATGTACCTATATGTGTATAAAATTGGTCATGTCTAATTAATCCTGACACTTAATTAAATATTTATTATTTAATTAATTTTCTAAAGTCTTCTATAATGTAATTAAATTTAATCAATTTAATTATATTGTTCATTCATTTTATTCTCCCACTATAATCGAATAAATTTATTTTATTTGATTATTTCACATATCTACTTGATTAATTAAATAAATACATTTTATTTATTTAAATTAATTATCATCTTTTTGAATTTAATTAAATCTTTTGTTTTAATTAAATTTAAATATTTATTTTCTTCTATTTAAAACTTTCTTCTAATTAATTAAATATTTTATTTAATTAATTTCATACACATGTTATTTCTTCAAATTTATTTTATTTAATTAAAGATCTTCTGCTTTCTTCAAATCATAATTAGATATTCCATTTAATTATGAAATCTTCCAATTTCCTCGAAATCTTAATTATTTAATTAAGAAAAATCAACATGCACTCATAAATAAATAATTGAATTGGATAATTTATTATTTATCTTCTTAATATCTTTTCATTATCTTCTAAAAAAGATGATTTTTTTATCATCTCATCTTATCTCTTTCAGGGAAATAGAAAAATCCCGCTTTATTCGTTTTCTTCTGTTTTTCCCTTTAGTCTCATCCATCTTCGACCATTCGATCTATCAGGAATTATCACATCTGTTGACCAACTCAGCCAATCAAAATCCTCAAAAAACTCTATAAATACATGTGTAAATCCAAGCATTGGTTAGACACATAGACACAAACATTCATACACAATCACGCTTATGCATTTGCATCTTTAACATTCTAGCAATAATCTTATCATATCTTAGCAATAATCTTGCATTTTATTTAATATGTATTTCAGTTTAAATCTCATTCTCTAGTAGTTCATTTCATTGAGCTTGGCATACTAAATTTGAGAGCAACTTGAATCAACGAAACATTGGAGATAGGGAACAATAAAATGACTTCGGAGGAGCTGCAATGAGAGTTTGATTATTTTCCTTATAGTTTATTTTGATATAAAGTTTTATTGAATGTGTTTTAATTCTTTATAATTGACATATTTTCATACACATAGTACCACTACACTGCTATTTTGAGACCTATGGTTAAAGCCTCATATTCAACAATGTTGTTGGTACAGGTGAATGCCAACTTCTAGGATCTAGGTATATAGTCCTCCTATGGGGTGATGAAGAACACATCGGCTCCTGATCCATGTTGTGTATATGAACCATCAAAGTAGAGTTTCCAATGGTCAGCTATGCTGAGATTGAAGATGGATTCGTCTGGGAACTCTAATGTGAGTGGATTCTCTGAATATATGGGTGCTTCTACAAGATGATCTGCTATCACCTGGCCTTTGATTGCTTTATGTTCCACATACTTGATGTCATATTCATATAGAGTCATGACCGACTTGGCCATCCTTCATGTGAGCATTTCCTTGGAAAGTAGATAATTTGGTGGGTCGATCTTGGCGATGAGTTTGATTTTGTGTGCCAACATGTAGTGTCTGAATTTATGTGAAGCAAACACTACTGCTAGAGAATATTTTTTGATGAATGAGTAGTTTAACTCATGCCTGACCATTGTGTGGCTGATGTAATAGTTGGCCCTCTCTTTCCCATTTTCATCATGCTAAGCTCGGAGAGCATCGAGGGCAGATGTTATTGTTAACACATAAAGGATGAGTGGATTTCGTAGGATCAGTGGAATGAGGACTAGAGGTGTGAGCAGATATTCTTTGATTTTGTTGAAGGCTTCCTCACACTTGTCATCCCACTTGTATGATACCCCCTTGTGGATTAGGTGAGAGCAAGGGATTTTCTTGTCTACCAGTTGTGCTATGAATTTGTGGATGGATTGACGCTTGCCTTGGAGGCCTCTCAACTATTTCAATGTTTTGGGTGCTTCCATCTTGAGGATTGCTTTTACCTTTATAGGATCTATTTCAATACCCCTCAGTGACATGATGTATGCTAGTAGCTTTCCTAATTGTATGCCGAAGACTCAATTCTTTGGATTGAGTCTAACTTTATATTCCTCCATCCTGTCAAAAATAGCACTCAAGGTTGTTATGTGATCTCTCCTCTTTCTAGAGTTTGCTAGTATGTCGTCAACGTAATCTTCGATAGTTTTGTGGATCATGTCATGAAATATTAACGTCAAGGATCTTTGGTAATTGGACCCAACATTCTTCAAGCCGAATGCCATCATGTTCTAGAAGTAGGTCCCCCATGTACAAGTGAAGGCCATTTTTTGTTGGTCTTCTTTAGCAATCATTATTTGGTTATACCCAAAGAAATTGTCCATTAGAGAAAGAACTTCATGTCCCGCTATCATGTCCACTATCATGTCAATGTTAGGTAATGGGAAATAATCTTTTAGACATGCTTTGTTTAGGTCTCTAAAATTCATCCAGATTTGGATGGCGCCATCAGGTTTTGAAATAGGAACCCGATTTGACACCCAATCTAGGTAGTCAATTGGTCATATAAATCTTACATCAAGTAGCTTCTTTAATTCCATCTTGAATAGTAGGGAAAT
Source organism: Sequoia sempervirens (assembly GCA_007258455.2). Taxonomy (NCBI): domain Eukaryota; kingdom Viridiplantae; phylum Streptophyta; class Pinopsida; order Cupressales; family Cupressaceae; genus Sequoia; species Sequoia sempervirens. Next base: position 7,256,446 of record VDFB02109042.1, read on the forward strand.
CTGAGGATGCAATTTTCTATATTTTTGTCTGATAGGATTTTTCCTTAGGGTAGACTGCTAGATGATGGACCAAAATCTTTGGATCAAGCTCGGGCATGTCCATATAGCTCAATGAAAAATTAACTTGTCTCTCTCTTAAGAAGGCTGCTAGGAGTTCTTGTTCCTCTGATAGTAATGACTCAACATGGAATGTAATGCATGGGGTCTCCTCTATTCCCAAGTTGACCGGGTTGCATTTTTTGGCTAGCACCGCTAATTTTTCCTCGTGTAGAGCTCTAAGAGGAAGATTGAATCCCCCATCCTTGGGAACCTCTAAGAGGTTTTCACTATTGGATGTGTCCTTTCTTTTTACTATTTTTGGGTCGGAGAGTGCCATGGTGTGCTTTTCATTCAAGGTCCTAGAGATTATTCTCAATTTTTCACTTTTGTGACTGAGGGATTCAATCATTTCCCCATAATATGCATGTGTTTCTAGCTCAATGATAAATATTGCTTTATGATCCTCACATGTGATATTATCCTACAGTCCCATGAATTCTGAGAGTGCCTCATCATTTTTGAATGTGTCAAGAATTGGTGGTCCTCATTGGTCGTGATCGATGAGTTGGGGGTAGACTAGCTTTATCTCATGTGATTGGTTTTCAAACTCATAGGATAGGGTATTGATCATAAAGAGGTTAGAGTCTTCAAATAGTGAGGGTATACCTCTCTCAGGTTCATCATCCTCACTACTACACACCTCAGGGATGTCAAAGATGAAATTGTCTAAGGGCAGACTGGTGGATAAAGGTAATTATAGGGTGGATACCATTTACTAAGGAGTTTTGACTTTCTTAACTGGTGGATTTCAGCCACATATGGTTATACTCAGAGGGGTACATCCAAATCCAAGATTTTTCATTCATGTCTTAGGAATAATGGTTATTAGAAGCCCATTGTCATTTTTCCCCAATTTTTGGTTTCTATCATAGCACATTGTGAGCGTCATTTGCAAGTCTTTGCTACTATTGTCCATAGGTAAATTAGCTACCAGTTTATT
>VDFB02109042.1:7257584-7380121 GCA_007258455.2 Sequoia sempervirens
GGGATATTGTGAGCATGACTGTTATGGTGTGTCAATGATGTCATGGGTTGAGTTATTTGGCCACCTTGTGTAAATTGTTGGTTTTGTACAAGGGGGACGTTTGTATTTATGCCTTGGGAGGCAATGACATTTGATTGTGTTGTCGTGTTGACATTTTGTTGTTGTCCTTGGATAAAGATATGTCCTGTGGCTCCTCCCGAAGGATGTTGTGAATTACTACTGAACAGATTTGTTGAAGTTGTGTTCATGGTAGTAGATGTAGTTGTCAAGGGGGGGTTGTGGTGACTTGATGATGCCCCCGTTGTATTTACTGTTGCGGTGAAAAGAGGATTGGAATAATTTTCCCATGTTGTCGAGGAGCCAAGAGTGGTTCCATCTGATTGGGGTAGTGATGTGGATGTTGTAGATGATTGTGATCCCCCAATAGATGTAGCGTTTATTGTATTGGAGATATTTGGGCTGTTGGATGTGGTATGTATTGTCGTTGTGGTGTCGAGAGGAATGTTGCTCGTAGTACCTAAAAGTTGACCACTATGTGACATGTTATGTGCGTTATTGGCATTAGGGTCATGAAGTGTCAAGTTTAGCGTGCTAGTGTCGAATCCTGGTGGTAACTTGGTTCCCTCACTCAAGAGCATAGCTAAGAATCTTTCTCTGTCCCGACGGACCATAGCTTCAGCAAGTTGACAGGCCTTGGGGTCTTGTGTCAATGCCTCTATGTTTTCCTGAAGTAGTTGTCCATTCTCATCTTTTTGCAAAAATTGTTCGAATGGACTATTTGATGTGGATTGCGGTGTTATTGGAGGTTGATTGTCTAAATTGAAAAATGGATCGTGCAAGGTCCAGTTTGATTCATGCAGAGGATTGTTGACAGTAAATGGGGGGTCTTGCCTAAAGTTTTCCATTTGTCTCTTTTGTTTTTGAAGTCTGGTTTCAACCATGAACTGATTTTGCTCAAATTGGAGTGACAACTAAATGCAAATATGACACTATGTGAAGTCCTAGGTTCAAAATGATGACTTAAAATGATGACTATTTTTGGATTTTTGTGAATAAGGTATGCAATGTGTATGCAAAATAAGACAAGGTTATCTAAGCACTTCTAAGCTAGGACTTTGTTTTCGATTGTGACTGCTAAAGGACTTTGTTGGAAATGACAAGTTGACAAGGTCTAAATGACTAGTGAGTCTTCCTAACTAGACTTTTGAGTTGGAAGAAATCTCACAAAAGAGGACAATGACTAAAAGGAGGTTTGATAACTTGGTCTAAGAGGGTCTAATTTCGAAAACAATGTTTTTGCAAAGGTGTGCTTAAGATTTGCCTAATCCTAAGTATGCAAGTATGTACCTAGGGACAACGTAATGTTGAATGTACTAAACTAAAAGGAATGAGGTATGCAACCTATGGTGACTAATGCAAGTTTAGACAAGACTTTGAGCAATATCAAGTTTGGTTTCTGACAGAATCTTTTTGATGATAGTGTTTGATGAATGGTTGACAATTTGAAGACCTCAGGTTTCAGATGCGTTTTGACAAATCAGTTGCGTCGTCGAAAATCACTTGCGGTTTGACAGATGCGACTCAGTTTAGTTTCAACCTAATTTTTGTGTTGTTTTGATGGAAGTTTTGACTTGTTTTGATGAATGTTTTGTTTGAACTGTGACAAAACCAGAATGCACTTGACAAACACAGCGTTTTAAAAGGTATCCAAGCACACATGAGATAAGCACAATCCTAAAAAGGCCACTAGGCCTTGGGTTTGTATACTTGATATAGCCCACTCATATACCTCGATTGGTGATAAACACCTTTCCTTCGAGAGCCGATAGCTTAGAATTTTGGTGGTATTGGCCTCCATGGCTCATTAACATCATTCGAGCACACCAAATTTCTCGTGATTCTTTTGGTAGTGACATCCCAAGAACTGCTATCTCTACTCAAGAGGATCAGTATTGAGTGTCTTCAGGCATGATACTATACCTTGCACTATATCAAGCAACGACCAAAGAATAGTTGGACACTAAAAAAAGAGGTGTTTAATACGAGCATTCCATTCGTAGGGCATGATCCATGCAGCGAGATTCCCCTTTCGGATCCATCTCGTCGGAACCACACGCGTGATTCTTGGGCTTTCCCCAAGAATCCACTCTTCTTATATACCGCTGGAAAGTCCCTCGGCTGCCGGGCCAAGTGCTACCGGCCCGGGAGTCGCCCTAGGGTGAGTACTTTTTCCCCAACCGTAACGTGCCCAAGTTCTAGAGTCAAGAACTATTTCTCTTACACCGTGGATCTACCTAATGCGCAAGGGAGAGGATAATTCGATATAATCAATCGCTAAGGGTAATTAACAAATAAAGATGGGTCTGGTTTTCCGATCACGAGGTTTTCACCAAGTGAGAGCATACTCACCTACCATCCCACAATCACAATCAAGCATAAAAGACATGATTTCGTTTTATATGCACCAAATTCAAATGTTTGCTACTCTACGAAAAACAAGCACAATGTTTGTATTCCTTCTTTGACATGCGAATCTGCAAACAATGAATTAGTAGTCTCTTTAAGCAATGGTCTTTGGCACACAAATGGGGATCGCCACACGCTACAAGAAAAGATTAGTAACACAAAATAAATAAATAAAAGAAAATATTAATGACAGCAGAAAATTAAAATGGCGATAACTTGCTCAAAACTTAACAAAATTTTAAGTGGTAGATATCCATGGAAAGCTAAATGATAGACCTTCAAAACCCAGAAAACTTTTTCCACGATTCTGCACAAAAAAAAATGTTATAGACAAAAGAAAACGCGGGTTTAAGAATTAAATTAAAAAAATAGCGAATAGTAAAATACCCATAACTTTTTCAAATCTCAACGAAATTTAAAACCGTTTGATGTTCTGGAAAGCTAAGAGTGAGATCTACAAAACCTAGAAACCGTTTGAAAATATTTTATTCTCCCATTTTTCTGTGCTCAACTGAAGGTGATGGGATTTCGTATGACGTCTTGGCTGTAACCTGCAAAATAGTGAAAACAAAACAAAAACACATGAATTTTTCTACAAAACGCCGGGTTCACCAATGTAATCAAGGGAAATCAGATTGTTAAATGGCTAGATCAAACAACATTAAAATCCAATGAAAATAACGAAGTACAATTGAAATCAAATGAAAATACAAGAAACGATATTACCAAGCATCTCCATCTTCCATGCTTCACCTTCGTTACACCTTCTTGCTTGCTGGAAATGTATGTTGCCCTCAGATTCGTCGTTCGAGCAATCTAAATGTCTAAGCCCTACAACAAGATTTGAAGGATTTGCTATGCCTATGACTCTTGCCAATGCCTATGTCTAAAACAAATGTCAATATTAATCAAATGCCTAAAACCTAATGCCAATAATGAAATACTACAATTGCCTATGACAATGAAATGTGAAGCTAAGTAAATGACTATAGTAATTACGTAAAAATGTCAAGGTCCCAAACATGAGAAGGAAATGGCATTTTATAGAAAAGGCCATTTCGAACGGACGGACGAGATAAATCAGTGAAGAGACCCTAAAACGAACGATCCAGATTTAACCTGAGAATCCCTAATTAGGGTTAGGGAAAATCCTTAATCGAACGGTCGGAATAAAATTGGATCGACGGTGGAGAATAAATGAGGAAATTAATTAAAGAAATAAAGATTTTTGAAAAATCAAGAAGATAAGATTGCCTGATTTGCAAGATTCAAAAAATCAAAGAGATAAGATCGCCTGATTTGCAAGATTCGAAAAATCAAAGAGATAAGATTTGGACTGAAGATCAGATTTGGAAAATCAAGAATCTGCCCGATTACTTGATTTTTGGAAGATTAATTACTAATTTGAATTAAAATAATTCAAATTATGGATTTCGAGAGATAATAAATAATCTTTTTCAGATTATTTATCAAAAAGGACTGACAGTTAGGATTGACATGACATTTTAAATAATTTAATTTATTTAAAATGAGAAGAATATTAATTGGCAATTAAATAATTAAATTTAATTATTTAATTTAGCAAATAAGACTAATTAATTAAATAAACTAATCCATTTATTTAATTAGACAATCAGTGACGTATTAAATAAATAAATGTAATTCATTTATTTACTAATCAATAAGAATTAAATGCACAAGGGGGAATTAAATAAATTAAGAAATTTATTTAATTAAAGAAAGACTTAGACAGTTAATGACGTATTTAATAAATAAATAAAATTTATTTATTTAATAATCATAAGGAATCAAAGGACATGAATTAATTAAATAATTATGAATTATTTAATCAATAGTCGAATGTGGACCAAGGACATAATTAAATGTCTTAATTATGCTAGGACGAAAGTGGTAAAAATGAAGTTTAAGTAGTTGGTGTTAATGTTTTCAAAGGATTTCCCTTACCTTTCTCAATGTTCAAACAACTGTTTGGGTTAGGGTCAGCTTCAAGTGTGTACACTTTGTTGTTGTAGACATACTTCATTACACAATGAAGAGTAGAAGGCACCCCATTCATTGCATGAACCCATGGTCTCCCTAAAAGAAGGTTGTATGAAAGATCATGAGGCATAACATGGATCAGTGTTTCTAATGTGGTCTTTCTAGCTATAATAGGAAAAGTGATAACACCAAGTGGCTATTTTCCCACATTGTCCAATCCCTTGATAGATAAAGAATCAGGTTGAATTTTTTATTTATCCACGCCAAGCCTATCCAAAAGGGTCACACTACACACATTAAGGGCTAAGCCATTATCAACAAGGGTTCACTTTAGCCCTGTCCTTTTATATCAAGATATTATTGTGAAAGCTTCATTTTGTTTTTGCACTTCCAAAAGAGGGAGCTCACTTTGGTGGAAAACAATGTTAGCAAATTTATTCCATGAATCGGGGCTGCTATGTTATTCGGTTGCACATTAGAGGGGATAGGAACTTGTTGCAAGGCACTTTGAATCATGTTATGATAGTGAGGGGAGGCTTGAATAAGATACCATAATGAGATCCTAGCAGGAGTATTCTTAAGTTGTTCAACAAGATTGTACTCCTTTTCATTATGTGAAGGAAAATGACAAGGTCCAACAAGATAGGGTTAGACAATAGGAGGGATGTTAAAGGTGTTTTACTTGGTTGCAAATTGTTCCTATTGTTATATGTATGAGAAGCGATATTATGAATTAGTTGCTACAACACATTATTCTTAGGTGGGTAGAGGATAAGTTTGAGTTTTTCTTTGAGTTTGAGGTTTGTGTGAAGGTGGGTAAGGGATTAGAGGATTTCTAGGATGTCCTACAGGGTATGTAGGAGATCTGATAGTTAAGGGGGATCTAATGGACACTTGTGCATTCATAACCTCAGCGGTCTTGATTTGAAGCATTTATAATAAGGGGCAATATAGAATTACCTTTTTACCATTATCTAAGGAAGTCAAAATATTGTCATTTTCTTCCACCATGATATCCTCCCTAAGAGGAGAGTTTTTAGGAGCACTACAAGATAAATGTTCTTGACATTCAAGGATTGGTTCTTCCAAAATGACTTCATCAAAAGTAGGGGGATGATCAATGGTTGAATTGTCTTGCTCAATAAGGGTTTCTCTGGGTGAAAAGGGACAACTAATACTCATGACTTTCATCGATCAAAGTATCTTCTTCATGGAAGCTATGAGAGATTCTATGGGAAGTACAAGTATGATCATTTATGATTTCATTCCTTTGTTCCCTAATGTCTTCCAAACTAGGATAGGTAGGGGAAAGATCATAAAGAGGGTTGTTATAGACCTTAAATATTTGATTATCTAACACCAACACATATTCATCATCATTTACAAAATTATCACAAGAGAGAATGATGTTGGGAGATGCATGTAGACTATTTGAAGTGTTATGTAGGTAGGCTTCAATGATCTCTTGTTGTGTTATGTTATCATCATGATTACCTATAGTTGTCTCCTCTTATTCATCAATGTCTTGTCCACTAAGAGAGGTAAGAGGAGAGAAACAACTAGGACTCTCAAAACTCTCATTGATTGATTCTTGTAACACCAAAATATCTTCTTTGCAAATAGGAGAGATATTATGAGAAGAATGAATATGATCATTAGGATTGTCCAAGGTTGTATTCTCTTTCACTAAAACACTCTCATAGGAAGGGGATATTGAGTTTTTCTTAGCATGCCTAGAAAGGAACTACACTAACATTGTTTGAACAAAAATGAAAAGAACTTCTAACTGTCTCATGCAATGCTTTAATAATGTAAACAATGTATATCCAAAGATGAACAATACTGTTGTCCAATGTATGAAAAAATTTAAGAATGCAAATAATGTGTATCTAAAGATGAAAAGTACCTTTATAAAAATTATGCAAAGCTTTATAAATGTAAACATTGTATATGAAAAGGTAAAAACTACTTTTATCCATATTATGTAAAGTTTCAAAAAAGTAAAAAATTTCAAATTCGATGATGATTGCTACAATTGAAATAATTTCAAAAATGACTACCCTAAATTGATGTTTTTGACCTAGATGCATAAAATAGATGTTCCTAAAACTTTCTAGACTTATAGTATATGTTACTAGCAAGCTTAGGAAGAACAAAAATGAGGTTTTTAATACTGTAAAAGGCGGTTTAAAATCTAGACTATGACTAAATTTCACAAAGGGGAATATGAGTCCCAATTAGGTTTTTTTTTCACAATTTTAAAGAAATTTTAAGTGTTTTCTATGATTTTTAGTTTGTATGAGCTGTAACCTAAGTGAAAATGCATATTTTATATGATTTCAATGATTTGAGATGCAAAAATGCAAGCTATATGCACTTTCACTAATGCAAGATTTCTAAACACTGGAATGCCAATTAACTAATTGAAACCCTAATGCAATGTTAATGAAAGCAAGATCTAGGATGATGATGGAATCCAAATTAGAAAATGAAATCTTCTAAATGCAGGTTCACCAAAATGAAACAATGGAAAATGGGGTATATGCTCTCATATAGTTTAGAACATAGAGCAAAAACCCACTTTCCAATTATCTCATTGAAGGGAAACCCTAGAGATCACAATGCAAAGGAGAAAGAGATCTTGCAATAGGGATTCCCTAAGGTCTGATTGTAAACTGATGGGTTCACCACCAAGTTATGACTTGGATAGAAAAATGAAATACAAGATGAAATGCTTAACCCTAATATGATGTAATCTTTAACTAAATGACCTATAAATGCATGTAAAACAAAACAAAAAGGTGAGATGTCAGAAGTGTGCACTTGGAAACCTGTAGAAGAATGGAATGAGCTCTAGAACACTAAAACATCCTAAAATTTTGGCCTATTGGGACTTATACACCAATCTGGGCATATTAGTCCTAGATCAGGGTTTTTGGTCTAGAACTAGTTTATAGAAAAAGGGTATCTAGAACTGAAAAAATCCTGAAAAATTCCTATAGTGGGACTGATATGCCACTTTTTTCATATCACTCCAATTCAAACTTTTCAAGAAGTCAAAGTTCAGATCTGTAATCCAATCTCTTCTCTTTTCTTCCTATAGACATTGAAAATTGACCACTTTAGTTTGGTCAATTTAGGCCCAATTCAACTAATGTCATATCCTCTATATTAATTGAATAATACACCATTATTTAATTAATATTCATTAGAAAATCCCTTATCCCTTCATCCTAATTTATTTTTTCTATCACATTTAAATCCTAGCCTCAAGTAAATAATTACCTTTTGTAGAACCAAGAACCTAGTCCCTACAAAACACAACAAACAAACACATTAGAGGATTCGAATGCAACTTAAGATCTAGGTTCCCCATAAAATCCATTTAACAATGTTCAAAATAGGGATAAAAGAAAGAATACTATGAAAAAGTGAAGAAACAGATTAATCCTATTAAAAAATGTGCATACTCTTGATCTTATGGGGGAGTTGGTGCCAATTTGATGTGAAAATTGGCCCTTTCCCAACTCCTATGCAAGCTCTTGATGATTTGACGATGATTGATCCACTTTTGTTGAAGATTTAAGTGTGATCCAAGATGAAAAACCTGCATAGCCTACCTAAGAATTGATGAAATGGATGAGAATTGTTATGCTTGAGTATGGATTTGAGTATAGTAAGTTTTCTCAAATTGTGGATGATGAAATGAGGAAAGAAACCTCTTATTTATAGAAAGGAAAGATAGAGAAATCCCAAAAATGAAGCAATGTGGAACTAACTTTCGACCAAAGGAAAAATTTCACTTGTTACGAGATGAATGGATGAAGGATGTGCACATTTTGATGAATGTGCCCATAAATGCATTTAGGTGAAATTTGAAAATAATGAAGTGACATGGAAGAGGGAAAAAGGAAAGACTTATATGCCACTTGGCTCAAGGAAAAATGACTTGTAAGATGAAATAAATTCCTTTTTGGAAGGACTAAGTCCACTTGGAGGGATTTCAAATTTGAAGGAATATTCCTCTTTTATGCCATGTTGAGAGAAAATAGAGATTTAATAAATGAATTAAATCTATTTTCATGTGCAAGTGGAAAAAGCTAGAGGATGGGACATGAATTAAAATTAATTTAATCAAGGGAAAATTAATTTAATGAGGGATTAGATGATGTGATAAATTTGACTTAGATTTATGGGTTAATTTAAATCAAAGATGAAAATAATGTGATTTTAGAGATAGTTAAATAAATGATTTTTTTTTTTATTTAATTAAAGGAGATGAATGTTAGATTAAATAAAATAAGGTTTTACTTTATTTAATGTAATAGGATGACTTTAGAGATTAATTAAATAAAATTGATTTATTTAATTAAATAAAGAAATAGGGTTAATTAGATCGGATTGATTGATTTAATTAACAAGAGAGAATGACTTAATTAAATAAATGATTTATTTAATTAAAGGAGGAAATTTGATGAATTTAATCAAATAAAGGTATTTGATTAAATGGTTAGACTGAAGGATGATTTGGGATGAAAATGGTGTTAGTAATTAGGATCAAATGTGCAATGCCAATGGATACATTTTATGTGTTTATATTTTGCCCCTCTTTGAAGTAGTTTACTTGCTACATTGTTTCAAAGAATAAACTATCGTGATCAAAAACCTTAAAAAAATTTCAATTTCAAAATTTTCCCCACTGCTGCCTCGATGAGAGAAAACATGCCAATATATTTCCCCCCTGAGAGATCAGACAACAATTCTAATTTTTAAGTGATCTCATAAAAAAAGAAGACAAGGTGCCTAACATGTCCAGAAAGGCTCCAGGGTGCCAAAAAATTAGATAAAATACAAAAAAGGTGCAAAAAAGCCTTCAAATGGATGAAAACAAGATCAAGGGTCCAAAACCCTAATAGGATAGCCAAATGGGTTCAAAAAACCCTAATTTTTAGGCTTAAACAGGCCTTGAGGGGCCACTTCCAATTCATTTTTACTTCTAACCTTAAGAGATTTTATAATTTTGAGCTCTGACACCTTGGTGAGATGGCACAATGATATTCCCATGAATGTTTCTAATAGAGTATGGACATATCAGAGGCTTCCTAGCACTGGACCACTAGTGATTCAACTTGTCCCGAGCTTGATTTTAATTTTTCATGTTCATTTAATGCATTAGGAATCTAGGTCTCTAGGAGCGGTGCTATATTGTACCAGTACAAATTTCAAATAGCACTGCTCAGCATGAAACTATACCACCATCGTGAGTAGTGACTTCATGGGGCAATTTGGAGTTTAAGTTCAAATTCCAAACTTAGCCACCTTCATAAAGTGCACCATTGTGGTGTCCTTTAAAACTAGGGTTTCATTTTAAACTAACTTGACATCCCAAACTACGATGCCACGATGTGATTTAAGAGTTTAAAGCTTCCAATAGCGTAGTTTGGAGTTTGCAAAGTACACCACCTTCATAGGCAGTGACGCTGAGGTTGTTTCGGGATGTCGAGACAAACCAGGATCAATATTTTTTGATTAATTTTAACATGGTGACTTTCCTAATGTAGGAGGAGGTGAGAGAGATCTATTCACATGAGCACAGGTCCCGAGAGATTTTTGACCTCTTGAATGATTTATTTGAGCAATAGTAGGAGCACCTATGAGAGATGGGACTTTACTACATCACTTATGCATCGCCCGTGCGGACACACTTGGGCATGATGACGACACTTACTGAGAGGTGGCATAGTGAGACATCCTTGTTCCACCTTCTAAAGGGCGAGGCCATAGTCACACTGGAGGATGTGTGGCTGATCCTGAGATTTCCCATCTATGGTGAGTGGGTTATTTATGATATGGATTCTGAGAGCGAGGCTTGCTACGATGTTATGGGTACTGATCAGATTGTATTCTACGAGGTCCAGATTGAGCTAGAGTTCCAAAGGCCTATTGTATCACCTTACCACTTGGTCATTACAACCATTATTTTAGGTCTCGTCGCACTAGATCAGTGGGGCCAATACTTTAGTCTTGGATGGGGGCTTGCTTGGGAGTAGATGGTTTAGTGATGGAGACTATTTGCATGGGGGCCAGTTTTGCTAGCCTCTCTATACATGGATCTTCATGAGTTTTCTTATCTAAATGGTAGAGCACTTGGGGCAGGGGTTACATTTCTACATGTCTGGGCATGGGAGCACATCTTTGTGCTTCATCTGAGAGTTGTTTAGGTTCCCATGGAGCCATATGATCTAGTTGTCTAGTGATACATAGGGGGTCTTCCTTTCACCCACACTAGGAAACACTTGATTCCTCATTGGAGGAGGGTCCTAGATGATATCTGAGTGTTTACATGACCTTGAACAATTGACATGGTTCGATGATGTACATTAGCTTTTCTTTTCCCACTAGGATAGACTCATGCAGGGGTGAGAGCACATGATGATTGAGAGATAAATTCTAGGTAGTTTGGGGAGCCATAGGATAGGCCTAATGATCAATACGTGGCTTATTTTGTGAGGACCACAAACTAGAGCTCTTGGGGTTGGTTCATACTATCCTAGGAGGTAGTTGATTCTTTTAGATAGCTAGTGTCCAAGCCATGACCATATGACCAGGGATAGGAAGATCCAAGGACTACATAGGCCTATAGAGATTGGCTTAGGCTGCCACTTTGGCTTACAATTCTGAGGACACAATTTTCTCGATGGAGAGCTAGAGGGAAAGGAGTAGGACGGTGTTTAGGGCACGAAGATCAGGATCAGGGAGGTAGTGGGACACCACTAGTGCATTAGGTGCAAGATCATGGACCATGGGATCAACCATGTCAAGATCCACAAGTAGGAGAGAAAAGACAGGATGCCCCTCAGTAAGACCACCATCCAGGACATCAGGATAGGATCTCGACACCACCTAGAGATGGGGATCATGATCAACCACCTGTACAACCACCCCTATATCTAGATCCTAGAGACAGGTAGATTTTGTAGTTGCAGACCCAGGTATAGGCATTGATAGCTAAGAGAGATCAGCTATGGGTAGAGTGGGACTAGGCAGTCGTACAAAGATAGGTTGTAGAGCTACAGGTAGCAGCTGAGATGGGCAGATGGCAATAGCTAGTGAGCATCATTGCATCCTCCTCCTAGAGCACAGTATCACATTGAGAATATAGGGAGGTCATTCAGGAGGCTAATTATTATAGGTTATATTATTACCAGGTTGGGCTGAGGGTAGCTCAAGTACAAAATTTTTCCCAGAGGACAAGGCATAGGTTGACCAAGGAGCATAAAGAGAGATCAAGTGGTGAGGGCAATAGCCAATAGGGCTAGGCCCATTTTGATCAATACATGATTATTTTTGTGCTCGATGGGCTCATTTTTTATAGCCCCATGTGCCATTTTGTACTTATTGACATACATATGTATATTGATCCAATTTTTGTACCATGACAACGTAAATTTTTGATGATATGTGAGATGATTTTTATCCGATGTGATATGTTATGTACTATCTTATTTATGAATTATGGATAGCTTTTTAATTCCTATATGCTATGCAATGATTCTATATTATGATGCCATGATGTTTATGTGATGGATATGCTATGGGATGATGTATGGATGTATTTCTTTTTCAGTACCTTTTTATTATGCATTTTTTATGATGTATGCAAAATGTTATGATGTGCAAATGCTTAGATGAACCAATCTATATCATGCAATGATGGGTGGTAGGATGTAAAGTATCCCCTTTTTTATGTATGATATGCACTTATGATGATGCGATATGATGATGATATTTATGACATAATATAAAGGATACAAATATTTTTTATGACATGGATACTTTGATATATGATACATGATGGTGTAATGGATACTTATATGTGATATGGGATGATTATGCAATGTTATGGTCTAATGAATGCAAATGATGCTATGATATTGTAGATGTTTATAATGCTTATGAGATGATTGCTTTATGTTTATGTGAAATGAATGAAATATAATGATTCATGTGATGCTTAGAATAACCAATCTATATTATGTATAATGGAAATGCAATGTTATGATATGATTTAATGTTTCCTATATGATATGCAATATGCAATATACAATGTGTTGATGGTTTGTGAATGCAGGGTGAATGCAATGATGAGAATGATTGGATTAACTGTCATGGTACCGAGTTAGCATAGAAAACAAGAGATTACAACAAGACATGAGATGATGATGATGATTACTTTCCGAGGAGTTAGGATTTTCAAAGGGCCATTTACCTTATGTTTGATAACACACGTAAGTACAATACATCAAGGTATAAAGAACCAGGATGGTGTTGTACCTAGTGTGTTGGAATTTGACTTGATAATCATATAGGAGTACTCTTGTTCACACTTGACATACAAAACCTTATTCAAAATGTAGTTTAGATATTCCAAACATCTCAGGCCAAGAAATAGAAAAGAAATCCTTCACATGTGGTCAACAAGATATCTAAAACATCCTCCCTACATTTAAACAAAGCACGCATGGAAAAGTTATTTTACAAGAATATCCAACATGCACAATAGATAAAAAGATGATGATCATTGCTCCATTCACATCTCTCTAAATACTTTTGTTCAGACATCATCGATAGGTCCTTGGAATGATTGCAATAGATAAATCAAAAGAGAAAGATAAAGTAAACAAACAAGCTAATGTTCTTCAATACTACTAGCCAAGACTAAACTACGATGATGCCTGATGTTGATGCCCATTGTAGGAAGGATGCATCCTAGGACATGATGATATAAGATGATTTGATATGGGACTACTTTGATGACAGACTATTGACACAAAGAGTTGACCAACTTATTTACATACTAACCTAGACTTGAGACTTTGACATTTTGGTTTTCACTTTCAAATTGCTAGACTTGTTTTCAAAATTTTCACCAAAAGTTGGGGATGATGATTGATTTATTGTGAGTGATGTTTATCGCGGGTGAAGGTGAGATGAGATGGATGGATTTTTTCAACTATTTGGATGTTTTTTGAGTTTTCTGAACTGTTTTGAGGCTATTTTTGGTATTTTCAAGATTTTACAAATGTTTTGATTTTTTGAATTTTCAAATGTTTTGGGGTTTTATGAAATTTTGACCGAGACTAACCTAAAGACCTATCCTAGGGGCCTCAGGGGCTAATCAACAAATTAGCCTTACCTATGTTTTACACACAGAGACCACATAGTTTGACTAACACATACTTGATTATTGATGAGATAAAACAAATGTATGCCAGTTTAATATGGCATACTCCTAAAGGACTAACCTAAATGTCTCAGGGGATGATCAAAGATCAACCTTCCCTACGTTCAAGGATCAGAGACCCATAGTTTGACAAGAAAACTTTTCTTTTACTTTTTGACCTATTTTTGGATTTTTTATATGTTTTGAATGTTTTGGGATTTTGTGATTTTCTGGTTTTTGGATTTTTTGATTTTCTAATGTTTTTGGATTTTCTTATTTTTTTATGTTTTTGGATTTTTTTATTTAGGGACCTCAAGAACATACACAAATCCGATTCGATGAGAACATTCCCCCAACATGATGCAATAGAATACTCCAATAAAGGTGGGACAAACTAAGCTTGGGAATGGGCCAAGTAGTACTAAGAGGGATCATGACATGAACACAGGGCCAAGCTATGATGCAGATGTTGAACAGATGATGGATGAAGATATGGAATGAGATGGAGGATGGAAACATAATGGATAGATGATGCAAAACAAGCCATGAAGATCCTAGTGGATGGAAAGTGCTTATTTACTCAAGGAACATGTTTGCCAGGTTTTCACCAATGTACTTACCCAAAGTGCCACCGAAGTGGTTTTCACTAGAGGACAATTTTTATCTTTACTATTTTTTAATCCTTTTTCTGATTATTTTGGATTTTTTTTTTTTGTCACCAAGACACCTATTTGCCAGGTTTTCATCAAGGTAACCATTTTTTTAGGACATTTTTTGATTTTTTGGTTCTATACTTTGAAGGATTTAGGCATAAAACTTTTTGAGATGGGATCTATTCATAGGCTCCTACAGAGGCTCGCCTTCGTGTGTTGATAACTGATATGCCCCTAACTTGTAGCTCACTGTGATGATAATGGTCCCAACCAGTTGAGTTCAAATTTTCCTTTGCTGTTTGGATTTGGGATGTTCTTCTAATTCTCCTTTAGGACCAATTCTCCAACTTGGAATGTCAGACTCTTGATCTTTTTGTTATAGCTCCTCTTGAGTTAGTTTTGATAGACTTGCAAATGATTTAATGCTTCCATATGTCACTCATCTAATAGCTCCAGTTCATTCAGTCTTGATACTCTATATTCCTCATATGTGATAAGATTTTGTAATGATATTCTTAGTGATGGGAGCTCGATCTCTATGGGAAATATGGCTTCTGATCCATAGACAAGGGAAAATAGGTTGGCGTCGATGGGTGTGTTGATGCTAGTTCGATAGGCCTAGAGGGAGGGATTTAGCTACAGATGCTAGTCACAACCTGCATCATTAACTATCTTTTTAAGGAATTTTAGAATGGTTTTATTGGTGGCTTTTACTTTTCCATTGCCTTGGGGATAGTATGGTGTGGAGAAGCAATGTTGGATTTTGAATTTGTCGCATAGGTCACAGACCTCCTAGTTTTTGAATGGTGTCCCATTATCTTAGATAATGGCTTGTGGGACACTGTAGTAGCATATGAGATAGTTTAGGATGAACTTTTATATCTATTTTCCAATTATGTATGTCATGGGGATGACTTCCACCCACTTGGTGAAGTACTTAGTGGTTGTAATTATAGACATCGAAAATATAATAATTGACATCGTGCATTTGATCCTGACTTACTAACATCGTTCTTCCTAAATCATCCCTCAGTCTAACCATTTAATCAAATCCCCCTATCTAATTAAATTCATCAATATTCATCTCTTAATTAAATAAATCATTTTATCGGATTAAGTCAATTCCTTATGTTAATTAAATCAACCCATTTGATCTAATTATCCCTATTTAATTAAATAATCAATTTATTTGATTAAAACTCTAATGTTCATCCATTAAATTAAATAAATTAAGACCTTATTTGATTTAATCTAACACCATCCCTTTTAATTAAATAAATCAAATATTTATTTAATTAACCTATTATCATATTCCTCTCTTATCTGATTTAAATAAATCAACAAATCTAAATT
The DNA here is from genome assembly GCA_007258455.2 of Sequoia sempervirens. Taxonomy (NCBI): domain Eukaryota; kingdom Viridiplantae; phylum Streptophyta; class Pinopsida; order Cupressales; family Cupressaceae; genus Sequoia; species Sequoia sempervirens. The sequence continues at coordinate 7,273,281 of VDFB02109042.1, forward strand.
AAATAAGTCACATCATCTAATCTCTTGTTAAATTAATTAACCCTTGATTAATTTAATCCAATCTCATGTCAAATCCTCTAGATTTTGCAACTTGCACAATTAAATCATTTATTTGATTTAATAATTCTCTATTTACTTTCAAAATGGCATCAAAAAGGGAATATTCCTTCAAGTTTGAAATCTCCCCCCAAAATGACTTGTCCTTCCAACAAAGCATTTAAAACTCTTACATTGTCTCTTACATGTCCCCCACTAAGCATTAACTCCCAATTCAAATTTCAAATTTCTCCCCTCTTGGGCACATTTCCCAAATCTTGCACACCCATAATCCATTCATAGCTTGACAAGTGGCACCTTATCATTGGATGAATGTTAGTACCACATTGCTCAAATTTTGGCATTCATCCATCGTGAAATCCTATAAATGAAGAGTTCATCTCCTCATTTGGGCATCCACCAACATTGCAAAGTTACCATGCTTAAATGCTTATCCATCCTCATTCACAAATCTTGAGTTCTTAGCTAGGTTATGACAGATTTTTAGCTTGGCACTCTCACATTCATCATCAAAGTGGATCAACATACTTCAACAGTCATCAACTTGCATCTTAGGGATTGAGAAAAGGCCAATTTTCACATGAAATTGGCACCAATTCCCCCATGGGAACAAGAGTTTTCTATTTAAATTAGGATTTCATCTTTGGTTTATCATTTTATTGTGTTTTTGCATATTTCCATTCCTAGTTTGAATTGTAAATGGATTCCATGGGGAATCTTTGTTTGTGTTTGCAATATCTAACTTAGGGTGTTTAAACTCTTTGTTTTGCAGGTATATCCAAACAGGGGTTCACAGTAATGATAAAATTATGGCCACTAGATGAGGTGGGAGTGATTTTTCCAATAAGATCCAACCCCCACTGTGAAAGGGGCCATGGTGTGACAATTAGATGGAGGTCTTGAGTTGAAGCATGGATGTGGTCCCCATGCTGCTAGTATTGTAGACACCTTTTGACATAGTCATGTGCTTCTCTTTCCATTGTAGGCTAATAATACCTCGTCCTTAGCAATTTCTTGGCCAAGGTCATTTTGCTCAAGTGTGAATGAAAAATATCATTATGTACCTTAGTTAAGACAGTCAATGCCTCCTCAACATTTAGGAAACGTAATAAGGTTCCTTCTATGCTCTTACAGTAAAGGGTGTTTCCTAGGATGACAAACCAAGATGCTTTCTTGAAAAAAGTTCTTTTTAGGCTTGAGGGTAAGTCAACAGGTAGGACCCCTATTGGAAAGTAGGTATAAATTTCATGGTACTAGGGATCACTGGGACCAATGATTTTACCCACATATTTTGACTTTGGTACCTTGAATGTGGGCACAAGAAGCTTCTCTACAAAGAATTCATGTTTTGGGGCATTGCGAGGGATATCTAGTAAAGATCTAATTGTTTCCATGGCATCTGCTACTCTATTGTTTGCTCCGGGAATCTATTCAAATGAATGATTCTTTGAGGCTCTTTACTAATTTTTTGTATGGAGTCAATTTATCATCCTTTTTTTGGTATGGGTATGTGCAGGATCATGATGGGCCAAAAAGTGGCAATATGATGGGTTTTTGTAGGGTATGTGGCTGATGACCTTTTTTTACCCAAAATTGATGAAACAAAAAGGGTTTTTAGAGGAGATTCTTAGATTTCCACTAATATAAATTATGCTTTACTTTGAATTTAATAAATAATAATTATTTATTTTCTATTTAAATTACAACTAAAGTCCTGATTGATAGGTTGATTGAAAATCATCTATAACTTTCAAACAGTATCACATTTTTTCAATCTAAAACATGCATCACATTCTATGCTTCCAATACTATAGGATTAAAAAAAAAAGAAATAAATTTCATGAAGTTTTGACCAAGTTAAGGTGGTTAGACATATGAGTTTTTTTTTAAAAAAATTTGTAATAAAAAATTCACAATTAATTATTTACTTAAAAAAAAATTACAAAAAATATGCATCACATCGGGACATGAGTCCTCTACTTATATATAAAATATTATCATTTTATTGTGGTTAGGGTGGTCAAGCAGATACCCACTTCTTATTTTTTCCCTAAAATTTAAGTACCTCTGCATAATTTTTAAATTTTCACCAATAGATTTTTTTTAAATAAACCTAGTAGTTTAGAAACTACATTCAATTTGCTACAAATTCTATTCTTACATATTTTTGAAATAATATAGATAACTTATTCAAATTTTTACGTCAAGTTGCCTAACTCTATTTTTTTTTTTTTGCCACTTAAGGGCCTATTTTTTTCATGATGATCCTGCATATACCCGTACTCATCATTCACTTCATTGATTATCAAGTGGGAGTCTCCATATATTCTGAGGGCCATGATGTACCTATATGTGTATAAAATTGGTCATGTCTAATTAATCCTGACACTTAATTAAATATTTATTATTTAATTAATTTTCTAAAGTCTTCTATAATGTAATTAAATTTAATCAATTTAATTATATTGTTCATTCATTTTATTCTCCCACTATAATCGAATAAATTTATTTTATTTGATTATTTCACATATCTACTTGATTAATTAAATAAATACATTTTATTTATTTAAATTAATTATCATCTTTTTGAATTTAATTAAATCTTTTGTTTTAATTAAATTTAAATATTTATTTTCTTCTATTTAAAACTTTCTTCTAATTAATTAAATATTTTATTTAATTAATTTCATACACATGTTATTTCTTCAAATTTATTTTATTTAATTAAAGATCTTCTGCTTTCTTCAAATCATAATTAGATATTCCATTTAATTATGAAATCTTCCAATTTCCTCGAAATCTTAATTATTTAATTAAGAAAAATCAACATGCACTCATAAATAAATAATTGAATTGGATAATTTATTATTTATCTTCTTAATATCTTTTCATTATCTTCTAAAAAAGATGATTTTTTTATCATCTCATCTTATCTCTTTCAGGGAAATAGAAAAATCCCGCTTTATTCGTTTTCTTCTGTTTTTCCCTTTAGTCTCATCCATCTTCGACCATTCGATCTATCAGGAATTATCACATCTGTTGACCAACTCAGCCAATCAAAATCCTCAAAAAACTCTATAAATACATGTGTAAATCCAAGCATTGGTTAGACACATAGACACAAACATTCATACACAATCACGCTTATGCATTTGCATCTTTAACATTCTAGCAATAATCTTATCATATCTTAGCAATAATCTTGCATTTTATTTAATATGTATTTCAGTTTAAATCTCATTCTCTAGTAGTTCATTTCATTGAGCTTGGCATACTAAATTTGAGAGCAACTTGAATCAACGAAACATTGGAGATAGGGAACAATAAAATGACTTCGGAGGAGCTGCAATGAGAGTTTGATTATTTTCCTTATAGTTTATTTTGATATAAAGTTTTATTGAATGTGTTTTAATTCTTTATAATTGACATATTTTCATACACATAGTACCACTACACTGCTATTTTGAGACCTATGGTTAAAGCCTCATATTCAACAATGTTGTTGGTACAGGTGAATGCCAACTTCTAGGATCTAGGTATATAGTCCTCCTATGGGGTGATGAAGAACACATCGGCTCCTGATCCATGTTGTGTATATGAACCATCAAAGTAGAGTTTCCAATGGTCAGCTATGCTGAGATTGAAGATGGATTCGTCTGGGAACTCTAATGTGAGTGGATTCTCTGAATATATGGGTGCTTCTACAAGATGATCTGCTATCACCTGGCCTTTGATTGCTTTATGTTCCACATACTTGATGTCATATTCATATAGAGTCATGACCGACTTGGCCATCCTTCATGTGAGCATTTCCTTGGAAAGTAGATAATTTGGTGGGTCGATCTTGGCGATGAGTTTGATTTTGTGTGCCAACATGTAGTGTCTGAATTTATGTGAAGCAAACACTACTGCTAGAGAATATTTTTTGATGAATGAGTAGTTTAACTCATGCCTGACCATTGTGTGGCTGATGTAATAGTTGGCCCTCTCTTTCCCATTTTCATCATGCTAAGCTCGGAGAGCATCGAGGGCAGATGTTATTGTTAACACATAAAGGATGAGTGGATTTCGTAGGATCAGTGGAATGAGGACTAGAGGTGTGAGCAGATATTCTTTGATTTTGTTGAAGGCTTCCTCACACTTGTCATCCCACTTGTATGATACCCCCTTGTGGATTAGGTGAGAGCAAGGGATTTTCTTGTCTACCAGTTGTGCTATGAATTTGTGGATGGATTGACGCTTGCCTTGGAGGCCTCTCAACTATTTCAATGTTTTGGGTGCTTCCATCTTGAGGATTGCTTTTACCTTTATAGGATCTATTTCAATACCCCTCAGTGACATGATGTATGCTAGTAGCTTTCCTAATTGTATGCCGAAGACTCAATTCTTTGGATTGAGTCTAACTTTATATTCCTCCATCCTGTCAAAAATAGCACTCAAGGTTGTTATGTGATCTCTCCTCTTTCTAGAGTTTGCTAGTATGTCGTCAACGTAATCTTCGATAGTTTTGTGGATCATGTCATGAAATATTAACGTCAAGGATCTTTGGTAATTGGACCCAACATTCTTCAAGCCGAATGCCATCATGTTCTAGAAGTAGGTCCCCCATGTACAAGTGAAGGCCATTTTTTGTTGGTCTTCTTTAGCAATCATTATTTGGTTATACCCAAAGAAATTGTCCATTAGAGAAAGAACTTCATGTCCCGCTATCATGTCCACTATCATGTCAATGTTAGGTAATGGGAAATAATCTTTTAGACATGCTTTGTTTAGGTCTCTAAAATTCATCCAGATTTGGATGGCGCCATCAGGTTTTGAAATAGGAACCCGATTTGACACCCAATCTAGGTAGTCAATTGGTCATATAAATCTTACATCAAGTAGCTTCTTTAATTCCATCTTGAATAGTAGGGAAATCTGAGGATGCAATTTTCTATATTTTTGTCTGATAGGATTTTTCCTTAGGGTAGACTGCTAGATGATGGACCAAAATCTTTGGATCAAGCTCGGGCATGTCCATATAGCTCAATGAAAAATTAACTTGTCTCTCTCTTAAGAAGGCTGCTAGGAGTTCTTGTTCCTCTGATAGTAATGACTCAACATGGAATGTAATGCATGGGGTCTCCTCTATTCCCAAGTTGACCGGGTTGCATTTTTTGGCTAGCACCGCTAATTTTTCCTCGTGTAGAGCTCTAAGAGGAAGATTGAATCCCCCATCCTTGGGAACCTCTAAGAGGTTTTCACTATTGGATGTGTCCTTTCTTTTTACTATTTTTGGGTCGGAGAGTGCCATGGTGTGCTTTTCATTCAAGGTCCTAGAGATTATTCTCAATTTTTCACTTTTGTGACTGAGGGATTCAATCATTTCCCCATAATATGCATGTGTTTCTAGCTCAATGATAAATATTGCTTTATGATCCTCACATGTGATATTATCCTACAGTCCCATGAATTCTGAGAGTGCCTCATCATTTTTGAATGTGTCAAGAATTGGTGGTCCTCATTGGTCGTGATCGATGAGTTGGGGGTAGACTAGCTTTATCTCATGTGATTGGTTTTCAAACTCATAGGATAGGGTATTGATCATAAAGAGGTTAGAGTCTTCAAATAGTGAGGGTATACCTCTCTCAGGTTCATCATCCTCACTACTACACACCTCAGGGATGTCAAAGATGAAATTGTCTAAGGGCAGACTGGTGGATAAAGGTAATTATAGGGTGGATACCATTTACTAAGGAGTTTTGACTTTCTTAACTGGTGGATTTCAGCCACATATGGTTATACTCAGAGGGGTACATCCAAATCCAAGATTTTTCATTCATGTCTTAGGAATAATGGTTATTAGAAGCCCATTGTCATTTTTCCCCAATTTTTGGTTTCTATCATAGCACATTGTGAGCGTCATTTGCAAGTCTTTGCTACTATTGTCCATAGGTAAATTAGCTACCAGTTTATTGTCTTGATACAAGAGGTGGGATAAGTCCTCCTCTATTACTTCTCAATTGAGATCCCCCCAAATTTTGAAGTTTTTATATCCTTCAGTGGATGTTTGGGATGTGGAGGCTTCATTTGATTGCAGTCGTCCTCATGATTTGGGAGATTGTAGTAACTCCTACCACAAAAGAATTTTTGGAAATTTTATAGTTTCCACAACCATTTTCCTGGATGATGACTTTGATATCATATATGGTGGGGATGATAGGAGTGGTAGGTGTCTCTTTCACATAAGTCAAAGCGAGAGTAGTTGGATCAATGTATGGGGTTGATGGACCTTCAAATGTCATTTTTAGGAACTTGAGGGACTTTATAATATTTTTTCTCTAGGTTCTTCTAGTAAGAGAATGGTTCAGGATCCCCATGGATGGTGACATCTTATCCTTCATATGTGAGTTTGACACATTTATGGAAGGTTGATGCTACTACTTGCATTACATGGATACATAGATGTCCTAGGAGAATGTTATAAGGTAGATCAAGGTCAAGGAACCGATAGGTGGTTTTCATGATTGTTAGCCCTACTTGAATAGGGAGTTGAATTTTTCCTTGGGATACTATTTCTTGATCATCATATGCCTTGATTGTGATGCCCTTACCTTTGTTGATGGAATTCTCAAAGATTTTTAGTTTCTTAATGAGCTTGAGGAAAAAATAATTTAAGCTTGCACCTCCATCCACCAAGACTCTCTTCACTTTGCTTTTATGCACTAGGACCTCCAAATGGAGTTAACGATTGTGAGATTGTTGGGCGGGAAAATCTTGGTCAAAGAATGTAAGGAGATTCATAGTAATGATGTTTCCGACCATAGCTTGGAATTGTTCTGCATCAAAATCTGTGGGGATGGTGGATGAAGCCAATGGTTCCTCAAGGATTTTCTTGTGGGCAGATGAAATTTTTAGCGACTCCATGATGGAGATTTGTGTTGGGGTTCTTTTTAGTTGATCAAGAAAATTATAGCCATTGGGAAGAGATCTTTAGTTGGAATGGGGTGCTCTGTTTGGCTAAGATGGCCCTGCAATGGTAATTTTCCCACCTCTTGTAGTGATTCCACAATTAGCATGGGCTCCCTTGATGGTGATAGTATTGCAATATTCATCCAAGGATGTGATGACATGATTATATGCATGATTCACTCTCTTAAAGGTTCCCTTTCCCTTATTTTTGTTATTGTTACCTTTATTATGATTGGGCATCAAATTCATGTAGATTTTGAGGTTCTGATTTCCCGTTGGCTACTCCACATTTATGATTTTTTGATCAATGAGGTCTTGGATTAGGTTTTTTAACCTCATGCAATTATTAGTGGTATTCCCTTTGATTTTTTGAAAGTTGCAGAGCTAGTTTTTGTTGTACCAAGGTGGTTTCACATCTGGTTCCTAGTAATTCTCATAGGTGTGAGCCTTGATGAGGTTTTTGTTTATTAATTTCTTCATGATGACCTTGAGTGGTTCCCCATGGGTAGTGTACTTCCACTTGGGGGAGTTTTTGTTTCACTCAGGTGGTCCCCTTTCATCATTTACGTTGTTGATCTCTTGATTATTCAATTGTTGTGTTGCTGCATTAGCTTGATGATTGTTTTGATGGTGATTTTGGGGTTGTTGTTGGGGTGCGGTTGTGTTTTTTTGAGGACTGTTGATGACAACTTTGACGTCAACAACACTATCATTGGTAATGTTTTAGTTCTTTTCCCATGTGCAAGGTTTGTCATTATAATTAGTGGATGGGTGATTTTTTTATGTTCAGGATATGCAGGTGATCCTCCTTGTGACATAAGGGCTCATTCAATGTTAAGTGCCTTAGAGATCAATTGGTCATATGTGGTGATCCCTTGCACCTTGATATGGAATGCCAAGGTTCCCTCAAGATTTGAAATGATGGTGCAAATTTGTTGTTCTTTAGGCATGGCTGATTTTCTTTGATTCGATTTCAATCACCATCATTGTAGGAATGAAGCAAATGATTCATTCTTTCCTTGTTTCAGAGCTGATAGTTCCTCTAGACTAACATCCATTTTGATATTGAATGTGTAAATTTTGATGAATGCATCCACTATTTCTTGGAACTTTTTTATGCCAGGAGGAAAGCAAGAGAACCACTCCATGGCTTGGCCAGCTAAACTTCTAGGAAACAACCAAATTAGATAGGTATATCATCTTATGTGACTTCCATGCAACGAACCTAGAATTCGTTGATGTGATCTTTAGGGTTTCTTGTCCCATGGTAATTGTCAAATTTGGAGATTTCAAATCCCTTTGGGAATGGTTTCATTACCAAAATCTTGTCAAATGGATAAGGACACAAGTTGTTGATTATTTTTCGTGGTTCTCCCTAATTGAAGATCAACTTCTTGTTGTGAGAGTAAATTGATTTGTGTTGTGACATTGTTTTGTGGATCAAGGGGTGAGATGAAGTTGTTCTACGGTGGTTTGATTGTTAGCAGGATGGGTGGGTTGATTGGTGCTTGGACATTTTGTTGCGTCAAGTATGTTTGCAATTGCTACTCTACCAACAATGATTGTTGTTGGTCCTATTACTGATGCGCTAATATTGCATGTTGCTAAGCTTGCCATTGTTGTTGCACCAACAACACTTGTTGTTGGGCTGCTAATCGATCTATTTCTTATTGTTCTTGGTATTGCTTCAGCACTTGCTGATATGCTTTTTGTTGGGATGCTTGTTGCTCTATGAGGTATTGTGCTTGCATATGTGCTTTCTCTTGTGCTTGAGTGTGTGCTTGTGCTTGTTGGGCTTGGTATTGGACTTGAGCTTGCACTTGTGCCTAAGCCTAGTCTTGTGCTTGTTGGGAAGCTTGCGCAACCTGTGCAACTTGTGCAACTTGTGAAGCCTATGTTTCTTGGGTGGCTTGGGCTACTTGTTGTAAGGCTTGGTATTGTGCACCTTGTTGTTCTTATTGCACTTGTTGTGCAGCTTGGGTGGCTTGTGCTACTTGCTAAGCACATAACCGTGCAACTTGTCATTTTTAGATTTTTTGGAGTGCCTTCTAGTAGGAAGCTTGCTGAGCGGCTTGCAATGCAATGCTATATTGGTATGATGTGTTTGGATTGGGTGGTGGTGGTGGTGGAGGTGGGTTCAAAATGGTGCTTGTTGTGGTGATGATAGGCACCGTCTTATTGATGTTTTGAATTTGAGTGGTGGATGGTGCAATCAATATGCTTGGTCCTTGTGAGACCATGTTTTGAGGGATGGTTGATGATATGGTGGTTCCTTGTGTTATGGGTATGGTTACCATATGTTGTTGCGATGTCGATGGAAAGATGGGAGGATTTAGTATTATGTTTTTATTGATGATTGGTAGGTTGATTTGATTTTGTTGATTGATATTTGGTAAAGGGGGAAGCCCTAAACTCAGACGTGGTGTGGATATTGGTGGAAGTGGTAGAAATGTGAGTGGAATACTTCCTTGGGGGAATGATGAAGATGTAGGATAAAAGATGCCCCCTAGTCCAAATAAGTTACCCTCTCCTTGTGAGGTTATGGGGAGAGAGGTTTGGGGTGTTGCACAAAATGATGATGATGGATCATTTGGATTATGAAAGGTGAGAGGGACATATGGATGTGATGGATTTTGTGGGATGGATTACCCCAAGATGGTGTTTACATCCAAATCTTGATTTTTTATGAGGTGATGTGTTTGTAAAGCATTAAGAAATACACTTCCCTTGTTAATAATGGGTTGGGTTGGACCAATAGATGATGTAATTTGTGGGATGTTTTGAGTGATAGTTTGGATTGGGGTTGTAGATGAAATTGGGGGCATGGATGAAATTGGAGGCATGACCCCAAAAGATGGTTCCACAATGGTACTCACATCAAAATTAGAAAGGAGTTTATCCCCTTGCTTTTCTAATTCAAGCATGTATAGTGAGGGATTGAGTCTCATCATGATGTTGATAATTTTATGATTCTCAAGATTTTGGACCATCTCAGTTATTTCCTCTTGTGACATCCCAAAGGGGCTATTGGTAAGATCCTCCACTTGACCTTCCTCTTGTAGATTTTGTGATGATTAAGGAAAGTTAGTTAGAGGATTTCTTAATCTAATGGGATTCATTTCAGAATTGGTTTGACTTAGGTAACTTGAAGTGGATGTTTCTTTGTTGGCTTCCATGTTCCTCTTGTGTTGAGATCTAGTTTGCACCATAAAATAGGGATCAATTTTCAAGAATGTGGGAGATGAATCTCTAATTCTTTGGATTGATCTGACTTTAGGTAAGAAAATTTATGATGTTTAAGGATCAAAGGTGTGATGATGAAATGTGTAAAATGTGGATGACGTGGATGTTTGAACTCTTAGAAGGTCTTGAGGGGATGCTAGACTTTTGGGACTTCCTAGATTCTTGGATTTGTTTTGGATTTTGATTTTGGATTCTTGGAATTTTTGGATTGACCTTGATTTAATTTTGGATAATGAAAAAATGGATCCCAAGATGTTGGATGTTATCTATGGGATAAACTTTCTCACAAAATAATAATTTGACTAAGTGTAGGGAGAAGGATGCATCTACCCACACCTATCCAAACTAGATGATAATTCAACTAAGAATGTGGAGAAGGATGCATCTACATATACCTAGTTAATCAAGATGATTTGATAATTTTGACTAAGAACATGAAGAAGAATGCATCTACATATACCTAGCCAAATATGATTTGATGTTTTGATTCAAGTATTTCAAGGATTTTGATTTAATGATTTTGATTTTCCAAAAAGTATAGCATGAAGGATGTTATCAATATTTTCAAGAGTTGGTGAGATGATTTTGATGTTTGAAAGATTGATGAATGTTTTTATTTTGATCCTATGTGTGCCTAAAAAGACTCTTGTTTACAAGACCTCAGTTTTGAAGAACATGCTTTATTGTAAAAAAGGTATTCAAATTCCCAAAAAAGATTTGGATTTTGTTGAAAAAAGAACTCATACAAATTGGGATTGCTTCTTGAATATCTTCTATAAAAGTTGAAAAGTAATCTTCATTTGATTTCGTAAAGTGTTGAGAGATGATTTTGGTGTTCTTTTGGACTAAAAGATCTTGACTTTGGTTTCTGGATTTTGATCTTGCATGAAATCATTTGAGACACATGTGTGGGGTTCAATTGTTCTTAGCTTTGCTTAGTGATTTATTTTTACTACAAGCACTTCTTGATTAGCTTTTGAAACTAGATGTCCAATGTCTTAACTTCTTCTCATTCCACAAACTACATTATGTGGAACTTTGATGAAATCAAGGAAAAAGTTACCTATTGTTGACTTTAGTAAGTAAATTGAGATATACACCCAAGTGTTTAGAAATATCTAAGGATAGAATCCCAAGGGGAAGCAATAACACATGAATTTTGTCAATGGTATTTTCTTCCTAAAGGATTTGATGTTTGATGACCATGTTGAATGTTTGTTTCTAAATTTTTATGAACAAGCAAAGTGTTTTGTAACCAGGAACAAGTACAACCCTATGGCTATGAAAGATTGTATTTGTTGAGTCCCCACTTAGACAAGTCCAACTATGCTTATTTTTAGCGAATGGTTAGATGCTTGACCCCACTAGATCCCCTCCATGACACTCTCTTATATAGGGCAGCCAATCATCAACACCCATGAAACTCCCATGGCATACTTTCCATTCCAACTAAAAATTATAAAAGTGTGGGGCAGCTTCAAAATGACTGTTCCTACACCAACAAATAGATAGGGATTTTTTTCTTTTATAAACAAGGGTTTTAATTCATAATTTCCATTCATAGGGATTGGACCATGTGGTGAGAAACCATTACTGCTCTTCTCATTGGGACCAACCATGTGATACTGGCCTTTGTTCTAGTACCCACTTTTATATACCTATTGGAAATACACTTGGATTTAGTGTGTTGCCGGTTGGGTCATTCCATTGGGTGAGTACTTTTTTCCCAAGGCAAGCCCTCCAAGATAAATAAAAGCGAGCAAACATCTCCCTAGTTTGATCAATCTTTGTTGAGAAAAAAAGAGAGAACACATGCAATATGTTCCACTCATACTCCCAAGATGTGTTCAATTTTAATCCCAAAATGAAAGTGGAGACAATTACTTTACCCAACTTAAGACCACCAAAAAGTATTTTGATTCTCAAGATCGCCATGAGGTGCAAGAGAAGTGCATGTATGTCTTTACAATGGTATTACTTTGAGTAAGCAATTACAAAACAAAGAAACACTTGTTCATTTTAAACCCACGAAGCAATAATGACTTCATTTTAAGCACCAAAGGAAATGTGAAAATTTCCTTGTTCAATTGTTAATCCTCAAACCAAATCTAGTGAGTTTGTCCTAAAGTCCTTTTTAAGCCCTTTGTAACAAAAATTGAAATATTCTTTTTAGAGAAAAAAAACCTAAAAGAAATTTAGTATGTCCTAATCACATGAAGGATAATTTAAGAGAAATTGTGAATTCTCTAAGAGTGTTAAACAAACACTAAAGTGTTCAAAAACACTTGGTATCATAAGAGAGTGATGTCATCATGCCTCTTTTCTCCTTCACTTTTGATCAACCCAACCTACAAGAAAACCAATTAAATTTTCAAAATAGAAGTCAAGAAAGTATGTAATAACCCAAATGATCAGAATTGAAAAAGGCACATGTCATAAAAATTTAGACTTCACTTTTTTCCTTTACTCCAGCGGTGGAACCTACATAGGCAGTGTAGTTTGAAGCTATCCAATGGTGCTATATGGTGCCGCTTGTCAGTCAAAATCATTCTACAGCAAGGATAGAGAGGGTGATGGTGTGACTATTTAGCCCAACGATGTAGCTTGGAATTTGAAAATTCCAGTGGGTGAAAATAAGACCAATGATAGTTTAGAATTTAGAATTCTAGGCAAGAAACATAGAGCATCATTGTTTGGAGTTTGAAGTGGCGATATATGGTGATGCTAGAGTTCCAATAGTTCTATATTGCAACGTTGGTCTGCTAGCGGTGGAGTTCCCTATAGACACAAAATAGAGAAAACAACAAAAAAATTTTGATAAAAAATGTGATTAGAAAATGAGATTAGTTCTCCTTCTAGTGCCAAAATGTAGAACCAAGATCCTAGTCCCTACAAAACACAACAAACAAACACATTATAGGATTCAAATTCAAGTTAAGATCTAAGTTCCCCATAAAATTCATTTAACAATGTTCAAAATAGGAATGAAAGCATGAATACAATGAAAAAGTGAAGAAATAGATTAATCCTATTAAAAAACATGCAAACTCTTGATCTTATGGGGGAGTTGGTGCCAATTTGATGTGGAAATTGGCCCTTTCCCAACTCCTATGCAAGCTTTTCATGATTTGATGATGATTGATCCACTTTTGTTAGATATTCAAGTGTGGTCCAAGATGAAAAACCTGCATAACCTAGCTAAGACTTGATGAAATGAATGATAATTGCTATGCTTGAGTATGGATTTGAGTATAGTAAGTTTGCTCAAATTGTGGATGATGAAATGAGGAAAGAAACCTCTTATTTATAGAAAAGAAAGAGAAATTCCCAAAATGAAGAAATATGGGACTAACTTTCAACCAATGGAAAGATGCCACTTGTCAAGAGATGAATGGATGGAGGATGTGCACATTTTGATGAAGGTGCCCATAAATGTATTTAGGTGAAATTTTAAAATAATGAAATGACATCGAAGAGGGAAAAAGGAATGAGTTAAATGCCACTTGGCTCAAGGAAAAAAGACTTGTAAGATGAAATAAATGTCTTGTTGGAAGGACTAAGTCCACTTGGAGGGATTTAAAATTTGAAGGAATATTCCTCTTTTATGCCATGTTGAGAGAAAAATTTAGATATTTAATAAATGAATTAAATTTATTTTCATGTGAAAGTGGCAAAAGCTAGAGGATGGGACATGGATTAGAATTAAATTAATCAAGTGTCAATTAATTTAATGAGGGATTAGATGATGTGACAAATTTAACTTAGATTTATGGGTTAATTTAAATCAGAGATGAGAAGAATGTGATTTTAGAGATAGTTAAATAAATGGTTTTTGATTTATTTAATTAAAGGAGATGAATGTTAGATTAAATCAAATAATGTTTTAATTTATTTAATTTAATATGATGAATTTAGAGATTAATTAAATAAAATGGATTTATTTAATTAAATAAAGAAATAGGGTTAATTAGATCAGATTGATTGATTTAATTAATAAGAGAGAATGACTTAATCAAATAAATGATTTATTTAATTAAGGGATAAAATTTGATGAATTTAATCAAATAAACGTATTTGATTAAATGGTTAGATCGAGGGATGATTTGGAATGAAAATGGTGTTAGTAATTGGGATCAGATATGCAATGTCAATCGATACATTTTACATGTCTACACCTTTAATTATTTACTCCGATCTATTATCCCTTTTCCTCTAAAGAATGAAATAAATAATATATTCATTTAATTCCTCTCATGTTACATCCTCGCTAACCTTTTTCTAATCCTGATTAATTTCCATAATCCTAGATTAGGGATGTACACTTTCCTAGTCCTTGATTAGGGAGGTGTCGCATCCTCCATAAAATGAAAGTCGATCATTAATCCTCATTTCCCACCTAATCATTTGCCTAATCCCTCACTTACACAACCAAATCATTGATTATCTATCCTAACCTACCCCTTTGGTCAACTCTCCCCATACCCCAAGGAATTTTTAATTCCTTTTTGTCTTCCCAAGGTCCTTTTGAGGAATTTTTAATTCCTCTCCCATCTCCTAGGGAATATTGAATTCCTTTTATCCTTTCCATGCACATTAGAAAAAGAAATTTTTAATTCCTTTGGTCAACTCTTTATCTCAACCCTTGATCTTCCTCCCCATTTCAATCTCCAGCATCCATTCCATCTCCCTTGGTCAAATTACTAAGACTTAGCCATTTTTTGTATTCTAAAGCATTCAATCATTCTCAACCACAACCTACCACATTCAACCTCCATAGCCAATTTTTCATCCCCAATCATCTATCTTCATCTTGCATCCTTATTCACATCAAAAAATCAAGCAAAATCAGGTCATTATGTTGCCAAAATCATCATCAAGCACACTACATCTACCATCAACAAGGGAGAATATCATTTTATTTTCATTTTCAAGTCTGAGTTTCACCTATAGCCCAATATTGAGTGTTTTCTTTGGTTTTTATCTCTTGCTTGAGTTTATTTCTTGCATTTTAGATGGTGTAAAAACATCACACACATTTCTAGCATGCCTGGTGGGAATCACAATATAGGTTTGCTTTCACATTTTTTTGTTTCACATTTTGTAGGTTGAAATTTCACGCACAGAAGCAAATCTACCCTCGACAAGTGAATCCACCACACACTGGGGAAAATATTTATTAACACAGGAAAACATGTATACAACTTTCCTCTAGAGGGGAAAACTTGTGGCTATTGATCCAAACAAACATTTTCAAGGGAGAATCCACTTGTTGAAGAGGCGAGTGCACACTCACCCATCAACAGAAAAGGTGATCCTATGCTCAATCGTCCTAGACCTAACTTATAGAGATGGATCCACTCCCTAAAAGGGTGATTGTGCTTGTGTCCCTACTCCACATAAGTGAATTCACTCCCACCTCTTCCCAGATAGGAAAACCTACTCACTCGATGGGCAAACCCACTCCCACCTCTTTCCTTATAGGAGAAATTGCAAACAAGTGAACATATGACCTGAATAGGAATTACGCTTGGTATAGAGGTGAATCTGCTCCTATACATAGAGGTGAACTTACAATCTAGAGGGGTGAATCTAGAACCTTCTTGGGTGAATCTTCCACATATAGGGGAAAATATACATAGTCTACAGAAGGTATAAAAATCATAGTTTTCAAACACTTTATAGTTTCCTTTTAAAAAAAAAAATTCTCTAGCAGCTTCACCCCTGAACCCCTTCCATGAGGGATTAGACAATTCCCCTACACCCCCTTTTCACTAGGTTAGGTGTTTCCCCCTTGGGCTAACAATAATCTATATTTCATCATTTATCTTCGCCTCTAATCATCTTTTTGCACAAATTTTCCTTGCTTGTCCAAGACCAAAGTATTAAAACTACTAATTTATCTTCTATAGGATGATCGGTCAAAGACCCCTAGATTAGCTCTGTATGTTGTCTATTTTTTATACTAATCTAGGCACATGTAGAATAATTAAAGGGTCAATTTACATTGATTGTTGTTCTTGGGAGTAGCTTGTTGATGTATCCACTCCCCTTGCACCTTTCAGTGATCCTGGGTGATGAGAAATCATAGTTTTTTCTAGTCTAGTCCAGTCTACCTAGGAGGTGTTAATGCATCTAAGCTCTCCCCTTACGCTACGTGCGAGCTTGGGGACCAGCTGAAGTGTCTAGTATATTATTCCCTTAGTGGGACCTTCCTGGGATTTCATCACTTGGGGGAAAACCCCAACCACATGTTATTGGTGGGGTATATAAAGGGGGAGAACTAAAGTTGTACCCCAATCCATTCACGTTGTGTCTAAAGCGTTGAAGCTAGGGTGATACCTAGATAAGATGTGTAGGGTAAGTACAAGTTTCCAGTACCTCACCAGGGCTCCCAATCCATGCTTGTGATGGGTTGGTGTTCACATTTTTGCCTCACGTACCTTAGCGTATAACAAGGATGCATGAGATAGCCTTGTTCAACCTAGATAGAGATCTGTGTTTTAGTCATGGCTTGGTGTAGTGTAGGTGATGTGCACCATACCCCAAAGTTACTCCCCATGTACTCCCTTGAGTTGAGATAGAAATCCTCATGGTGGAATATGATATTCTTGAAGAGAGAGTGAGAAGGTAAGCCCATGGTGTCTGATGGTGACCTTGTGCCACTAGAACACTAGCTATCTGCCTTCGCAAGAAAGGGTGATCTAGAGAACCACCCTGGTATCATGGAGTATTAACCTTTGGTTGTCTGCTCAAGGTGGTGGGCCTACATCAAGTTTGTAATCCTTCAATACTAATTCTAAGATTGTGCTATCTGGCGTGTCTTCATTGTGTGAGACCAGTGCTCATTTTTAGTTGAGTCAGTCCAAGCCTTCTGTTTGTTGTTTGTTGTATTTTTCTGTCCTTTTCCCTAGTCAGCCTCTTGCCCTCAGGGGTGAATTTGATTCTCACAAAGGTGAATTTGCTTCATGTATAGGTGATTTTTCCTTGCAAAAGGGTGATCCTATGTTTGAGTCTAGTATAGGCCATATTTTTGGGTATTTTTTCTTTGTCAAAGGAGAATTTTCCTATGGGTTCCTCTTATGGTGACACCACATTTTCCTGTTCCCTAAACAAGCAATCTTGCTATCCTCTTAGGTGAGTCTCTCTAGTCAATGCCATTTGATTTCACCCATTCCCTTGGAACAAGCGATATTGTCATTCTTTTAAGTGAGTCTATGCCCATTCTGAGTCATCCATGTCTATTTGTTTCCTAAATATGTGATATTGCTATCTACAAGGGAAATCCCATATCCTGTCTATCTTTCTTATTCATACATCTCCTAGAACAAGCAATCATGTTGTCTGCAAGGGTGATCCTATTTCTTGTCTGAGCTTTTCTCATCTGTACACCCCGTAGAATAGGAAAAATTGTTGTCCACAAAGATGAATCCATGTCCACCTATGTCATCCCCATCCATATAGTCCTAGACTTAGATGAATTCATTTGTCCAATAGGTGATCTTGTTTTAGGCATCTTCGTTCCCCATACATATCATTTAAGAAATAGGAAAACTTGTTATCCTCTTGATAGGAATTTTTTATCTCGTCTGTACGGTTCAAGAAGTAGAAAAAAATTTCAACCTCATCAAGTGATTTTACAAATCGATTCTTCCTATTCCCCTATCATGTTCTAAAATATTTGGGTGATCCTGCATCTTAGAGAGGTGATCTTGCATCCTAGATAGGTGATTTTTCCCATCATGTCCACCTATCTCTTTTGAGTCCCTTAAGATTTGGGCAATCCTGCATCTTAGAGAGGTAATATTGCATCCCAAATAGGTGATTTTGTGTCTTGTTTCTACCTATTTCCTTTAGACACCCTTAGACTTGGGTGATCATGCTTCCCAGAAGGGCGATCCCGTGACTTAGATAGGTGAATTTTCCTAACACAGAGGAGAATCTATGGTCTTTTGGATAGCTGAAATTGTCACCTAGAGGGGGAAATTTTTCAAACACAAACGAAAATGTGCTTCCCATACAAAACTCTTGAGAGTTAATCCTTTGGGCCACTGAAATCCTTTTTTTTTGTCCTTTTCCATGATCAATTTTTTTTATCATCACATGTCTCCCCATAATTGTCACTTTATTTTATCTGTATTTTCCAAAAGTCATCAATCCATTAATCAAATCATATAGGTGCATCTTAGAACATCTCTAGAGTGCATATTTATCATTGGTTTATCAATCCCAATCCCCTAGGCTTCATTTTAGAGGTTTTTTATTTTAGTTGGCATAGGTGTTTGATCTTGATCATCATCCTTCACATTTACTTAGGACTGTTATCTGTCTTAAGTCAGTAATCATCTGTGGCCCAATCAATCTACTTCCATCTTGAGGTAGATTTGGTGTCGTAATCATCCTTTTCATCATTTAATTTGATCATCAACATCTTATGTCGTATAGTTAAAACCCTAAACTTGGTTTAGAGTTTATCCCATAAAATCCTCCAATCATCCTAATCTGAGCTTAAATCAAATCCCAAGCCAAGCTTAATATACATCCCAATTTGAAATTTAGTCCATCCACATCTAAGGTCTTCTGATATCAAAACAAACCTTATGACCCCTTTTTTTACATTATTCTAATCCATTCTATTTATATATTCATCATCTCTCCTTTCCTCCTAATCATCTATTATAATATTTTCAATCCATATCCATCTAATCCAACATCATGAATCCTTATCCTCCATCAATGAAACCAAAAATAATAGTCAAGGGAAATCCCAATTACATTAACGATGATAAAAAAAGTCATGTCAACTGATCAAGATGAGTATGATATAGATCCCCTTGATGCTATCATTTCTAGTAAGCGTTCTCCAAGAATCATCGAATATCCAATCAACCATCTAATCAATCCCATCATGCCTTCATCCACACCTATTAGTAATCCTTGTGCTACCTTTGACAAGGGATATCCATCATCTTCCCCATCCACATATTTGTGATATATCCTTCATCTACATCTCCCTCTTATCCATCACCCACATAGCCATCTCATTCCACATCCATGTATCCATGTTCTTCTCCATCGATATCCTCCTATGTCCCTCCATATTCACACAACAATGTTATCACCTTCACCCCTAGTCCAAACCCTCCATCTTATTATCCTCCAATTCTTGATCCTCACCCACCATCAACATTCTCCTATCTTAATCCACCATCCCAATCTTCCCATCGTAATCCACCATCCCAATATTCCTACCTTAATTCCCCATTCACTTTCTCTAATAGAAATCCACCATCCCAATATTTCTACTTTAACCCTCCACCTAATCTTGATCCCCCCACCAATCCTAATCCTCCACCTACTCTTAGTCTTCCCTCCAATCCTATCCATCCATCTAATCCTAATCTACCAATCCATAATCCTAATCCTCCACCCATCCATAATCCATCATATATTCCCATCACCCCAGCTAAGCCTAGAATATGCAAGTATCTCATTTCAAATGTTGTTCAAGGACTCATGACAAAGAATACATCCCCAACTCCACATCTTGAAGTCATGGAATAATGCTGCCCCACTCCCCCATATACAGTCACTAGTGATGAAACCCTTCTCTATCCCACACCTATCATTACTATTACCACCTCTAGCACCACCCAAACAATTGAAACCATCAAACCCACAAAATCCATTGAATCCCCATCTTCTACTCCTAGATCCACCCAATCCATTGAAGACACCCAAATCCAATCCACTCCTCCCACTCCTAGTATCACTAAAATCCATTCCCATGAACTCCATGAATCCCCCATCCTTCCATCTCCCCCACTTGAGGAGTCCCTCCAACACTCCATCATCATTCCTCCCACACACGATGAGTCATACCAAGAGCTTGATGCAAAGCATACCAACATATCCCCTCCTCCACATCAAGATCTTGCCATGTCTACTCCATCTCAAGATCATAGTACCTCATCCATACTATCCCATAATCCTCTTGTCACTCAAGATCCAACCACTCCATCCCATGACCCCCCTTGTCACTACAAATCCAATCACTCCATTTCATGATCCCTTATCACCCTCTACCCTAGACCAAGATCTTACCATTACACCTAATCCCTCTCCTGATCCCTTATCACTCAATCCTCTAAATCTACATCCTACCATCCCATCATCTCCATCTCATGATCCTTCATCACCACCTAACCATACCATCCCAACACCATGTTTATATCTCCTTAGTACTCTTACATTCATCCATGGTGGTTTTCTTAAAGAAGAGGAACCAAGGATATACGCCACCCATCCTCCCCCACCTAATAATGGAATCACATCATGTTTCCAAAATAATAAGCATCCCACCATATCTAGCGAATGTTCAATACTATGAACTATCAAGGTAAAGTCTTAGGCCTTCATGAGAAAGGTATTTTAGAGCCCATCCATGTCAAAGAAAAGGGTGATCCCATAAAGCTGGTTTACAATTTCTCAGAAATTCATATTTTTGTTGAAATCACATAGTTTTAGAAAATATAATGATTTAATCCTTAAAAAATTTCATTTAAAGCATTCCAATTGAATATGGTTTGATCAAACTACCTTAGATCAAACCCCCTTAGATCAAACCCCCTTAGATATAATCCTGCTAGTTTTAAACCATACCTATAATGGAGTCTCCTTTACACCTATCAAAATACTAATAAAAAATTACTTTTGATTTAACTTTTGGGGGATCAAATGAATTCATTTAAACTTTAGTGTTTGTAAGTATGTAGTCCTTATTATAAGTTTCCCAAAAAGAATAATTTTAAATAAATTTAATTTAATTATTATATATTTTTTTATTTCTTGTGAATGTAGGTTTTTTACCGAAAATCAAGCTCTCTGTTCTACACATGTGGAAAAATAGAAGATTGTCAAATTTTTTTTGAAAAATATGAGTGCACTACATATTGAAGTCCTTGATCCAAAGATAAAAAAATAATTTTGATACATACAGAAAAAGTTGTTTTATACGGTTTGCCTATTTCTAAATTGTAATTGGTTTGACTTCGAAACTTGATTAAGGAAAAAATATTTAATAAAACACTATGAAACCAATTGGAAGCACTATATATCATAGTTACAAATCTAAATTCAAAAAAATTATAATTTTATCCTTCATGGAAAAAAAGTTATGTGTTATACAGTGAGCATCACTCCTTAAAAATGGCGTTTACTGAAACAAACTAGTTTTCAAAGGAGATGGAGAAAGAAGTGCAATCTAATTCTAGAATTTTTGAAAAAAAAATATTTAGAATCTATAGACAATTTTTCACAAATCACTAGTTTTCATCATCTTCAAATTCCTCACGGTTTAGCCACTATAGGTGCCTGAAAGTGAAGATTTAGTTAGAAAAAATTAGTTCAGTGTCGAGTTTGGCCAAAAATTGTAAACTAGTATTGTGGGATTACCCAAAATCCATGTACACAAGGTCTTGGATATATATCTCAAGACTCATAGTCCAAAAATGTTGGTACAACCTCCATACATCCTAAGTGAGCATATTCCAAAAGAACAATAGGCTCTTTCCATAACTCCACCACACCATTTGTTGCCATCCCCCCTCCATCATATCATCTCAAAAAAACCATCCATATTCCTCCATCCTCCAAATCCATTGTGGGTCCTGATGTCCCTCCATCTACTGTCACACAACATCCATTTACTAAGTCCATTTTAGGACTGTATATCCATCAATCATCTTTCCATATCATCCATCATAAACATCCCACTGTCATGTTCCCTAATTAGGATCAACAAAGACATGTAGTTGCACATTCTCCATCAACATATTATCCTTAAAATCCTACCTCCATCACTCCATTCATGTTTCCTCCACATTATCCATCTCCTCGCACCCATCCCATTGTTATTAAAAGTAATTTGGATGCCAAAGTAAAACATCATAAATCCAAACATCCACATGAATCTAAATTTCCTCATGTCCCCTTAAAAAGACATGTTGAAGGAAAGAAAAATCAATTCCAAAATCCAAATCAAAGCCATAGGCCACAAAGGCCCGCCAAAGAAAAAATCAAAACTATGTGGATCCCAAAGAAAAAAGATGCAATGCCTTCAAATGAAAAATTCGTAATAACATCCAAAGTTGCTAATCCCAAAGGTACACATCCTCATGCTCCATCTCCTAAATCTATTTTGGGTCCTTATGTTCCAAAATTCACTATCCCATCTCCTCTATTATCCCCAACTTCTTTGTCCATTAATTGTCCTATCCTTTCACAACCACCACCATATGTGCCAATCTTGGTCCTGAAAACATTCTCCCATCACACATCCACCCCATCATTCCATTTGTACACCTTCCAATATCCCATCCATTATCCCACATCAAATCCCTCTAGTCCATTCCCTTGCATAATCCTTCCATCCTAATAAAGCTATACCAACATCCAATAGTCATTTCACACTTGGGATATTATTACCTTGTATGGAACTTGATGCTTGAGTCCTTCATCCATATCCTTAACACATATCTTCCAACTCCATTTAACCACATCCCTATCCTTATCCATCTCCATCCACCATGCTATCCAAAAATTCAAAAGTAAAAAATGTAAAAAAAAAAAAAGAGTCAAAAAATTCAAAAATAGTAAATAGAAATAATTCATCCAATAGTGAAAACTTGAAAAACAAGTGCTTTGGATAAGTACCATGATGAAAACCTAGAAAATAGGTGTCATGTGTAAATCCCCCATCTAACTTCCTTCCAAAATTTGGGGAAACTCCATCCCCTTCAACCATCTCCTCCATCACATCTATCTTACACATCCTACTTGTCATTTCCCATTTATCCTAATCCATCCCTCTTCCTTGTGATCTTGATAAAGATAGGGGAACCCATTTATACAAATCTTTGGACACCTCTCAATATACATTCCCTTCATCCATACACTATCCTATTCCTTATCCACATCCATCTACCTTCCTTTTCCACCCATCATGCTACCATCAATCTACCTTCCTTATCCATGCATCCTATCCATATCCATCTCACTCCCTTATTCATTCATCCTTCTATCTTCCATCCCTCTCTCCTCATCATGCATGAAATATATGGTGTGGGGAATCTCCTTCTTTGTAACACAGTCCTTGAAGACAACATTCTTTCATCCTGCCATCCCTTCCATATCACTATTTTCACCTTCTCATCCATCCAAAAATCCTTTTCCCTCTTCCCATCTTTATCTTCCCATCCCTCAATCCACTAATCCTTTTCCATCTTCCCATCCTTATCTTCCTATCCATTCATAATATCATCCCTCCATCTCCCTATCCATTTATCTCTATTTTCATTCCATCTCATAGTCCCTTTTCATTGGTATCTGGCTACAGTCTACTCGTAATCCAATTCATTTTCATTCATCCCACTATCATCACTCACACCTCTTTCACACATATTTCCACTCTCCTATCATTTTTCATCACTCACCTATCCATAATATCATGCTCCCAATTCATCTTTTGATGATTTGGATAATGATCCCATTCTTGAGCTACATGTGATCACCATCATCCTATCCACAGAGTCTACTTTTCTCATCATATTAACTCCATCATTTTATCCATTTATCATGGTTGTCTGATCATCCATTATCCATGGTCAGTCATTAGTCTTTTTTTGAACTACGTTTCCCCTATCCTTTCACATAGGCAAGGTTGATCATTTGATTAGCCCCCAGGTAATTTGTCCATCATGTCTCGGTCATCCATTGAGGTCTTCATTTTACTCTTTCTACTTTTATCCATGGTCATTTGTCAGTCTTTTGTTGAACTATGTTGCCCCTATGCTTTCATGTAGGAAAGGTTGATCATTTGATCAACCCTCGAGGCATTTTTTTGTCTTGTCTTGGTCATCCAACGAGGTCTTCATTTTCCTCTTTCTTCTTTTATCCATGGTCAGTCGTCAGCCTTTTTTTTAACTACATTGCCCTTGCGCTTTCACATAGGCAAGGTAAATCATTTGATATACCCTCAAGGAATTTGTATGTCTTGTCTTTGTCCTCCATTGAGGTTTCCATTGTCTTCTTTCCACTTTTATCCTTGGTTAGTCATCAATATTTTATCAAACTACGAGGGCTCTATGCTTTCACGTAGGCAAGGCTAATCGTTGATCAGCCTCTGAGCCCCTAGGTCTTTAGGTTGTGTCTTGTTGTTGTGTCATGTCATCAAGTGTATCCGTACCTAGCTGGTTCTAAACAAACAAAGTATGTTAGTAACTTGAGGTCCAATCAGTTTCAAGTCTCTTAAGTCACGTCGATCATCCACTCTATCATCCATCTTTGTTCTTAATAGGATGCATCCTTCCTAATCAGACTGCATCAATCCCATCCACCCTTTAGATCTTGTGGCAAAGGGCATTTGAGATTTATTGGATCTTTTGATTCTTTTGGATTTTTTTTATCATTTGAGCTTCCAATTATACTTTGTTAGGGTCACCATGATCCATTGTATCATGTTGTGCTTTGATGGGTAACATAGGGGAATATCTCAATTTTTGTGTAATCTTGTCTTCTTGGTTGTCCTGCATAGTACCCACCAAGATCCTTGTGATATTGTGTTATGTCAGGGAATCCTTTGTGTTTGTGGTTTTCCAAAATTGGCCCTACCAAAGCCCCCGTGACTTTGGGATGTTGGACTAAAATTTTGTTTGTTGCATCAGTCCTATGCATGTGATACAACATCACCCTGGTTCCTCATACCTTGGTGCATAGTCTCTCATGCTATATCAAATTAAGTTCTCATTACATGGTAGCATAACGCATAACAATTAAATTGCTTGGTTTGATCACTCTCCTTTCATCTCCCCCATCTCCCATCCTCTCATCTATCATTTTCCTCTATTAATATCCTCTTGTCCCCTCACCCTTCATCTTTCTAATCCATTCATCCTTCATCACTCTCCTCATTTAATTATGCTATCCATTTTCATCCATCCAATTCATCCATCCTCATCACATCATCATCCCCTCAATCTTCTTAGGATAATATAGATTTGTTATTCTAAGCATCTTCCCCTCCATCATCTTCATTCATTTTTGCAATCTAACATCTCTATCCATTCTTAATCCATTCAATCTAGCACAAATCATATAATCCCATCCTTGGTCTTGTTCCTAGCCTTGCTACAAGCCTTGATCCAATCATCATCATCATCGGGATGTCTCCTTCCTTATCCTTTTGTGTTGTTTTGGGATGTATCCTACCCTCATCAACAACACTCATCATCATCGGGATGTATCCTTTCGTATCATTTTGTGTTTTCTTGGGATGTATCCTTCCCTCATCAACAACACTTTCGTCATCATCAGAATGTCTCCTTCCCTATGATTTTGTGTTGTTTTGGGATATATCCTTCCCTCATCAACCACACTCTCATCATCATCATTGGGATGTATCCTTCCCTATCCTTTTGTATTTTTGTGGGATATATTATTCCCTCATCAACAATGCTCCACCCATCAGTAATCCATTTTAGCTTGTAGCTTGAGTGGGGCACATCACATTTGTCCTTGAATCTATTTGTCCTACCTTTCTTCTCATCTTCTCTTCCCAATCTCCTATCACTTATCATCCTCTCTTATCCATCATTTTGCATCATCTTCCCCATCTACCCTTTCATCATCTCATCCATTTTGAGAACACACCTGTGTTCTCTTGAATCCGCATGTCCTCTTGAGGGGGCATCCTCCATCCCTAATCTTCATTCCCATAATCTTTCCTCCTAGTCACTCCTTTGAATGACTAGGGCATCTTTCACAATATAACCATCTTCTTGCAGTTTCTATGGTTTAATATTATTTGAAATGATGCGACTTCATAACACCATCTCAAACAGGGGAAAAATATAGACATTGAAAATTGATTACTTTAGTTTGGTCAATTTATCCCCAATTCAACTAATGTCATATCCTCTATATTAATTAAATAATACACCATTATTTAATTAATATTCATTATCCCATAAATCCCTTCATCCTAATTTTGCTTCTTCTATCATATTTAAATCCTAACCTAAAGTAAATAATTACCTTTAATTATTTACTCCCATCCCTTATCCCTTTTCCTCTAAAGAATTAAATAGATAATCTATTTATTTAATTCCTCTCATGTCAGATCCTCCATAACCTTTTTCTAATCCTAATTAATTTGCATAATTCTAGATTAAGGATGTGCACATTCCTAATCCTTAATTAGGGAGGTGTCGCATCCTCCATAAAATGCAATTGGATCATTAATCCTCATTACCCACCTAATCATTGATTAGATATCCTAACCTACCCCTTTGGTCAACTCTCCCCATACCCCAAGGAATTTTTAATTCCTTTTTGTCTTCCCAAGGTCCTTTTGAGGAATTTTTCATTCCTCTCCCATCTCCCAAGGAATATTAAATTCCTTTTCTCTTTCCCAAGGAATATTAAATTCATTTTATCCTTTCCATGCACATTACAAAAGAAATTTTTAATTCCTTTAGTCAACTCTTGATCTCAACCCTTGATCTTCCTCCCCATTTCAATCTCCACCATCCATTCCATCTCCCTTGGCTAAATGACTAACACTTGGCCATTTTTGCATTCTAAGGCATTCAACCATTCTCAACCACAACCTATGAAATTCAACCTCCATAGCCAATTTTTCATCCCCAATCATCTATCTTCATCTTTCATCCCTATTCACATAAAAAAATCGAACAAAATCAAGCCATTATGTTGTTGAAATCATCATAGAGCACACAAATCTACCATCAAGAAGGGAAAAACAACTCCATCAAGCTCAAACAAGGTAAAATTGATTTTATTTTCATTTGCAAGTTTGAGTTTCATCTATAGCCCAATCTTGAGTGTTTTCTTGGTTTTTATCTCTTGCTTGAGTTTATTTCTTGCATTTCATTTGGGGTAAAAACATCGTACACACTTCCAAACTAATTTCTAGAACCGAAACCTTGATTTCAGACCTATAGATGACTTTTAGTGAAGATAGGAACCTTGAAAATGAGGGGACAACTGCAACAACTTTCTCCAAGCTTGTAACATAATCTCTAAGGGACCTTCAAGCTCCAAAACACCTAGATCTGCAATCACACATGTAGATCCCAAGAAAAACTTGTTTATTTGTTAGTAAGTGGGGGTTTTCTTTGGTCAAACCCCTTTGAGGTAATTAAACCAAACGATGAGACAATTAAATAAGCACATGAAACATTAAACATGAACAATGATACCATGAAAGATGTCTTGTGAATCTACAATCTAACATGAAATGACCATGAAGGATGTAGCTCTAGACCTTGAAATAAGTGTGGAACAATTTTTAATCTTGGATCTTCAATGCTACATCAAAACACTAGCTCAAAATCATGCTTGATGCTTGATAATGTTGACATGATGATAGATATTGAATTGCTACAACAATTGATGAAGAATTTTTCCCTTGAATGCCTTAGAAATGATCATGAATGCTCTCTTGATGATCTTGTAAAGTCTTAGAATGATTCAATCTTGAGTACTTGACTTGATATCATGTAGGATTATATGAAATAATGATTTGAGACCTTTTTTATATAGGAAATCTATCTAATATCCCATTAATTGGATCCCACAGGCCAACATTCATGAAATTTGAACTTAAAACCTAGATTTTCCTGCTCAAAACCTTAAAAATAGGACAAATGGGACTCATACACCATCTGTGTTATATGGGTCCCACTTGGATGGGACTCATATGCCCAAGGTGGTGTATGGGTCTCACAGGGCCTTTTTAAGTGGCAAAATTGTCGCAGTGTTAAGAAATTAAGTTTATTTGTTTATTTTGTTAGGATTTTGATTGAAATATTCCTTTGGATGCACAATATAGGGTCTTAGGGGCCTATTAATGATGATATTAAGGTCATAAATGAAAGGGGGCCAAAAATTCAATGTGAAAGTGTAAATAAATACATTTTACAACATTAAATTAAGGAAAGATTAGGTCAATTTAGCTAAAAAGGGCCCTAAATCCAATGTGAATGTGTAAAAAAAATTACAACATTAGATTGGGTCTATTTAGTTTACAAGTCTCCTAAATTTAATGTGAAGGTGTGAGTAAATACACTTTACAACACTAAATTAAGGAAAAGTTAAGTTTATTTAGCTTTAAAAGGGCCCAAGACCTAATGTGAATGTGTAAAACACATTACAACACTAGATCAAGGTGATATTAAGTCCAATTTATCATTAATTATTCCCAAATTAAGAAAGGAAAATGTGTACCTTTTTTGTTGCCACACTTCCACTTCATATTGTGTCCTAATTAATAGTGAGCCTTCATGTCTTTTTGGTGCTTCATGGGGCCAATGTCAAGGGTACCCTTTGTCTCCTTATCTATTCATTCTAGTGGTAGAGGACCTTGGAAGAATTATAAAGTAACATGTGAGGTAGGGATTGATTCATGGATGGATATGAGATGATAACCTAGCAGCCTAATCTCACTTATAGTTTATGTATGATACAACATTGCTTGGGTTAGCAAAAAATAGAGAATTTGTTAATCTTAGAAGATTTTTGGATATTTATCTCACAACTTTAGGGAAAATAATTAATGAAGAAAATTCTTATATTTTCCTTTTTAATACCCTCCTGGTATTCAATATAGAGTTGTTTGGATCCTTAGATTCTGAATTGGTGAGTTTCACTTTTTCTATCTAGGAATCCCACTCTCTTTTGGTCCCTTACCTAGGGGAGGCTCACAATTTTTTCATGATAAGTTACATGGAAAAGTCAGTCATTGGATTGTTAAGTGGCTATCCTTTGCAAGTAGAGTGTTGTTGTTGAAATATGTGGTGTAGGACCTTCTAATTTACATAATTAGTATGGTTCATATGGATCCTGTAATTTTTGTGAAGGAGTTGGATTCTTTGTCTAGATAGTTTTTTTTTTTGGGGGTAATCTTGAATCTAAGAAGTGGATTTTGGTGAAGTGGGAGACTATCTTTAGATCAAATCAAGAGGGTGGTCTTGGTTTGAGGTAGGATATTCTCATGTGGTAAGGCCTTGGATGCTAAATTTTACTAGTGATGGTGCTTTAATAAAGATAAAACTTGGGCCAAGATTCCCACCCGTAAATATCTAGGGGAGTGGCAAGTGAAGAAGAGCCTAGAATCAGATTATCTGGGAAGGGTTATATGATATGTGAAATTATTAAGAAAGGTTCCAAACTAATTTAGCAAGGTTTTTTTTAGATTTGTAATAGGGGGTGTAAGGCCTTATTCTTGTTTTATTCATGGGATGGATTCCATCCTATCATGTCCATGTATCTGCACTTACAGGATATGTGTCTTACTTTCTTGGAATCTAGTTGGTCTAGAGTGGAGGAGTTTAAGGTGAGTAGGAAATTGGGAAAGGTGGAAGTTTTTAATTGGAATGACCCCTCAAATTGGCCACTAGGTGGGTCCATGGAGGAGCGGGAAGATTTATATCATATTCTTGTAGGAAGGAATGGAAGCTATTTGATGACTAGTGATATTCTATCTTGTGGCTTGGATCAAAGAGGGGTGTATTCAATGCAATTTGGTTACCAAGTTTTGGATAGGTAGAAATATGGGGGAGATGAAGTCCCTTGGTGGAGGAATGTGTGGAATAAGTATGTGTGGCCCAAAATTTAACTTTTTCATATGGTTAGTTTCCCATAATAGATGTCTCACCTTGGAAAATCTATGCAAGAGATGGTTCCAAGGTCCATCTATATGTGCTCTCTGTGAAAATGACAAGGAGACTACCTCACATTTGGTTTTCCAGTGCTCTTTTTTGCAGACAATTTGATACCTTTGGTGGGATGCTTGGAAGCAGGAATGTGTGTATGTCTCTTCACTTGTTGAGTTTTGGAGAGGTTTGGGAAGATCACAAACTAAGAGCTTCTTCCTTTAGGTGGCTTGGAATATTGGGCCTTCTTGCATAATTTTGTAGACACGGTTGGAAAGGAACCATAGGATCACCTTTCTCATTATCAAATAAAGTATTCTAAATCTCACAAATTTCTTCCATGTAGTCTCATAATCTTTCAACTATATTCTCACTAATACTTTTATCTAAAATATGTGAGTGATTGTTGTTGGATGTCACTAAGACCCTTTTAACAAATTCATTTCATGGACATCCGACAACCATTACATTTTATGAGATATGATCTCTTTTAAGAATTATGTCAAATAGTTCATGTGCCATATGGTTTCATATCTTGTATACATGTTCACCAATGTATTCCTATTTTATTATTCTTTTATGGAGGGCCATAATTGGTTCCAAATTTCCTATTTTGGCATAGCTAGGGAATGGATGTTGGAAGAGGTTGAAGAGTTTGGCTTTGCATCTATCTATTGCATTTACCAACAAGTTTCCAAAATATTTCCAACAAATCTATTTAGTGTAATATATTCTATTATTATTGAATAAAAATTTATGTACCTTCGTAGAGCTTCCATTTTGATATGTGCGGGAAGGATGCTAGTGAAAGTAGTGGAATTTGGTTTTGCACTTTCTAGCTACACTTTCTTGATGTTTTCTAAAAGCTAATTCAACAAATCTATTTGGTACAGGTCCTATGATCATTTTATTCTGTGAGATGATTTATTTTTGAGATATTTTGTGAAAGGGTTTAGGCTCCTTGTCTATATGAATTTTCATTTTGTATACATGTTTGTGACTACAAAATATGAAGAAAAATATTTCTATAATGCTTTTCATGGATGTCCATACACTATTTTGGAGCTCATGTTTTGGCACACATAGGTAGAATGTTGCATAGAATAAAAATTTTGAACACTCAAAATTCCCAACAAAGCACATCATTTTTTATCTGCATCATAATTTTTTTAACTTTTTTACAAACTTACCAAACTTTAGTCATTTCATAAACTTTGTGAAATTTATAACTTTTAAATGTTGCACTTTTTGACTTGTCATGAGCTTTGTGACTTTTCTAACTTTCCCAATATCACATTTTTTTTGTTGTTTTTCTAACTTTACGGTACAATGAAACCCATAATTTTTGGGATTTTGGAATAATTTTAAACACTTATAATTTTTCTATGTTAGTGAGTGCCACAACAATCTCTAGGTGTAAAATGTTTCCAATGAATTTACAAACCTAAAATAAAGATTAATTCATATCTTTTGATTGAAAGTATTTTTGCTTAAAAATTGATCAAATTATATATAATAATTCCACAAAGTTTCTTCTAAATTCAATTTTCTTTATCCTTTCAAAAGTATCCATTTTAATTATTTATACAATCTTCATAATGAAATTTAACAAATTAAGTCTGACAAATGAAAAGGGATATTGACCTAAAAATATTCCACATTTTGCTCAATGAATTTATAAATGTCCTTGTAAAATAATTTCCTTCCAACTCAAATGGATCTCCTAATTTAATAGTTTCAACTAGACTAGGTCAAACTAGATATAGGAAACATGGAACAACATCTTGTGACTATAATGGTAGGTTTATTTCTTCAATTTGATGAAAAAAATATTTTTTAATTTATGAAAGGCATTTAAAACAAATGATTGATTATACTTGTGTTTCAACACATGATAGTAATTATCAATTTTCATGCAAAAAGTTTTAAAATGGCTAGAGTTAAAATGAGGCTAGCATAGCCTAAAG
Organism: Sequoia sempervirens; assembly: GCA_007258455.2. Lineage (NCBI taxonomy): Eukaryota > Viridiplantae > Streptophyta > Pinopsida > Cupressales > Cupressaceae > Sequoia > Sequoia sempervirens. Next base: position 7,305,229 of record VDFB02109042.1, read on the forward strand.
TAGTTTTAGCTGAAAAGGTTTTAGCCAAAAATATTTATGTGGTAGCTCATCACCCTTTTCAACATTATACAAAAAAAAAATTATACTTCACCTTAATATTTCTACAATTAGATTATATTTTTGAAAATCCAAAAATACCCATTTGTAGAGCTCAAATACACACACACACGGGGTAGACTAGAGGAGGGAATGTTCTCTGAGAGGGCATATATATTTTAAATGATAGAATTTAAACAAAATTTGGCATCTCATAAAAAATGGACATTTTGACTAAATTTTCAGCTTTGACAAATTATTAGAAATAAATATTTGTCAATTTTTTTTCCATGCACTAGATTTTCAAGTTATTTAAGTAAGAAAAATTAGATTATTTTTTCTCCTTTTTGTAACATCCCATGAAATTCACTTTAAAAAAAATAGCATTTAAAATTATTCTCTTAAATCTTTTAAGAAAACTATAGCCAACTGAATTTTAAAACATTATAAGAATAAACTAAATTAAGAGTTATACATTTTATTAATTTATATCAGTTTTAAATTTAAAACATAAACATCACTTTTACGTGGTCCAATTTGAAAAACTATATTTGTGTTAATCATTTCCTTTATAAAAGTGTGACATAGTTTTGAACTTCTATTTATATATTACCATTAGATTATGCTCACTTTTGAATGCACAACTCTTTTCCCCTTTCATTGTGTCTTGTACTTCATTTTCTTGTCCTTTCACTTCCTCCCCTCTACCTCTTTTTAAGGTTATATTTGGAATATTATCCATCGCTCTCCTCTTCTTAATGATGGATCACTAAGTGTGATTTGAAATTTTGATTGAAAAATATACATAATGAAATGTAAAATCAATTTTACAACACTATCACGATGAATCTAAATTATCAAAAAATGTTTAATTTAACTAGTTACACCACAATGCATCCATAGAAAATAAATAATATAAAAGTTAAAATAATAGACACAAAGAGATCTTTGAACTACTAATAACTCCTCCCTAAAACTTGACAAATGATTAGTACTTAAGTCCTCTAAATAGATCAATTGATAATTAGTGTCTATAAAGTACACATAAATTTAAAATAACTTAAAAATTTATTCCTCATACTAAAATAAAGAATGAAATATTTGAACATGAAACCCTTATCACCATTTATTCTTCAAATACTATTATAGCCAACTTATCAATGAGTTGGTTGTAATGAAAATTTAAAAACATATAAATAAACTATATTTATTTTGGAAAAAAAAGGTTAAATAAATCAAATCATATGCAAATTTGTAGTTTCCATACCTAGCAATTAGATTTATAGCTTTCCATATCAGCCAATGCAAAAATTCAATAGAAATTCTAATTTATAGTTTGAAAAACCTTTCTAATAAGTTAAAAAAAAATCTAAGTCCGTCCCCATTGCCCTCATTATCCTTTCCAAATAGGTAGAAGATAATTAATGCAAATATAAAAAGTAGACAATAGTTTTATCCATTTGGCAAGCCAAGTTTAGTAGAGCAAAGAACTATGAAAATATATTTTCTCTACTTCCAATAGAATAATGTAAAACTAAAGGAAAACATCAAGTATTTCAATATCCAACCAAAATGAATAAAAAAATCATATTAAAATACTTTACCGACGCTCATTAAAGAAACCAGACAAAAGCTGTGCAAATTTACAGGGTTCAAGCTTATAATGGGTACCTTGCACTGGTCACTGCCACTATTTTTTTGTTTAAATTTTTAATTTGAAGTTCTTCACCTTTAGTAACTTGACAGGGAAAATGAATTTAAGAATCTCTATAATGGCTTGGAATGAAAGGGTCGGTAGAGAGTGCAATGCAAAAAAATAGAGAAGATTAGTTGTCTTAGCCACTCTTGGTCTCTCTGGTATGAATTTATGCAATTTATATACAATACAATTTAGGCGATGAATACGAGATAGAAGATAAACAACGATAGACCTTTTTCAGGTTTTGTCATGCAGGGAATGAATAGTGCAATAAAATTGTGTTTATTGTGTTTGTTTTATATCTCTTTGTTTATGTCTTGTATGATCGTGTCAAAAATTTTCACATACATAATAACTTATCTAAAATTTTAGATGGAGAGTTGTTCATTAGATTTTAATTCCGAGTTTTAGATTTATTAGAATGGTTCGTCTTGTTTTATTAAATGCAATTAAATTATGTAATTTTGGTTTCAATCTTTGAGATCCATCAAACAATTTAAAGATATCTAAGTCCACACAAGAGGATATATATATGTGATAAACAAGATTAAGATTGAAGAAATTTTCATGGATTTAAAAAATTATGTTCAACAATTTTGTAAAGGTGCTTGAATGGGTGGGTCCATCCACATGATCTTCAAGCAAAGTTTTTACCAATCAAGTCCTCATAGGTTTCAAGTAAATATAGATGTTCCTATGTTTAAGGGTAAGATCATTGTTGATGTTAGAGATAAATAGTTAGATTAATTAGATTCTTACATATCCATAAATGACTTCCCTCATGAAGAGAAAATTAATATTGTTCTCCTAAAGGTCTCCTTTCCTATCAAACTAAGACAACTTAGCTCTTGCAATACCCAAGGTATATGCATCAAGATCTTCAATGTCATTTGTCATATAATATTCATCCTTTTTTAGAGGAGATAGTTTATATGTAGTGCTAATGGAGGTCTAAATTAAAACTCCTTGGGTATCCATATATGCATAGTCAAAAAATTTATGTAGAACATCAATACTCATATCATAGTTATAATAGTGGACAACAAGAGGTATTGGATTGTTGGATCAAATGAATTCTCAACCCCTATTAAACTAGCTCCAAAGAAGATTGTACCATACAATTATGCATACTCAACATTTCACACCTCTAATTAAAGACTAACATCTTACAAAAAATATAGATCATATTCTAGAAACCATGTTTACACAAAATTATTCTATACATGTAAATAGAGATAAAAAAGGGTTTTCTACCACAAAAGGCCAAATGGTTCATTAAGTGGTTCCTACAATTTAAGGATTTGCACTTACTTGCTACATAATGAAATTATAACTATTGCTTCACAAAGAGGGATGATTGATCCAATAGGATTCACCAACAATACTACCTACAATAACACCTTAGTCAAGTGTTCTCATGGCTTGTACTAATTATGGGGATACATCTCTAGTTATTGGTACACCAAAGCACCTCCTAAATACTTATAAGAACACAAGGGCTATCAACTAATCTCTAAAAAATGCTATACATGCTCTAGTAGTAGTGGAGAGCACTCTACAGAAAGACTTATGTGATAACCATGCATCATATCAATATTAAAAAATTATGACCATGGATTTGTAGGGTCCCATACACCTTATCAAACCATAAAATTCAATTTGTAGAGCTTATTATTGCATCATAATTAGTGTCACTTTGCAAACTCTAGATAATATGGTCAATGCAACATCCAAGTTAGTTCCCAAAAATATCACAATATGTGAAGTTATCCACTATATTATCAAGGAATCCATTATCAATTGATTCAAATGTGCAACCACTCAGAGATGAGAATTAGAACAAGAAAATGATTCCCCTTATATAATAGACAACTCAACTTCCCAATGACTCTTGGTCATCTTTGCATGAATCTATGTAACTTATATACATATTTATAACATAGTTGAGGTGATGAATAGAAGATAGAAGATAAACATACACCTATCTCAAGGGTGTGCCTTGTATAAAAATATAGCTAAATAAAACCACATTTACAAATTTCAATTCTAAATCTCTCTTTGTTTTTGCATAAAATTACAAATAAGCTTTGACATACAACATAAATGATCTAGGTCTTCATTTGGAGAGTTCTCTACAAAGACTCTAGCCCTAGGCCCTAGATCATTAGTTTTAATCATGTTTTCTTGTAAATCCAGGGAGTATTACAAAATGAACTCAATATATAAAAAAATCATTGTAACCTACAACACTATGTGACATCAAAATAGTGTCATACAAATAATTGAGTAGTTATTGTTAAATAATAAAGAATACAAACATCTATTTTCCCCAAATTTGCAAAAATATCCTCTAATTCATCTATAATGAGACCAAATGAAGATAGATAAAGTGGAGAACCTTCTTTAACACTTGAGGGACAAATTTATTCCATATCCTTGAATTCATCTATATAGAGACCAAATGAAGTAAGATATGAAACAACCATTGTAAAAACTTGGGATACAAACTTAGTGGTTGTTTATGAGGGAGTGCGCTAGTGATCAAATTCATTATTTGGATCAATGAATAAGTCATGAATCACATACCTTAAAATTGTTATTTTTAATTAGAAATTCTAAGTGTTCACAATCCACATATATTAAAAATCATTTGCAATTTAAGTAGAAGCACCTTAGAGTGAATCTACACAAGTGTACAAAGAGTAAATTAAATAATTATCAAGTTGCATATTATTGGACATAAACAAACTTTACAATACTCATAAGAAGCCTCCTCAAAGAGAGCCCAAAGAGTGAAAATATAATTGATAATCTTAGAGTCTCTTATAAACCATGCATATCCCCTCACTCTAACTATTGAATCCTATTTTAAATGATCATAAAGTCTTGTGTCTAATATTTTTGCACACAACATGGAAAATATATTCTTGTTCATTATAGCTTTTTAGTAATCTAAATCTTGATTAACATATAACTTAGGAATGGGATGCATGGTGTGTAAAAATTACTTAGGTCATGTGCTTTCCAATCTCAAGTCAAAGGATTGAAACACGTGTTATGATCTAATTATATCCTCATCTATGGTTTTGTCCTTGTCTTTATAACTAAGGTTTCATTGTATATTGTAATCATAATCTTTTTATTACATCAATTGAATTGTTAGGGTTTATAGAAAATTAGTTATTTTTCTCTCTTTTGTGATAGAGTATTTTAGTTGCAAGTGATCATTGGGAGTTGTCTACGATTCAATCATCAACTCTAACATATTGTAATTGATATATATTACTATGGGTATTTACTATTGGAGTTAGTGTGGCAAGGGTTTGGGAATTGAGATTGATAAGTGCTTTTAACCATTTTGCATAGATACAACCAAAATAATTGATTATATGCTCTGAGATGAAATAAATCTTATAATAATATAAATGAAAAAGCTAATTTCAGTTTTATTACAAGATAATTTTATTACAAAGATTAATGCTTATGTAAATTAGTTTTATTATTACCATTTCTACTTGTATGTTTATTTTGAAAAATCTCTTTTCCCAAAATTCTCTCACATTCATGTTATTTTTCTTTGATTCATTTAAACATTTACAATTTACACATACAACAATAACATTAATACCTTATAAAATTTAGAAAAACTTTAAAAATAGAATGAAATCAAACTTCCTTGATCTGTCATAAAGAACCATTTAACACAAATAAAAACTTAAAAGTTTCAATACTAAGAATAATTTAAATTACACGTTTGAACTTCATTAATCCATAAGCTACCAATATAATTCATTACAACATAATGGTAATATTTAAAACACTAAGCAGTGCCAATACAGTAAAGTAGAAGACCAGGTGTCTATTTGAGTTGGCACGACTCAAATAGGAAAATTACTTGGGCAAATGTTAGTAGTAAAAGTAAAATTCTGGCCAAAAGAGAGAAACAACCATGGCTTTGAACAGTGAATCATAATAAATTGAGCCCATAAGACTTTCCACCGCTTTTTGCGATAACGATCTATGGATAAAACAGCGTCATCAATAGGGGTGTAGCTGGGCACTTCCGTGGATGTCACCATAGAATTCCAAAGTTTAGAAGTCTCCTCGTCACTTCCAAGCTTGTTGGTGATAATGTCCGCTCGTCTCAAGATTTCCACGTCTACACTGGTGTTAATTAGATCATTCATTAGAATGACGTACCTTGTAATGGGTTTTTCCTCTTCATGGTAGCGGATTTCCAAGGAAATCAGATTTCTGAGTATCACTTCCGATCTCTCATCTACTTTAAATCGAGGCAAACAAAGTGTGGAACTCTCCTTCAACATAATATGACTAATTCCTTTTTTTCTCACCTTCCAATTTCTTGAATTTCACTCCTAGTCTTTTTAGCTCCTGTACCGTTGAGCATATTCACTTATCTCCCATTTAGGGTATCTATAATTCTGAATGAGTAATATGATGAAAGCTAATAAGATTATCTCGAAAACTAGTAAGACTATCCCTAGGACTATCCCTAGGATTATCAATAGGACCATCCATAAACATCACATTTGCATAGAAGGTTAAGAATAGAGCCTCTAATCGAGCAAACTGAATGGGTGAAGGAGGAGGCGCGGGACGGGGGGATGAGGAGGAGTCACGGGCCGAGGAGGCTGGGGGGATGAGGAGGAAGTGGGGGCAGGTTTTTCAGCTTGCCTGTCAACAATGAAGTCATGAAGCAATTGCAAGAGATGAGATTTTTTGTTGTACACCCGATCATTGTTCTTCACATCCCCAACTTGGATGGGGTATAAGTTTTTCAGTGCCGATTCCAACCATTCCATGATATTAGGCCTGATTTCTTCCAAAGCCCAAAATGGTAGTTGATTTTCCATCTTGAGCATATCTTTCACAATATCTGTCAATAGAGGATGATGTCATTTCCTGCTAAGAGTACCATCGATGGAAGCCCAGACGCTTTTCTTTGCATTTACATCTTCACCCTTTTTTCTTTTCTCTTTATCTTCATCTTTTCGAAACCTTTCGAAGACTTCTAGAACAAAACAGGCATCCCTCGCTATCATCCACACACACACTTCACCGGTAAATTCAAACTTTCTAGCATAGCTTTTCTTTATCTTCTTCTCTTTCTCCTTAAAACTTTCCATCACCCTTATTAAGCTTCTTTCATTGTTAATATAGCTTTCCTCCTCCTTTTCCTCTCGGATGCCGTGCGGATTAGAACTCTCTACCTTTTCTGATGATTGTAAGCCACTTTTGATTTCATGGTGCACTTTTCTTGCCACTTCTGACTTAAGCAGTCCCATCTCATCATCCAGTTTCTCTATTTTGGTGAAATGGTAAGGACCCAAGGAGACGACTTGAGGAAGATAGAACACCAGAGTGTCTGAACTTAACAAAGACTTTGGAACTGTATGAATGAGACCATCAGAGGATTGCTCTGGTCTGGTTTCACCCTCTAAACTTTTTACAACTTCAGCAACCCACGACTCTAATTTTTTGTCTATATTTTCAAATCTTGAACATGCCCCAAGGAAATCTAATTATGCCTACACAGAAGTCTTTAGCTATGCTAACTGAAGATATCCGCTCTAGACTCCTAACAATATAGGTAATGAATGTTTGCTTTCCTTGTCTATGCAAGATGTTCGTGGAAGGGAAATCTTCACGCTGGATCACACATTGCTTATCTAAGTAAAGGTGCTCATTAAATAAAATAGATTGAGGTTGTGCAAATTTTCACTAAAAAATTGTTGGCATGCAAGGGTGCTAATACACAACTTTGTTGCTGTTAGTGGACTAACAGAACAAAAAAATAACACAAAAAAACACACGGTGACAACAAGACTAAACAAATAGAATTTAATTTTGCATATATTCCTTGTTTTCTTCAAAATACAAAAACTTCGAATATAAAATTAATCTATTTGGACAGATGTCCAATGACTGGGTGCTACACTCATACCTCAGAAACATAAACTGTTACAATCCTATAGTTGCAACTGACAATGTGTTCAGTTTGCTAAAAAAAATCTTCTGTATTGCTGTTGTCACTGGGTCTATGCTGAACATTCTCCACTTCATTTGTTGTTGCAAGGTCAACACTTCAATACAAAATCTTTTGTTTCTCCTAACTCCAATGAATACATTCTTTTTGTCTTCTACTAGCAAGCTCATGAGAATGAGCGCTAAATTCAAATTTCAAAATTCACCTAACCTCATTACTTTGTTGTAGGTATTCATTGGCTATAGCATGCCCAAAAATAAGCGCACAATTCAAATTTCAAATTTATCTATCAAAAATTAAATGCTATAGGTTACATTGGGGGGCAACTTGAAAACCTTCAATCTAATGTGGGGGATGAGGTGTCAAGTCTATTGACTGCAGAATAAAATATTCCAACACTCCCCCTTAATCTGCAAGTTAGTTGTCACTTTCTAGTTCTTTCCAGAGCTGATATTTGAAGCTATCTATAATGCCAAGCCTATATCTTAGGTGTTCAAAACTATCATTTGACAATACTTTGGTGAAGATGTCTATGAGCTACTACTCAAATTTGCAATACGGAAGTTCTATCTCACCTTGTTCTACCAGCTCCTTTCTAAAGTGATAACAAATCCCAATGTGTTTGTTTCATCCATGGAAGACCAGATTCTTCCTCAACATTATGGAGGACACATTGTCACAATGAATGACTATGCTGTCAATTTGTCGTTGTTGTAAATCTACAAGCATCCTCTTCAACTAAATAGCCTAACACGTTGTTGCATTTTCTACTATGTACTTTGCTTCTACTATGTTGAGAGAGACAATTGAATGCTTCTTTGATGCCCATGAGATTGCACTTGATCCCATGTTGAAGACATAGCCTGATGCGGTCTTCCTATCATCCACATTTCTTGCCCAATCACTATCTGTGAAACCATCCAACTTGAACTCATTAGATGCTACATACAAAATGTCATAATCAGTTGTTCCATTGACATACCTCAAAATCATTTTTCCTACTTGTCAATGTGTCTCCTTAGGTTCCTCCATGAACCTAGATATCAAGCTAACTACATACATTAAATTAGGCCTAGTTGATGTCAAGTACATCAAACTTCCAACCATGCTTTTGTAGAGGGTTGGGTTCACTTCCTTACTGCTGTCAGACTTGCGCAATTTCAGATCTGTTGCTATTGGTGTTGTTGCAGGTTTGTTGTTATTCATTTTGAATCTCCTTAAATTTTTTTTGGAATAATTAAATTGTGAAATGAAAATGCCATGCTATGTTTGTTGAACTTTTATACCAAGAAAATACTTCAACAAATCTAAAATTTTCATCTCAAATTCATTTTTCATCACCTCTTTAAAATTAGCAATTTTGTTGTCACCGTTACCAGCAAAAATCAAATCATCTACATACAAAACAACAATTAAAATATCACCTTCAACTAATTTGATGTAGAGTGTGGGATCACTACTACTCTTGCTAAATCCATTACTCACCAAATAGGAGTCTATTTTGTTGTACCATACCTGAGGTACCTTTTTTAGCCCATAAAGAGTTTTTTGGAGTCTATACACTTCGTCCTCTTGCCCTAGGACTTCATATCCAAGTGGCTGATCCACATATACTTCCTCTTTCAACACACCATTTAAAATAGCTGACTTTGCATCCATTTGAAACACCTTCCTTTGATATTGTGCTGCAACTGCTATGACTATCTGCATTGTTTCTAGCCTTGCAACTAGTGCATATGTCTCATCATAATCTACACCAGGCTACTATTTGTACCTTTTGACCACTAGCCTTGCTTTGTGTCTTTCAATTTTCCCTTCTGCAATACATTTGGTCTTATAGACCCACTTCACTCCAATCACTTGTTTACCCTTAGGTAAATCAGTCAACTCCCATGTTTGGTTTCTCTTTATAGCATCCAACTCTTCATCCATGGCCTTACACCATTTCTCTTCTTTTACTGCTTCCTCAAAGTGTGTTGGATCACTATAAGAAAATAGTGCAAAATCCAATTTTTTTTATCAAAATTAGCATATTGTGTGTTGTCATAGATCTCCCTCACACTCCTTGTCTTACATGGTATTAATGATGTGAGTGTAGGGTCTAAGTTTTCTTCCAAACTGCTGCTACTCTAACCTCTAGAACTATTATACTGTTGATTGTCGGTGCTATTGCTCTATTGAATTCTAGAGCTGCTAGACTATTGTCTTTGTTCAGTGCTGCCAGACTGCTATCTCTATTGAACACTACTGGAGTTACTGTTCTGGTGCAGATCACCAGAGCTATTGTTTTCGAATGCTCTACGGTAGTTTCTTGTTGAGCTACTACTCTCTTGAGCCTCCCCTATGTTTCTATCATCTGCAACCTCTTCATCATCAATGGGTATTGTAACTGAAATACTTGTGGTGTTGTCCACCATTCCATCCCATGCTTCATTCTCAATAAATATAACATCCCTACTAATTACAACATTCTTGGTGATGGGATTGTATAATTTTTACACTTTTGACTCCTCACTATAGCCTATGAAGATACACTTTTCTCCTTTGTCATCAAATTTTTTCCTCTTCTCTTTTGGCATGAGTGTGTATGCCACACACCCAAATATCCTTAAGTGTTCAACACTCCATTTGTTGTTTATCCACACCTGTTATGGAATCCTATCTCAGATAGCCTTTGTGGGGCACCTATTCAGTATATAGACTATTGTTGCTACTTCTCCCCAAAATATGTGTGACAACTGTTTTGCTTTTAGCATACTTTCCACCATATCTTGAATGGTCCTATTCTTCATTTCAACCACTCCATTTTGCTATGGGGTATACCTTGTTGTAAATTGTTTGTGAATTCCCTCATTCCTACAAAAATTTTGGAATTATTTGGAGATGTACTCTCCCCCTCTATCTATTCTAAGGGCTTTGATATAGTGACCACTCTCCTTCTCAATTATTGTCTTAAACCATTTAAAATTCTCAAAGGCTTTTGAATTCCCATATTTTTCTGCTATGGTCATCTATGAAAGTCATGAAATATGAATTTCTAGCTAAAGTGGGGGTTTTCATGGGTCTGCACAAATTTGAGTGCACTAGCTCAAGTGGTGTTTTTACTCTCCTAAAATACCCAGATTGAAATGGCTGCCTCTATTGTTTTCCTAAAATTCAAGCCTCACACTTGCCATTAGATTCTACAATGGATGGTGAACCCCTAACCATTCCTTTCCTAGACAATAAACTCAAATTTGAAAAGCTTAAGTGACCATACCTTAAATGTCATAGTTTGGATTGTTGGAATTGTGTGCCTCAATCTCATAGGCTGAAACCTCTGAAAGAGCCAAATTAGTGTGACATTCCTATTGTCTGGCCGAATAGCAGTTGTGCAACCTTGTGGAATGCTCAGGTCGCCGAGACCTTGTTACTGTCATGCCGACTGGAGCTATCGCTATGAAAGTTTCTAACTCTTCCTACCCAAGTAGATCTCTTGCCGATGGTTGGTGTCTAAAGGTTATCGGTGAGATTTGTGGCGACATAAGTTGTCGAGGAGAGATTTGAATGTTTGGTATGACTTATACCAAAAAGAGATGTCTTAGCAAATGGTTTTACACTTGTCATCGGAGTAACATGGAGGCTTTGGTAAGAACTCTTAGCAATGGATGAAGTCTCATCGACGGTAGGAAATTTCAGTGTGATATGGAATCTCACCAAGACCTTGTTTTGATTTGTTGTGGTCTCGCTAATAGGTATATTGCTTCGGTATGATCTCTTGGAGAATAGCGATAGTCTCGCCAATGGGAATGTTGATGTCTATGTGACCTTTGAACATCGGTATGACCGCTCACCAAATAGTGATAGTCTTGCCAAATAGCGCTACATGTGGTGGTCATTGGTATGATGTCTTAGCGATATGGTTTGTCTCGTTGACTACTTTTGAACTCGGTATAACCTCTTGCCGAAGGTGATGAATCTTGGCAATATCGACGGTTGGGCTTTGTGGCATCAAGGAGACATAGTTAGTGTCTCACCGACATGTGAACATAGTTTGAATGCTTTGACCGATTGAAAGACTATCCTATGTGGCTTTTTTTTGACCAATCAGAGAAGCAGAATGGGAATCATTGGAAGTTAATCTGTTGTGACCATTCTTGTGAGGAAGATCAATAGACCAGGGATGAATATACTCTATAATTGTAGATGATGTTCGGTTTGTTGAACAGTTGGATGAATAGTTTGATTTGTGATAAGTGTGAATTCAATTCAGAGAGCATTGTAACTTGAATTTTTTGTACAAGGTTGGTCATTGAATCTGCTGTTGTAAATTGACATCAAAAAGATAAGTGGGTATGTGCAGGATCATCATGGAAAAAGCAGGCTCTTAAGTGGTAAAAAATTCAAAAAAATTAGAGTTAGGCAACTTGACATAAAAATTTCAATAAGTTATCTACATTATTTCAAAAATATGTAAGAATAGAATTTGTAGAAAAATTGAATGTGGTTTCTAAACTGCTAGTTTTATTTTTTTTTAAATAAAAATCTATTTGGTGAAAATTTGAAATTTCAATGCAGTGGTACTTAAATTTCAAGGGAAAAATAAGAAGTAGGCATCTGTCGACCACCCTAACCACAATAAAATGATAATATTTTTCTATAAGATTTTAGATATAAGTAGAGGACTCATGTCGGATGTGATGCATATTTTTTTGTAATTTTTTTCCAAGTAAATAATTAATTATGAATTTTTTATTACAACTTTTAAAAAATATAAAAACTTCGTATGTCTAACCACCTTAACTTGGTCAAAATTCATGAAATTCAATTTTTATTTTTTTAATCCTATAGTATATGAAGCATAGAATGTGATGCATATTTGGATTCAAAAAATGTGATACCATTTGAAAGTTGTAGATGTTTTTCAATCACCTATCAATAAAGACTTTGAGTAATTCAAATAAAAAATGAATAATAATTATTTATTAAATTCAAAGTAAAGCATAATTTATATTGGTGGAAAGCTAAGAATCTTCTTTAAAAACCCTTTTCATTCATCAATTTTGGGTAAAAAAAAGTTGTTAGCCACATAGACCATCATATCACTTACATATTGCCACTTTTTGGCCCATCATGATCCTGCACATAACCAAGTTTGATCTCTATATGTAATTTTCTTTACTATAATACAAATGGGTTTTTCTTGGTGTGGTGGGTTCTTCTCTCGTAAGGGTTTTCCCACATAAATCTGGTGTTCATCTGTGTATGTTAATTTCTTTGTTTCTGCTATTTTTTTCAAGTGTATCTTAATTGGATTGTAATTGAAAATTTTTAAAGTCACCTCTACATTCTTCCCCGAGGTTTTGATGTTAGGAGAGTTAGTTTCCACACCTTATCTTTCCGTACAAGTGGTATCAAAGCCTGGACAATTGTGTTATCCTTGTAGGTATGTTGGGTTTCTTTTGTGTCAATTTTGTTAAGTGGGAGTCTTGTAGAAGTTTGGTAATTTGAATTATAGGTTAAGATGGCAAGCACGTTAGGAAAGATTGAAATTGAGAAATTCAATGGCAGTAATTTTGAGTTGTGGAAACTCAAAATTGAAGATTTGTTGGTTGATTGTGATCTGTGGCTTGCTATGTCTGGAGAAGATCTTATAGGAATGAAGCAAGAGGATTGGGACCTTGTAGATAGAAAATCAAAGGGGTTGATAAGGTTCTGTTTAGCAGACTATTCTTCTGAATTTTCATAAAAAAATACTGCATCTTCCTTGTGGAAAAGACTGGCAGCTATTTATCAGGGCAAGTCCTTGGTGAATAAATTGGTCTTGATGAAGAAGTTGTACACTTTGAGAATGCAAGAGGGAGGATCCATTGCTGACCATTTGAACACTTTCAACATGTTGATTGCACAGTTAACATCTGTAGGTGTGAAGATTGATGAAGAAGATCATTGTATGCTATTATTATGTTCTTTGCCAGATTCTTGGGATCACCTGGTGATGGCTATTGGGAGTATGATATCCAGCTTTAAGATGTAAGATGTTGTTGCTTCTTTGTTATAAGAAGAGATTAGAATGAAATATTCTGAGATGGCAAAAGAGGCTCTTGTTGTTAGAGGCAAATCGAAAGAAAAAGGCAAGAAGAAGGACAAGAAGTCCAAATCCAAATTAGAGGGGAGATCAAAGTCTCCTGGAAAGAAGTCCAAGGTGAAGTGTTGGAATTGTGGGAAACCTAGTCATTTCCAAAAGGATTCTAAAGAGGATAAAAAGAAGAAGAATAATTCTTCCAACAATGATTCTTCTCAGAGTGATGCAGATGCTTTCATTGTAGTCTTGGCTACACAGGCATTAGATGATGTTTGGCTGGTTGATTCTGGAACATCTATCCATATGACATCACATATAGACTGGTTCACGAAGTATGAAAAATATGATGGTGGAAAGTTGTATTTGGCAAGTGATTCATCTTTGCAAATAGTTGGTCATGGAAAAGTCATAATTCAATTCCCTGATGGAAGAGTAAAGGGAATCAATGATGTAATGCATATACCAAGTCTAGCTTGAAACTTACTTTCTGTTAGTAAGCTGAATGATATTGGAGTGCAAGTCATGTTTTCTAGAAATGGCTGCAAGATGACTAGAGGCTCTATGGTGCTAGCAAGGGGTGCTCAAATTGGTACCTTGTATAAGCTAGATGCACATGCTATGCAATGCAATAGTGTCTCTGCAAAGTCATAGATAGCTACTCATGGAGAAAGAGAGGATAAAATTCTTGATGGTGTAAACTCTATGAAAGTTAAACTTCTAGTAGAAAAGACTATGCTCTGGCATCATAGGCTAAGCCACATTGGAGAGAAAGGTTTAAAAACTTTGAAAAATAAAAACTTGGTTGAAGGGCTTGATGATTGTAACCTTGAATTCGAATTCTGTGAACATTGTATATATGGTAAACAACACCATGTTTCATTTTATTCTAGTCCTCACAAATCTTTTGGTTTGTTGGATTACATTCATTTTAATGTTTTTTGGTCCAGTGAATGTTCCTTCTTTGTCTAAGTCAAGGTATTATGTATCGTTCATTGATGATTATTCAAGAAGAGTATTTGTCTATTTTTTGAAAAGTAAATCAGAAGTGTTCAGTTAGTTTAAGGAATTTAAGAACCTTATAGAAAATCAAACTAGAAGAAAAATAAAATGTTTAAGGACTAATAATGGTGGTGAGTTTTTTTTTTATGAGTTCGAGAGGTATTGTAAAGATTATGGGATTAAAAGATATAAAACTACACCTTACACTCCACAGAAAAAATGGAGTTGCAAAAAGGTTCAATAGGATAGTGATGGAAAGAGCACAAAGTATGATGAGTAGTGCTAGCTTGGAGGAGAATTTCTAGGCTAAGGCAGTTACTACAACATGTTACTTGATAAACCGTTCTCCTAATTCTTCTCTTGTTGAGAAAACACCTTTGGAAGCATGGTTTGATAATAATCCCTCTCTAAGACATATTCATGTTTTTTCTTGTGAGGCATATGCATATGTGTCAAATGAGAAAAATATCTAAATTGGAGAACAAGGTTGTTAAATGTATTTTTATTGGCTATAGTGCTAGCATAAAAAGATACAAGCTTTGAAATCCTGATATAGAGAAGGTTCTCTACAACAGAAGTGTTATCTTTCTTGAGCTGAAGCCTTCTACCTTGGATCTGTAGTTAGAGACAAAATCAAAAAATAAAAAGGATGAGTTGAAATTCCTATGACACTAGAGAAAGAGGAATTCAAAATTCAAAATGTACCTGAAATTGAGGAGAGCTCAAGTAGTTCTGAAAGTTCTGAAGAAAAAGAACAACCTCAGCTTCAACAAGTGAGGAGGTCAACTTGTGAAAGAAAACAACTTGATAGGTATGGGTTCTTTTTGATAGATTCTACTTGTGCCTATGCTTTAATTTCTAGCACTGATGAACCTAGAACTATAAAAGAGGCATTTAAAATGTCTGATTCTAACTCTTGGTTGGAAGCCATGAATGAAGAAATGACATCATTAGAAAAGAATGATACTTGGAGTTTGGTGCCTTTCCTTGAAGGTAGAAAAGTTGTTGGATGCAAATGGGTATTTAAAAAGAAAATAGGTCTAGATGGTAGTGTGGAAAAATATAAGGTGAGGTTGGTTGCAAAGGGTTATTCTCAAGTAGAGGGAATTGATTATAGAGAATTTTTTTCTCCTGTAGCTGACATCCATTAGATTTATTTTGTCACTTGTAGCAGCATGTGACTTAGAGGTTGAACAAATGGATGTGAAGACAACATTTCTTCATGCTGATCTTGAAGAAGATATTGATATGTCCCAGCTTGAACACTTTGTGGAGAAAGTTAAAGAAAAATTGGTTTGCAAGTTGCAAAAATATTTGTATGGATTAAAACAGTCTCCTATAATGTGGTACTAGAAGTTTGACACTTTTTTTTTTTCATTGGGATTTGTAAGATCAAAATATAATCATTGTGTGTATTACAAACCTAAACATGATTGAGTTCTTATTATTGCTCTCTATGTTGATGATATGCTATTCATATGAAATAGTAAGTGAATGATTTTTGATCTTAAGTCTCAGTTATCTGTAAAGTTTGAAATGAAAGATCTTGGTGCAGCAAGGTATATTCTAGGAATGGAAATAACTAGGGACATGAATAGTAGAAAAATTTGGCTCAGTCAGAGTAAGTATATTAAGACTGTTCTAGAGAGATTTTGTATGACTGATTGCAAGCAGCTAGTTGTTCCAATTTTGCAGGGAATGAAGCTATCTATTGAGGATTGTCCAAAATCTCCTACTAAGATGGAGGACATGACCGATGTACCTTATGCTAGTGCGGTTGATAGTCTAATGCATGCAATGGTCTGTACAAGATCACACATTGCCCAAGCAATGGGAGTACTTAGTCAATTTATGGCTAATCCTGGAAGAACACATTGGGATGCTGTGAAAAGAGAATTCAGATATTTGAAGGGAACTTTAGAATATGCTTTGTGTTACCATGGGAACTTGGTTGAATCACAGAGGACTATCAACATTCAAGGCTATGTGGATTCTGATTGGACAGGGGACATTGACAACAAAAGATCCACCAATGGATATATTTTCATGATGAATGGTGGTGTAGTGAGTTGGATGAGTAAGCGGTAGGTTGTAGTCACTTTGTCCACTACAAAGGAAGAATACATGGAAGAAACACACACCTGTAAAGAAGCAATCTAGTTAAAACATTTTTGTTCTAACATTGGTTTTGATGCAGGGAAAATAACAATTTACTGTGATAGTCAAAGTGCTATTTTTTTGGCAAAGAATCCTACTTTCCATGCCAGGACGAAACATATATATGTACAATATCATTTTGTTTGAGACATGGTGGAGGATGGAAAGGTCTCTTTAGAAAAAGTGGATACTCTGGAGAACGTTGCAGATGCATTAATGAAGTCAGTGAGCACATAAAAGCTTAGGTGGTGTGCCAGTTCGATGGGACTTAGTGCCCATCAATTTCAGTAGTTTTTTTGTGCTTTAGAGGTGCCTCTGTGAACTTCGTCAAGTGGAATATTTTTGGAATTGTGTGCCTCAATCTCATAGGCTGAAACCTCTGAAAGAGCCAAGTCGGTGTGACATTCTTATTGTCTGGTTGACTATCAGTTGTGCAACCTTGTGGGATGCTCAGGTCGCCAAGACCTTGTTACTGTGATGCTGACTGGAGCTATCGCTGTGACATTTCTATTGATGTGAAAGTTTCTAACTCTTCTCGCCCGAGTAGATCTCTTGTTGACGGTTGGTGTCTAAAGGTTATCGGTGTGACTTGTGGTGACAAAAGTCATCGGGGAGAGATTTGAACATTTGGTATGACTCATACACTTGGAGTCATCGGAGTAACATGGAGGCTTCGGTAAGAACTCTTAGCGACGAATGAAGTCTCGCTAATGGTAGGAAATTTCGGTGTGACATGGAGGCTCTCCAAGACCTTGTTCCAATTTTTTGTGGTCTCATCGATAGGTATATTGCTTCATTATGATCTCTTGGTGAATAGCAATAGTCTTGCTGATGTCTATGTGACCTTTAAACATCGGTCTGACCTCTCACCGAATAGCGATAGTCTTTCCAAATAGCGCTACATGTGGTGGTCATCGGTATGACGTCTTAGTGATATGGTTTGTCTCGCTGACTACTTTTGAACTCAGTATAACCTCTTGTCAAAGGTGATGACTCTTGGAAATATCAACGATTGAGATTTTTGGCATCGGGGAGACACAGTTAGTGTCTCAATCACATGTGAACATAGTTTGAATGCTTTAATCAATTGAAAGACTATCCTACATGGATTGTTTTCGACTAATCAAAGAAGAAGAATGGGAACCGTTGGAAGTTAGTTTGTTGTGACGATTCCTATGAGGAAGATCAACAGACTAGGGACGACATGGATATACTCTGTAATTACAAATGATGTTCAGTTCGTTGAACAGTTGGATGAATAGTTTGATGTGTGATCAGTGTGAATTCAATTTAGAGAGCATTGTAACTTGAATGTTCTGTAAAAGGTTGGTCATTGAATCTACTACTGTAAATTGACATCAGAAAGATAATTCTGATCTCTATATGTAATTTTCTTTACTGTAATACAAAGGGGTTTTTCTTAGTGTGGTGGGTTTTTCTCCCGTAAGTGTTTTCCCACGTAAATCTGATGTTCATCTCTGTATGTTAATTTCTATGTTTCTACTATTTCTTTCAAGTGTGTCTTAATTGGACTGTAATTGAAAATTTTAAAGTCACCTCTACATTCTTCCCTGAGGTTTTGACGTTAGGAGAGTTAGTTTCCACACCTTAGCTTTCCTTACATGGATGGGTATTTGATGTTTATCTTGAATGTAGACTACTATTTGACTACCAACTACTATGTGAAAGTTGTTAGTGCCACTGAAAAATATTGTTGCTGACCGTTTACTATTCCTGTCGTAGACACTATGTGCATCCTGAGAGGAAACATTATGTTTCTCATCATCTGCACTACAACCATCACTTTATTGCTGCCTCCTCTATCAAATATTTATTGCATAATAGAATTCCTAGATTTGTTGCCTTTCACCATTCTTTCTTTGGATGTTGACAACACCTTTTCCAATAACATGGACTTTACCATCATTTCCCATTTTGATCTCAATTTTTTATATTGTTGTCAATGGAAGTAAAGTAGTTCTTGTTACCACTCATGTGGTTGCTACATCCATTGTCCAAGTACAATAATTCATCATTGTTGCACTCAACAAGGTTGCAAGCAATGAATATATTGGATTGTTTATCATTTTTAGCTTTGTTCCCATTTGCCACATTAACATTTTTTCCTCCATGGTCACACTACTTCTTTCTACACTCATTGGAATAATGGTCATATTTGTGATATTAAAAACACTACACATTACTCTTATCACTCCTTTGATTCAAACTATTGTTCTTCCTTTGGTTCTACTTTTTTGATAGTGAGCTACTCATCTCCTCTGTGTTGTTAGTACCTCCTCTTCCAGAATTGCTTCTTCCTTTGCCTTTTTGACCTCTTCCTCTTCCCCAACCTCTTGCATTGGTCTAAGATTTAAATGCTTTCTCTAGGGATGGAGAAGATCTGTTTAACTGCTACTCATGGGTTTGTAGTGAACCCGTCAACTCATCTATGGTCATTGAAACATATCATTTGCCTCTTCAATGACAACTGCTAGATAATCAAACTTAGTAGGTAGACTTCTTAGGGTTTTCTCAACAATACTTTGCTCTTCCATTGTTTCTCCATTGACTCTCAACTAATTTACCAGGGTTGAAACCTTAAAATGATAATCTGAAATGGACTCATTATCTTTCATTTGTAGAGTCTCAAAATTTCTTCTCAAGAGCTGTAACTTAGCTAACCTCACTTTATCAGTCCCTTTATAACTATTTTGCAATATATCCTAAGCTTGCTTTGAGTAATTTTCTACTACAATATGTGAGAAAATAGCCTCACTCAAGGATGCCTCAATCAAACTAACGGCTTTTGCATCCTTCATTCTTATCTCTTTCAATTGATTCTTTTGTGTATTTGAAAGGGTTGCAAATGCATTTGGGTTTGTGATATCATTGAACCCATTTGTGACCAACTCCCATAGGTCATTTGCAACTAATATTGTTCTCATATTTTTAGCCCATGTATTATAATTCTTCCCATCAAAATGTGGTGGCTACTGCCAACCTTTGATCTCACCTCTTGCCATATTTCTCAAATTTGAGAAAACTAAACAATGCCTAGATAACCTTGGGATTTACCCACAATAAACAAACTGACTGATTGATTGCCCCAAAAAATAGGGCTCTAATACCACTTGTTGGTAGGTAGGGGTTGTTAGAAATGAAGATTTGATTGCAAACTAGAAAAATCACCTTCCACAGAAGAGAAAAACGGAAAAGTAGAGATTTGCAAAAGATGTGCAAATTGATATATTCGAAGTACAAAATAATACAAGAGATAATTTGCTTTATAAAGGAAAAGATACATAAACCTAATCTTATCTCGAGCAACAAGATAGCTCAATAAGATAAGGATAAAACCTATAACTTAGGAATTAAATAAAGCCTAAGT
Source organism: Sequoia sempervirens (assembly GCA_007258455.2). NCBI lineage: Eukaryota > Viridiplantae > Streptophyta > Pinopsida > Cupressales > Cupressaceae > Sequoia > Sequoia sempervirens. Next base: position 7,325,579 of record VDFB02109042.1, read on the forward strand.
AAACTTATGCAATGTGTAATTAATAATTAATTACACCAACACCCCCCCATAAGTGCAACTTAGGGAGAAGCAGATTATTATGCAAATATGAGTCCCAACAACAAGGCCTGATCAGGTACTCATGTACAAATGAAAAGAGAGAGAAAACCTAGTGGGAAAAACCCCCTCTCAGAGAGATGAACTGATGCAAAGAAGCATTGGAAGAACTATGAAGAAGTAACACTGGAACCCCAAATCTGGCAAGCAAGGAAAGATACTTTTGTTTACAAAATACCATATCAGAATCACAAATGCAACAATAGACCCAATGCCAAGGAACACTGGAAACTCACATATTGGATCAACCCTAGAATCTGTAAGTAACAGTAGATGAAGGATGAAAGGACCCATAATGATGAAAAATCTATAAGTTGTGTCTCTTGAAGCTAATTCCAAACTAAAACTAAAACTACCCATAGGATGAGTACCATCAAGATTCTAGAACATTAACCATAAAAACATGACCCTCAAATGAGAAATATTTGAACCAATGTGGATCAAGAACTATAAAATCCCAATGTGAAGTGTGAACTAAAGCAAACCAACGATGTGTCTAGCTAAGCAAGAAAGAAGCTATGGGAAACAACAAGAAACCAGATAGACTCATGCGAGTTGTCACCAATACATATAATGGATGCAAGAACCCCCTTAATGGAACTTTATATCAGTTCATTATTACAATACCCAATGATTGCAGAAGGAGAGAATGCAAAACTACAGAAACATGAGTGAAAATGCAAACCTAGAGCATGAAACAAAAATGAATGCATGCATAAAATAAGTTACACATTTTCTATAAATGATCTCAAATCTGCATAGAGGCTAAAACCAGCTTTCCAATGCCATGAAAATTGTGAAAAATGGATAAGCAAGTCACAAGATAAGTCTCTCAGAGTGAAAAGGAAACATCTGACTTCCGAGGCTGAAAAAGGAATCAAAATATAAAAACCAAAAAATCACACTTGCACCATTGCGTAGAGCTTGGAAACAACTTTCCAACAATATCTTGTTTGAAAAAAAAGGATGTCGTATGCCCAAGTTACACCTATTTCCGTGAAAGTTTTCCAAAAGTCTGATTTGTTATGAAATAACTTGCACAATAAAATGATATGAAATATGCTGCAAATACTTGATAATAGCTGATAATAACAAGCCACTTCGAGGGGGAAAACCTCCAAATATCTCTAATGAGAACACACTTCACACTTGATGATGAAATAAGACTCACAACCTCCTATATATACCTATTTATGCCAAGGATATCACCTAGGCCGACTTAGACACACCTATATAAGACTTAGGCCGACCTAAACAACTAAATAACAATATACTAATGATAATATGACTTAATAGAGAGTTAAGATAACCACAAGCTGACTATTCATAACCCGATGTACAATAATATTAAGGGCGTAGCATGCCCCCCTTCTTCAAAGAAGCATTGTCATCAATGCTAATCAAGTTTGGAAACTTTTGAATGAACTCCTTGTCTTCCCATGTGGCATCTTCAACTGGTAAATTCTTCCATTGGATGAGATACTTAGTGATAGTTCTATTCCTCAGCTTCTTTGTGCGTGTTTGACGAATGCACTCTGGTTCCAAAATGATTCTCCCTTCTTCATCTAGCTTGGGAAGTGTTGTTTGAGTGGGAATATTATGCCCAATTACCTTCTTCAAACAGGAAACATGAAAAACTGGATGTATCTTTGTTGTAGGTGGCAACTCAAGCTTGTAGGCAACACTACCGATCTTCTGCATGATTTGGTATGGACCATAATACTTTGGCGACAACTTATTATTCTTTCTTTGTTGCTTGAGTGAGATTTGCTTATAAGGCTGCAATCACAAGAAGACCCAATCCCCAACTTCAAAACTTCTTTCACTACGATGTTGGTCTGCCTGTTGTTTCATTCGATTTTGTGCCATGGCTAAATTCTCCTTGAGTCCTGAAAGTACTTGTTGTTGATGAAGCAAGTGGTCTTCTACTGCCTGAACTCTTGGGGACACCTTAATTGATGATGTGATGGAAGGAGGATGATATCCATAAAGTGCCAAAAATGGAGACATTTTTGATGAGCTATGAAAAGAAGTGTTGTACCACCATTCCGCAAGTGGTAGCCAATCTACCCACTGGGACTGTTTCTCTGAAGTGAAACAACGTAGATATCCTTCCAAACACTTATTAACAACCTCTGTTTGCCCATCTGATTGAGGGTGGTATGAAGAGCTAAGAGCCAATTGAGTACCCAAACATGAGAATAAATCTTTCCAAAAGTGACTAGTGAAGATAGGATCACGATCACTAACAATAACTTTAGGTGTACCATGTAACTTTTGGATATTCTCCAAAAAATTTTAGCCACTGTACTTGCTGTAAAAGGATGTGCTAATGCAATGAAATGTAAATATTTAGTGAGCCGATCAACTACCACCATGATGACATTATGACCTTTAGATTTGGGAAGCATGATGAAGTCCATGGATATCTCTTCCCAGCGGCTAGGAATAGATAAGGGTTGCAAGAGACAGTGTCTTAATTGTCTCCCCTTTATGCCTTTGACACACCAAACATTCGATACAAATTTTTGAACATCACCCTTTAGCCCCTCCCAAAAGAAATCTTGCTTGACTTGATGATATGTCTTCAAAAATCCTGAATGACCACCCACTGGAGACTCATGCAACTCTGTGAGAATCTTGATTTTAAGGTTGGAATTCTTGCAGAATACAAACGCTCTCTATACCAAAGAGTATCTCCCTTCCAACAAAACTTATATGAACTACTAGGATCATTTTTTAATTGCTTGATGAGATTACTTGTCGCAACATCATTTTGCCACTCTGCTTTGGCTTCCTCCACCCAATTTGCTTGTAATATTGAAAGGGCACACAATAAGGCTTCATCTTTCTCATCCTTCCTTGACAGTGCATCTGTGACAATATTTTCTTTTCCTTTCTTATATACAATCTCAAAGTCATATCCTAACATCTTAGTGACCCATTTTTGTTGCTCTTTAGAAGATAGTCGTTGTTCCAAAAAATATTTTAGGCTATCATGATCTGTCTTAACCTTGAAATGTCTACCCAATAGATAAGGCTGCCATTGTTTCACTACATGGAGTATTGCTAGCATTTCCTTCTCATAAATAGGTTTGAGTAGATTCTTACCTTTTAATTGACGACTCTCAAAAGCAATTGGTCAACCTTCTTGCATAAGCACTGCTCCTATCCCATTTCCAGAAGCATCACATTCCACAATGAATTCCTTGGTGAAGTCAGGAGTGGCAAGTACTGGAGTTGTACACATAGCCTCCTTCAATCTCTCAAATGTTGTATTGGCAGACTCATTCTAATGAAAAGAATCCTTCTTCAATAGAGTGGTGAGAGGTGCTGCTATACTACCATAATTCTTCAAAATCTTCTATAGTACCTTGTCAATCTCAAGAATACCTCTCAGTTTCTTAATGGTTTTGGAATAGGCCATTCCATGATAGCCTTAATTTTGTTAGGGTCCACCTTTACTCCTTCATGTGAAACTATGTGTCCCAAATACTCCACCTCTGTAAGACCAAAAGAACACTTGGATGGCTTAGCATAGAGTTTATGATCTTCAAGTATTTGTAATGCTTGGTCCACATGTTGCAAATGTTCTTCCCAAGTCTTGCTGTAAATCAATATATCATCAAAGAATACTAACACAAACTTTCTCAAGAACTTCTTAAAAATGGAATTCATCAAACTTTGGAATGTAGATGGTGCATTGGTAAGACAAAATGGCATCACCAAAAATTCATAATGACCCTCATGAGTCCAAAATGCTGTCTTACAAATATCCTCCTCCTTAATCCGAATTTGGTGATAACCAGATCTAAGATCTAACTTGGTAAAAAACATAGCTCCATTTAATTCATCTAGCAAATCATCAATGATTGGAATTGGAAACTTATCTTTAATGGTGTACATGTTGAGCACTCTATAATCTGGACACATGCGCCAAGTATCATCCTTCTTACGTACCATCACCACCGGCGAGGAGTAAGCACTTTGGCTATGCCTAATGATTCCTGCCTCTAGCATCTCTTCAACAATTTTTTCTATCTCACTCTTTTGTATGTGTGGATACTTGTAAGGCCTGATGTTCGGTGGCTGGCTCCCTAGGACTAACTGTATGGCATGATCATGATCCCTCTTAGGAGGAAGTCCTTTAGGCATATCTCCAAGAACAACTAAGTGACGATCAATTATAGCTTGCAAATCTGGATGAGTAGGAGTATTAGATTGAGAGACTTCTAATGAACATAGTTGGGCCACAAATCCATCCACTCCTTTCTTAAGCAACTTTTGCATTTGATGAGAGCTTACCATTTGTGGAGATTTTTCCTTCAACACCCTTAGCTCTACTAGCCTTCCTTCTGATTGAAATCTCATGAATAGTTCTTGGAAGTTCATCTCAATTGTTCCCCTAATGTAGTAAGCCATTGTACTCCCAAAACAATATGCACTTTCTGCCATGGATGTACATACATTGGGGGTATCAAGTTGATAATCTCCCATGGATAATTTAATGCTATGAAACTTCACGAACAATAAGCGTACCACCATCTGCAATCAAAACTTGGGACTTCTGGAAATTTTGGATATATGAAACAGATTTAGATGAGTAGCTAACTTTTTTGTTGATGAAATTATGAGTACTACGAGTGCGATCCATACTGTTACCTTACGCTTCTTTAGGAACCCCTGCACCTTGAGAGTTTGTGGAGCCTTTGAAACTACGAGAGTGCATGACAAGAAATGATTGGTTGAGAATCATGTGATTCCTCGTTTGACTCCCTTTCATCTTCTAGTATGGATTCCTCCTCTTCTTCCTCATTGGGACCTTCAATATAAAACAATTTCTTTTCACTACATTTATGTCCTCAATTGTATTTGCTATCACAATTGAAACACAAGCCTTTTGCTCTTTTCTCCTCAATTTGTTGTGGAGTCAACTTAGTAGGTTGTGTTGAATATCCTTTCTCTTTTGTCACATTAGCCCCTTGCTTCTTAGGAATCAAATATTTCTCCTCTACCTTGCATGCTAAGATAAAAGACTCATTTATGGAACTAGGGCTAAACATGCGTACCTCATGTTGAATGTGATCCTTGAGACCACCCAAGAATAAATCATTCAAGTTTTCCTCTGTAATTGAATCCACCCTTAAGGATAGATTTTGGAATTGCTGAATATAATCCTTAAGCGATCCTGTTTGTTGAAGTTTAGCTAGCTGGCTGAAGAAGTTGTCTGTGACGCTATTGCTATATTGTGCTTGGAGTTCCTCTGTAAAAATTGACCATGAGACGGTGAGCCCCTTTTTACCTCGATGAGTGCAAAGCCAACGATACCAAATGAATTGATCTGGTTCTAAATATAAGGAAGCCATTGTGACCTTTTGTCCATTTGGGATTTGGTGTACTTCAAAAAAATTCTCCATTTGGTTTATCCATGTTAGAGGATCCTTACCATCAAACTTGTGCATATCCACCTTTGGAAATAAATTCCTAGATCCCATAGGAGTACTAAAGCTTGTGTTAGTAGTAGCTAACCTAGAATTCTCACCTTGGTCACTTGAGAACTCCTTTCTTGATTCAGCTATGTAGGTGCTTAATATGTTTCGCATGTCTGACATATCTCCTCTTAGCTCTGACATATCTCCTCTTAGGTCACACATATCCATCTTAATTGAGGAAATTTCTTCCTTGACCTTATTGATTTCTTCATTATGAGTAATATCCTTGATTGTTTCACCATCCTTATCAGGAGTCTTCCCCGGAGTGACAGCATTCTTTTTACCCCTTCTTGCAGGCCCCGTCATGATGGAAACCACTAATGTTGAAATAAGTCACACAAATGAAATTTAAATTCTCTCAAATTTTTACTGTAATCTCCTTTAGTATGTCTTCAAAAACCCAATAAAAATCAGACTTCAATTCAACAAGATGTGCGAGATATGTAGATTCCAAAAAAATAGTGTAGAAACCCTAATTCTGCAATAATTCACTTAATTCTACTCCAATTCTTCTGAAATATGGACTGTAGCTTCTTCAATATGTTCTTCAAAAACCCTTTAAAAATTAGAAAAAAATTTGCCAAAATATGAAAGATATGCTCTTCCCAAAATCGCCTCCAAATTTGAGAAAAACCTTGCCTCTATGGTGCCAAGATCATGCTCTGATACCACTTGTTATGAAATAACTTGCACAATAGAAGAATATGATATGAAATATGCTACAAATACTTGATAATAACTGAGAATAACAAGCCATAGGGGGGAAAACCTCCAAATATCTCTAATGAGAACACACTTCACACTTGATGATGAAATAAGACTCACAACCTCCCTATATATACCTATTTGCCGGGATATCACCTAGGCCGACTTAGACACACCTATATATATAAGACTTAGGCTGACCTAAACAACTAAATAACAATATATGATAATATGACTTAATAGAGAGTTAAGATAGCCACAAGCTGACTATTCATAACCCGATGTACAATAATATTAAGGGCATAGCATTTGGCCATCTGTAGCTTTTAGGGGATAAAAAAATTTGCCCCCTAGTCGGATGTAGGACTAGGGGCTGGTGTGCAGGAAGTTGGGCCAAAGCGGTGGTCACCCATACGACCTGGGTGGAGCCAGTAGGGGCTGGAAGGGTGGCGGTTGCTGGGGGCTGAGCTCTCAAACCCCAATAAGACTCGGGGCTTAGGCATAAGGGCTCGTGGGGGTTGTGGATCGGCGGAGAAGGGGATTGGGTGGAGGTGGTAGCTGGATGGTGATTTGGCAGTGGGTTGGTGGCCCACGGGAGGAGTAGTGTTTGAATTAGTGGCCATTGCTGGGATGGGTGGCGGGATGCAGTGGCCGCTGCTGGAATCGGTGGAGTGATCTGTTTATAATGGGAAATGCAAAAAATACCAAAAGTTTTGATTTTTTATTTTTGATTTTGAAATTTTTCAAAAAAACTTCCTCAGAATACATGTTGGGGAGGCCGCATGGCCTCCCTACAATTTTTTTTGCCTCTCCAGATGAATTTGACCAAATTGGACAAATTTTATATCAAAATAGGGGTATTGGGGCACTATGAATCCAATGGCGAGGTCTGTTTGGGCCCAAAGTGCTCTGAAAATCAGGAAACCTCTAGAACTATCAGATAATTCATCGAGCTTGAAACCGTCACAGATCTGGCGAATAGTGACAAAAATAAATGAAATAAAAGTCATTTCTGACTTTTTCCAACACTCTGAATCCAATGGAAAACCTCAATCTGATCCAAGACGTTGCATAAAGATGCTTAAGGAATGAAACCCTCGAGGGACCTTGATCGAGCTCTACAATGTGTTCTTCCAAAAAAACTGAGAAGGTGCTGCAAATCGAGGCTCTGATACCATGTTAGAAACCAAGATCTGATTGCAAAACCAAAAAATCACCTTCCACAAAAGAGAAAAATGAAAAAGCAGAGATTTGAAAAAAATGTGCAAATTGATATATTCGAAGTACAAAATAATACAAGAGATAATTTGCTTTATAAAAGAAAAGATGCATAAACCTAATCTTATCTTGAGCAACAAGATAGCTCAATAAGATAAGGATAAAACCTATAACTTAGGAATTAAATAAATCCTAAGTAAACTTATGCAAAGTGTAATTAATAATTAATTACACCAACAGGGGTGTTGATACACAACATTGCTTTTGTTACTAGACTGACATAACAGAAAAAAAACACATAGAAAACGCACAGAGAACACATAGTGATAGCAAGACTAAACAAACATAATTTAACTTTGCATATATTCCTTGTTTTCTTCAAAATACAAAAACTCAAAGGATATTCTCTAATGTATATGAACAATATAAAACTAATCTATTTGGAAAGATGTCCAATGATTGGGTGCTACACTCACACCTCAAAAACATAAACTACTACAATCCTGTAGCTGTAGTTGACAATGTGTTATGTCTGCTAAAACATTCCTTTTGTGTTGTTGTTGTCACTAGTTTTGTGTTGAACATTCTCCATTTCATCTACTACTGTAGGGTCAACACTTCAATACAAAATATTTTGCTTCTCCTAACTCCAACGAATACATTCTTTTTGTCTTCTATTAGCAAGCTCATGAGAATTAGCACTACATTCAAATTTCAAATTCACCTAACCTCATTAATTTGTTGTATGTATTCGTTGCTTGTAACAAGCACAAAAATAAGCGCACAATTTGAATTTCAAATTTATCTACCAAAATTAAATGTTGCAAGTTACATTGGGGGGAACTTGAAAGTATTCAATCTAATGTGGGGGTTGAGGTGTCAAGTTTGCTAATTGTAGAATAAAATATTCCAACAAAAATATCATACAATGTGTTGTACATGTTGTCCGAGATCTAATTGAATCTACTCCTTACATGTTTGGATTTTTTTGTGGCAGGCTGGCAGATGTAATCTCACATTAATCTTGATTCCACTCATAGTATCACTAGAACTATTTATTTATACCTTAAAATCTCTCACAGTATCAATATCATAGGGTCATTTCAAGCTTATGATGCGGTCCCATGCACAGTATCATAAGCACTATTTATTTATATCTTAAAATATCACCTTCATAAATGTAAAATCCCTCATTTTCACAAGTTTTATTATTAGTTCTTGTAACCTATAGGAATATTTATGCATCTATTTCATTCAATTTCTTTCATAGTTTAACCAGTCATTACATAGAATTAAAAAAATTAAGCAAAAATTCTATAGTTTGTATTTAATTTTCTATTTTCAATAATTGTAAAATTTTTATTTATCTTTTTTTTTATTGGTTCATATTGAGAACACTTAGTACAAAATTCAATTTTAAAAAAAAAATTATATCTATATTTACCTAACTCATTGAATCAAATGTCAACTATATTAATTGTTTGAATGACATGGGCACTATTATATGTCTTATACCTTAAAACCTCTCACATTCATAGATTTAAAATCCCTCACCTTCACAAGCTTTATTATTAGTTCCTATCAAGGTACGAATACTTATACATCCATTGCATTCAATTTCTTTCACCAGTTTAATCAATCATCAAATAGAATTAAAAAATGTAAGCAAAAATTCTATAGTTTGTATTTCATTTTCTATTTTAAATAATTGTAAAAATTTCATTTATCTTTTTTTTATTGGTTCATATTGAAAACACTCAATACAAAATTCATTTTTTTTTAAAATTATATATATATATATATATTTACCTAACTGATTGAATCAAATGTCATCTATATTAATTGCTTGAATGACATGGGCACTATTGTATGTCTTACACATTTTGACATTATTGTGTACTTTTTATTGGTTGATTTTAGAAGCAACCATTGGAAAAAGAAATTGTTCTTTAATTAAAAATAAAATGTAATGCATTAATATTTTTGGCTAAGTTTTCAACCTTATTAATGCTTTGAGCGACAAGGAATAGTGTTATATAAATAGGATAGGTGGAAAAATAAATTAATTTGAAAATCATTTATGCTTTAACTAAAAAAGGGGCAAAATTTATTCAATCCAAAAAAGAGTAGTACAAAGCAAGGGAATTACACATCCCTATCAATCTTCACTAATTGGTCCAACTTTTGTGACAAATTTGGGGGTAATTGGCCCCTATCCACAATATTCCAATCACACAAATTATTAGAATCCCATTTAGCCAAACAATCCACAACCCCATTATATTCACGTGGAATATGACAGAAAGAAACATAATCAAAGGAAGCACACAAATTAAGAATCTGTTTTATATTAACAACCAAGTGCCAACTAAAATCCTCTAATTGCTACCTCTTCAGTAGAGTCACAACCACCTGGGAATCCAATTCACAAATGATCCATCTCCACCTGAGAGCACAACCATGCTCCAAAGCACATAAAATGGCAAGAACCTCCATCAAATTGTTAGTACACAAACCCTTATAAACAAGAAAGATAAACTCAACATTCATAGAATTAGTCTGCCCAACACCACCAATACCAGCATGGCCAAGATTTCCACGAGAAGAACCATCTGTGTTGATTTTCAACACACCCTGAGGGGGAGGACAACATCGCCTATTTGGAATTAGTTTGAAGACATGATAGGTGGAAAAATATTTCCATTGAATTTAGAATACATTATTTTTTTATGGTTAAATTTTGATCATATTAATGTCTTGAATAATATTGAATAATGTTGTATATATCATGATATTGAAAAGACATATAAACCTAAAAAATATATGTAAATGTATGGTGAGATATGCCACCCAACAAATTCAATCCATTTTAACTTCATTGATAAGATATATACAATCTTATCTTAAACAAAATCTAGAAAAATCTTGTCACATAGCTTCTAGAAGAACTCAATAATTATTTTAAATTATATGAAACAATAATTTGTTTGTAATGTTTGTTGTAAACCAAAATTATAAGAAATGGATCTAATTTACCTATGGTGTATTCATACCTTTAATCTTAATCTTTGTCCACAAATAGGACAACATACATTATAATAGATAGGTGATTATTTCAAATCAAATCAACCAAAAATGAATTTAAGGATTTAAGAGATGATTCATTAATTGAGCATGTTTCAATAGTTGTGATAGTATGTTTTTATTTAATCTCCAATATTTTTAATAATATAGCTCTAGTAGTTGTGACTTTGAAAATGTTAGTGTTGATCATGAGTACCAACTGTGTGCATGAAAATTGTGTCAAAGTGAATGATTTAAATAATAAAAATAAAAAAGACCAAGGATCAAACAAAACACTCAAGATAAGGCGTAGAAAATCAAACAAGCGTATAATTTAACAAAAAAAACTATAATAGATTATCTATTGTGTAGATTTTTCCACAATAGTTGATTAGATGTGTGCTCACTAATGATTTCAGCACCATAATGATGCTCCAATGATAAAATGAATGAATGATTATAAAAATGACTAAGTCATGGATATATATGATAGAGAGGAGATAGAAATGGATGGTTGAGATTGTTTGATGGAGATCAAAGGTGGAGGATGATTTGGTTCTCTCACCTCATGGGATGGTGTCAAATGGCATGGTGAGGTAAGTTGAGAGGGATATGCTTCTTTGGAGTATAGGAAGAGATCTTGTCATAAAAGAAAGGTTTGTCCTCACACTTCAAAAGGGATGAGGGTGAGAGGAATAATAAAAAAGACCCATGTTACATGGTACAAAAGGCCATGTCACATGTACAAGGGGCCCATGTACATGATTTGATGGGGAGGGTTGACCTCAATTAATCAAGGATTAAGTGTGAAAATGATTATGAGGTAGATTAGGTGTAACAACCTCCATAGATTAAAAATAATTAATTACACATATTACACATCAACAAGCATATAAAAATGACATGTGTCCAATGTATAAATAAAAGAGACAAGGGTTTATATTATTTCAAAAAACTTAAAGTACAAATGCCAATATCATGGCTATACATAAAGGAGCTTATATTCCTTACAATAGACCACATGATCGAGTGCAAGATTACACAATGAACCTGATCTCAGGGATAACTTTAGGAAAACCGCCCTTGGCGAAGGTGTAAAATCCTGGAGAATCTTTCCTTTTATTTGAAAAAAATATTAATTTTCCTAGTAAATCTATGCACATTATTAAAAAAATTGTAAAATCTTGGCGAATCTTAATGAATAATTGGTAAAAATAATAATCACAATGGTGAATCCTAGTGAATAATCACTAAAAATATTAATTACAATGGTGGATCTCTCATTTTAAAATTTTCTAATGATTATTGATTTACAATGGAAATATAAAATCAACAAATGAAATTGTGCCATGTGTTGATGCATCACTCGTCCAACACCTTTAAATATCACACCAAACTATCGGTCATTTCTTGTAGTCTCCACCAAGACACACGTACACCACTTGTGCAATTCCAGAGAATCAAGATGGGAATTTACAATATTTGCAACAAGTCTCCTGAAAAAGACTTAAATATTTAGCTTGCAACCTCTAAGTGGTCGCCACATATGTTAGCATCCAAGTCCATGTTGTACATGGTCATCACCATCCATGCAAACCAGTCCCACCATCCATTGGCTTGTCACCCAGTTAAAGAAACCACAAGCTTCACAACCTCTAGTTGAAGGTTAGGAAACTCCAAGACGCTGCGGCAACAAAGAAGATCAACCAGTTGGGAAGTTAAGAAACTTTTGAACACAGTGACAAGGTTCCAAGGTTAGAGAAGTTAACGATCCCTCGACCAACACACTGTCCCTCGGTTTCAAACTTTTAGAATCCCATGACATAGGTTACAAGGTTCAAGTTTTGGGTGATAGGCCAACAATGAAGACCATTGATTAGCTTTTTAATCGAATGGTTGCAGGTTGATTCTGCAACCTAATACTCATGTGCCTTTTAAAGGCTTGTTGAGGCCCAATTTTTTTTTTGGGCCACACAATTAGGTTTAACCATGTGGACCAAAACAAATCTTGAGCCTCAACAATCCTTTTAAAAGGAACGTATGTATTACGGAACGAAATCAACCAGTAGCCATCTAATGAAAAATATAATTGATGATTCGATGACAAAAAATAAAAGCACTATTCAAGGCTAAAGTATCCCTAAAATTAAATGTTAATTTATTATTGTGGCAATATTGCCCCAAAATTAATGGTAGTTGTAGACATCTAAATTTGGACACTTAATTTATCCAAATTCATCCCCTTTCGTCTTATTTTTGTTAATTAAGTAATACTGCTATTATTTAATTAATAGCTTTAATTCTTCCAAATCCCTAAGGTATTTAATCAATAATACCTTATCTCTTTAATCCTCCTTCCATCAATTGAATTAAATAAATATGCCATTTATTTAATTCCCTTCATGTCACATCCTCCATCTTCTAATCCCATCATTAGGATGTGCACATGCCTAATCCTTGATTAGGATGTGTCACATCCTCCAACTTTTGCAAGTTGGCCTCTAATCTCCCTTAACCACCTAACCCTCCTCTAATCCTTCATTACTCTTCCCCATGTGATCTTTGACTTGTCACATCAAGTCACATGTGAGATCTAACCCTCTTCTAATTTTCATTAATCAATCTAATCAAGTACTTGCACAATCCTAATCACTTAATTGAATCAACCCTATTAAATGCTTTTCTTTTTTGACAAGGCATCTCCATTCCCCGTGTAAATTTTTAATTCACATTTAATCCCCCAATGCATTTAAGGAATTTTAAATTCTTTCCCATCTCTCCATAAGGATATTTGAGGAATTTTTAATTCCCCACTTGTCCTCTCACCCACATGGGGACAAAGACCTCCTTTATGAGGAGATCTTTTCCAATCCCAAGGTACTTTGTACCCCCCTCCATGTCATGTACTTCTCTTACACCTCATGTCCACTTCACCTTTTAGGGCTATATCACATGCCACATGTCAAGATGTGAGGGCTTGTGAGTTCTCAACTCACCTTAGCCCTACATCTTGATATTTGGTGGCTCAATCTTGGCCATCCATTTCCTAGAGATTTCCAAAATCTCTATAAATACCCCTCTTTTCTCTCATTTTGGAGAGATCATTTTGCTAGCCAAACTCTTGCAATTTTGTTTCTCAACTTATACTTAGCCATTTTCATGTGTTTATCCACTTGCACTCATCCTCACAACATCATTTAGCTTACATCTTGTGCCATCCAAGGAGCATACACATCAAAGATCGAAGGGCCAACCAAAGGATCGATTCGACGCAAGGTATAGAGTTCCATTTTGTTGCTTTCATCTTGTGTTGTTTCCAACTTAGGCTAATCTTGAGGTGTAGGTTGTTTTGGTGTTTATTTGCACTCTTTTACTTGTTGCTTGCTTTTTAATGCTCACATTTGACCTATCACATTTCTAGCACACCCGGTGGGACCCACATACAGGTCTCTTTCTTTCACGTTTGCTATTTTTTGCATTTTTACAGGTCCAGGTTACAAAGTGGCAGACCTGTCCTGACAGAGTGGCATATCTATCCTGCTGTGGCGGACCTATCCTGACAGAGTGGCGGACCTGTCTTGATGTGGCGGACCTGTCCTACTATGGCAGACTTGTCCTGCTATGGCGGACTTGTCCTACTGTGGCGGACTTGTCCTGCTATGGCGGACCTGTCCTGACAGAGTGGCAGATCTATCCCTACAGAGTGGCGGACCTGTCCTCCAGAAGGTAAAATTTCAAGTTTTTTCCAATTTTCTTTTGGTAAATTAGGCACATAGTTTAATTAAAGGGGTCAATAAACCTTGTTTGGCATGTTTGGGAAGGCTATTTGATGTATCCAATCCCCTTGCACCATTTGGTGATCCTAGGTGATGAGAAATCATAGCTTTCCAAGTCCTTTTGAGTCACCACTTTTTTTCACTTTCTTAGTGGGACCTACTTGGGGATTTCATCACCCCAAGGGACGATTCCAACCACGCATACTGGCTGGGTATATAAAGAGGGGAGAGAAAAAGTTGTACCTCAATCCAACCACGTTGTAATTGGCAAAGCGTCAGGATGACGTGAAGAGTTGGTCCGAGCCTTTAGTATCTCGCTAAGGTTCCCTACTCACGCTTGTAACGGGTTGGTGTTCATAGTTTGGGCCTCATGTACCGGGTGTATATCAAGGACTCCTTAGCAACCAGGTGCATCCTAGAGTAGAAGACTTTGTTGACCATACCTGTTTCTACTAATCTTAGGGTTGTGCTGTTTGAATTGTCTTTCTCGTGCAAAAAATAGTGATTGTCAGTTTGGCCAAGTCTTTTATGATTGGTATATTTTGGTTCCTTTGCCTTACCCATCCATCGAAACATCAAGCTTAAACTTATCCTGTGGCGGACCTATCCTTATCCTTTGGCGGACCTATTCTAATGTGGTGGCGGACCTGTCCTAATGCAGTGGCGGACCTATCCTAATGCTATGGCAGACCTATCCTAATGCAGTGGCGGACCTGTCCTTATGCTGTGGTGGACCTGTCCTAATGTGGTGGCGGACCTGTCCTAATGCTGTGGCGGACTTGTCCTAATGCTTTGGCGGATCTGTCCTAATACCAGCCTATATGATCACTTGTCATCCCTTGTCTCTCTATTTTGAACGTTGATACGACCATTCACCATCCTAAACAAACATCTGAATGTCCCTTCCGAGTCTTCATCCCTTCGTTCTAAGAGTCATTTTTCCAGAATACTATTTTGTTTGTTTCAAGAGCCGTTCATCTACCCTGAGACACTCCCCATCCATCCTAAATCCGTTTTCATCTCTGATCTCCGTTATTCCATATAAACCCCGTTGGAGTTGTCATCCGAGTTGACCTAGGTGTTCATCCCTAATCACAATCATCATAGCTGGCTTAGGATCACTATCCGTCTTAAGTCAGTTATCCTTTTCGACCCAATCAATCTGCTTCTATCTCAAGTTGGATTCGGTGTCGTTATCATACATCCACCTTTCAACCAATACCTAGTGTTACCAAGGATCCTTCTTAAACTCGGTTGTGGAGCTCGATCTTCATCATACTTATCATCAAATCAATCCTAATCATCAGACCCCCACATCATCAAATCTATCCAGATCAAAACCCAAAATCTAGATTACTCCAATGTCTACAATCAATCAATCCAATCCAATCGCATCCCTATCCAATCACATTCGACCCAATCAATCTACTTCCATCTTGAAGTAGATCCTGTGTCATAATCATCCTTTGATAAATCAATCCCATCCAATCATCCAATCATCCTAATCTAAGCTTTAATCCAATCCCGATCTGAGCTTGTCCTAAATCCCGATTTGGGCTTTTGTCCATTTCCATCCAAAATATTTATCCATCATCTTTATCCTTTCATCATCATGAATTTTCATCCTCCATCAATAGTGGTCAAGGGAAACCCTAATTACATCGATGATGATAATGAAAGTCTTGTTGATCAAGAGGTATACAACATAGATCCCCTTGACACTATCATTGCTAGTAAGCTTTCTCCACCCACATTCCAAAATCTAATCACCCCATTAAGTTATCCCATCATGTCTTCATCTATGCCTAATCACACTCCTTATGCTACCTTTGACAAGGGATGTCCACCATATCCACCATATCCTTCATCTACATCATCCCCTTATCCTAGTTTTCCGTCACAATACCCCTATCTTGATCCCCCATCCACATCCTCTTATCTCAATCCTTCATCCACATGTACCCACTACCCTAATCTTCCATACCGATCCGCTCAGCCTAATCCTACATTCACACCTTCCTATCCTAGTCAAACACACCCATCAACTTACCCTAATCCAACATCTGCATCTCCCTATATTAATCCAACACCTGCATCTTCCCATCCTAATCCACCATCCCAATACCTTTATTACAACACACTACCCATATCTTCTACCAATGTTCCACCGTCCATGTCATCCTATCCTAACTCCCCATGCCCATATCCTTACCTTAATCCTCCATCTAGTCTTAATCTTCCATCCAATCCTAGTCCACTAATCCATAAACCTTAATCCACTCCTACCACACCATCTCATCCTAGAGTATGCAAGTCTCTCATTTTAGAAGTTCTCCAAGGACTTATAACAAAGGAAACATCCCCCACTCCACACATTGCAGTCGTGGAACCATACCATCCCAACCCATCATCCATGGTCATTAGTGATGAGACCCTTCTCCATCCAACACCTATCATTGATGCTACCATCATGTCCTCTAAATCAGTTGAACCCCTATCTCCTACCATCACGTCCTCTGAATCCGTTGAACCCCTATCTCCTACCATCACATCCTCTGAATCCGTTGACCCCTATCCCCTACCATCACATTCTTTGAATCTGTTGAACCCCCATCTCCTACCATCACATCCTCTGAATCCTCTGAGTCCCCATCTCCTACCATCACATCCTCTGAATCCACTAAGTCCCCATTTCCTACCATCACATCTACCAAATCCATTGAACACCCACCCCCTACTCCAAGAGCCATTGAACCTATCAACAACACCCAAATCCCATCCACTTCTTCCACTCCTAGTATCTATTCCCAGGAATATTTTGAATCCTCCATCCTTCCATCTTCCCCACTTGAAGAGTCCCCCCATGACTCCATTATCATGCCTCCTGCACACGACGAGTCATGCCAAGAGCCTGATCCAAAGCATGCCAACATATCCCTTCCTCTAGATCAAGATTCTACCATCCCATCTAGTCTACCGCAAGATCACAGTCCCCCATCCATTCCATCCCATGATCCTCTTGACATTCAAGATTCTACCACTCCATCTCCATCTCCATTGCATGAACTTGCTACCACAAAATCAGATCCTCTCATATCCCCTACTCCCTCTCCAGATAATGCTGCTATCCCATCATCTCCTTCTCAAGATCCCCCATCATTGCCTAAAAATGCTATCCCCACACCGCTTGCATATCCCCTTGGTACTTTCACATTCTTCCATGGTGGCCTCCTTGCAGAAGAAAAACACAGTGTATATACCACCCATCATCCCCCACCTGATAATGGACTCGCATCATGTTTTTAGAATAACAAAAATCCTATCATGGATCGAATGCTCAAGAAAATGAACTATCAAGGAAAATGTCTAGGCCTTCACGAGCAAGGTATTTTAGAGCCCATCCAAGTCAAAGAACAAATCTGTATGCAAGGTCTTGGATCTATTCCCCAAGACTCACAATCTAAACACATTGGTACAACCTCTAGACGTCCTCAACAAGCCTTTTCCAAAAGAAATGTTGGCTCTTCCCATTGCTCCACCAAATCATATGCTGCCATATCTCCTCCTCTATCGTATCACCTCAAAAAAATTGTCCATATTCCTCCTTCATCCGCTCCATCCATTTTGAGTCCTTACATCCCTCCATCCACAATCTCCCATCCTTCATCTACTACATCCATCTTGGGTTCTTATGTCCCTCCACCCACTCTATCCATCTTGAGTCCGTATATCCCAAGATCAACTCCTCCATCTCATTCGCTCATCCATCCAACACCTATCCATGTCATCCATCATAAACATCCCTCTCGCATGTCCCATAATCAGGATCAACGAAGGAACATACCTAAACATCCCCCATCTACACGTAATCCCCATACTCCTACCTCCATTGCTCAACATCATCCATCTTCTCACACCCATCCCATTGCTAGTACGAGCACTTTGGATGCTAGAGGAAAAATGCATCAATCTAAACACCCACATGAATATAAAGCTCCCCATGTCCCCTCTATACGACATGTTGAAGAAAAAAAAATCAAATCCACAATCCAAATCAAACCCATCAGCCACAAAGGCCCACTAAAGCAAAAATCAAAACCATGTGGATCCCAAAGAAAAAAGATGCAATGCCTTCAAATGAAAAATATGTAAGAAGATCCAAAGTTGCTAATCCAAAAGCTAACCATACCCACCTTTCATCTCCTAAGTCTGTTTTGGGTCCCTATGTCCCAAAATTCACTATTCCATCTCCTCCATTATCCCCACATTCTCCCTCCATTAGTCCCCTTATCTTTTCACATTCATCACCACATGTGCCAATGTTGGTCCTGAACTCATCTCCCCATCACGTATCCACTCTCTCATTCTATCCATACCATTTCCAACATCCCACCCATTATCCCCCGTATCTTCCCATCAAATCCCTCTCATTCATCCTCTAGCATAATCCATTTATCCTAAGGTTGTACCAACATCCAATAGTTGGTTCGAACATGAGCTCTTAATACCTGATATAGAACTTGATACTTGAGTCCTTCATCCATATCCTTATCGCATGTCTTCTAAATCCACTTATTCGCCTCCCTATCCTTATCCATCTCCTTCTACATGCTCTGAAAAAAGTCCAAAAATCCAAAAAAAATAAAAATCAAAAATCAAAAAATAAAATAGTAAAGAGAAACAATTTGTCCAATGGTGAAAACTTGGCAAACAAGTGCCTTGGATAAGTACCATGATGAAAACCTGGCAAACAGGCATCATGCGAAAATCCCCATCTGCACTTGGGGGAAACTTCCTGATTTGTGTTCCCTCCATCCGCTTTGCTTCTAGCAATGCACCCATCTCCATCCTATACATCCTTTTCATTCATCCCCTCCATCCACCCTATCGAGCTTACACATCCTGTTTGGCATATCTCATTTATCCCAATCCTTCCATCCTCCTTGTGATCTTGATAACAATGGGGCAAACATATAAGCATGCTTTGGACACCTCTTAGCATACATTCCCCTCACCCGCACACTATCCCAACTATCATTCGCCCTCAATCTCCCTTCCTTATCCATACATCCTATCTTCATCCATCTCACTCCTTTATTTTCCTATCCTTCTCCATTGCATCCCTCATGCCTCCTCACACATGACATATCTAGAGTGGGGGCATCTATCTTCCTTTGTGATATAGTCATTGGAGACATCATTTATTCCATCAAATCGCTCTCCAGCAGAGTCGCCATCCCTATCCTTATCTCCTTATCGATATATCCATCTCCCCATCCTTATCTTTTATCCCTCCACATAATCTTTATATCCATCTTCCCATCCCTATCTTCCTATCCTTCCATCATGGCATCCATTCTCATCTATCCATCTGGTCACCTTTTCCTCATCCAAATCCTTATCCCTCTATCCAATCCACCCAAACAATCCTTTTCCTCCCCCCATCCTCTACCCTCATCCCATCTCATAATCCCTTGTCATTGGTATCTAGCTATAGGCTTTTCCCCATGCAACCCAATTCCATCTACCTCATCATCATCACTTATGCTTCTTTTACACATCTTTTCAATCCCCTATCATTTCTCATCATTCATCTATTCATCATCTCATCATTCATCTCTCCATCATATCATCCGCCCACTTCATCTTTGATGATTTGGATAACTATCCCATCCCTGAGCTTCATGTAGCCATCTATCCTCCAATCCAATCCCATAGGTCTATCTTGTCCCATTGTGTCAGTCCAATCATTTTATCCCCTTATCCATCACTTATCTTTGGCCTTCTGTCAAACTACGTTGCCCCTACGCTTTTATGTAGGCAAGGTTGATCATTTGATCCATCCTCGGGGTTCCATCGTCGATCTTCATTGTCCACTTTGTCCCTTTATCACCTATCATCAATCTTTCTACTTTGTCCATCTGATCCTTTATCATCTATCATCAATCTTCTTATCTTGTTCCTATTTGTCTGTCCCGTCTTTATCATCCATCGAGGTCTCCTATCTTGTATCATGTCTCTTGTGTCGTGTCATCAAGCTATGCCCTTATCTAGCTGGATTTTAACAAATGAGATTCACTTGTATCATCAAATCCAACTAGTTTTGAATATCCTGCATCATATCAATCTTTTAATTTAGTATCCATCATCGGTCTCAACAGGATGCATCCTTCCTAATAGACCTCATCAATCCCATCCATCCCCTTGATTGATCCTCTGGCAAAGGATATTTGAAATTGATTGCGATCTTTTGATGCTTTTGGCTTTTGTTTATCATTTGAGCTCCCTATCATCACTTGTCATTGTCGCCTTGATCTATCATATCATGGTGTGCTTTGACTCATCAACATAGGGGTGTATCTTGCTCTTTTGTTTGTCTTCTCAATTGTCCCATGTAGTACCCACCAAGATCCCTGAGGTCTTGTGTTATGTTGGGGCATCCTTGTGTGCTTGTGGTTATCCCAATACCTGGCCTGACCAAGGTCACCATAACTTTGGGGTGTTGGGATAGCCTTCTTGTTTGTTATGTTTGTTTTATGATTTAGACACTAACCCGCCTTGGTTCTTCATACCTTGGCGTCTTGTGTCTTATGCTATAGCAAAAACCAGTGCTCTGAAGATGGCAAATTGCATTAGGATTGCATTGCATTTTCCATTCTATCGCCTTGCATGTATCCCCCCATCCATTCATCCTTCATCCTTATCTCACATCTCTATCCAATCCCCATCCATTCCATTTAGCCTAAATCATTTAATCATATCCTTGGTCTTGTTCTCAGTCTTGTTACAAACTTGGTTCCAATCATCCTCATCATCATCCCATTTTATTCTTCCATATCCCTTTGGTGTTGTTTGGGATGTATCCTTCCCTCATCAACAACACGTTCTTCATCATCATCGGGAGGTACTCTTCCCTATCCTTTAGTGGTGTTTTGGGATGTATCCTTCCCTCATCAATACCACTCAATGGGATTTATCCTTCCCTATCCTCGTGTTGTTTCGAGATCCCTCTTTGACAACACTCCATCCCTCATCAACCCCCTTTTGTTTTGTACCTTGATTGGGGCAACATCACCTTTTGTCCTCCATTTGTTCTTCATCATCTTCATTTTGCATCATCTTCCTCATCTCCTTCATCACTCTCCCCTCCTAATCTTCCATCGCATTGCATCATCTTCTTCATCTCGAGAGCCCACTCGTGTTCTCTTGAACCTCGCATGTCCTCTCGAGGGGGCATCCTTCATCCCTAACTTTCATCTTTACCCCCATCATCTTCCTTCCTAGTCACTTCTTTGAATGACTGGGGCATCTTTTCCAATCTAACCATCTTCTTCTAGGTTCTATGTTTTAATATTTTTTGAAATGATGCTACTTCGTAACACCATCTCAAAGAGGGGAAAAATGTAGACATCTAAATTTGGACACTTAATTTATCCAAATTCATCCCTTTCATCTTATTTTCATTAATTAAGTAATACTTATTTAATTAATATCTTTAATTCTTCCAAATCCCTAAGGTATTTAATCAATAATACCTTATCTCAATCCTCCTTCCATCAATTGAATTAAATAAATATTCCATTTATTTAATTCCCTTCATGTCACATCCTCCATCTTTTATTATCTTATCTTAATCCATCTTCTAATCTCATCATTAGGATGTGCACATGCCTAATCCTTGATTAGGATGTGTCACATCCTCCAACTTTTGCAAGTTGGCCTCTAATCTCCCTTAGCCACCTAACCCTCCTCTAATCCTTCATTACTCTTCCCCATGTGATCTTTGACTGCATCCAAGTCACATGTGAGATCTAACCCTCTTCTAATCTTCATTAATCAGTCTAATCAAGTACTTGCACAATCCTAATCACTTAATTGAGTCAACCCTATTAAATGCTTTTTTTTTTGACAAGGCATCTCCATTCCCCATGTGAATTTTTAATTCACATTTAATCCCCCAATGCATTTAAGGAATTTTAAATTCTTTCCCATCTCTCCATAAGGATATTTGAGGAATTTTTAATTCCCCACTTGTCCTCTCACCCACATGGGGACAAGGACCTCCTTTATGAGGAGATCTTTTCCAATCCCAAGGTACTTTGTACCCCCCCTCCATGTCATGTACTTCTCTTACACCTCATGTTCACTTCACCTTTTAGGGCTATATCACATGCCACATGTCAAAATGTGAGGGCTTGTGAGTTCTCAACTCACCTTAGCCCTACATCTTGATATTTGGTGGCTCAATCTTGGCCATCCATTTCCCTAGAGATTTCCAAAATCTCTATAAATACCCCCTCTTTTCTCTCATTTTGGAGAGATCATTTTGCTAGCCAAACTCTTGCAATTTTGTTTCTCAACTTATACTTAGCCATTTTCATGTGTTTATCCACTTGCACTCATCCTCACAACATCATTTAGCTTACATCTTGTGCCATCCAAGGAGCATACACATCAAAGATTGAAGGGCCAACCAAAGGATCGATTTGACGCAAGGTATAGAGTTCCATTTTGTTGCTTTCATCTTGTGTTGTTTCCAACTTAGGCTAATCTTGAGGTGTAGGTTGTTTTGGTGTTTATTTGCACTCTTTTACTTGTTGCTTGCTTTCTAATGCTCGCATTCAACATATCACAGTAGTAATATAATAGTACTAGAAAATTTAATTAATATTTGTAATTATAGTATAAACTACTGGCAAATCGGTTCCAATGACTCATCGTTTATAGAGGAAAATTAACTGAGATGAAATTAATTTTTTGTAAAAACCTAGTGATTCAACATCCTTTTTAGCTTGTACTATTAGCCATTTCTGGAAGTCTCGATTTCAATTATTTTCCAATTGGAGAAGATTCACCACTAAAGTTTTCTCTGCCTAATCTAGAAACTTCCTACTAAGATTCTTTGAGTATTATCTCTTTTGACCACTTCAAAGGTGAGAACATTGTTGGAGTGTGTTTCCACCCAACCATGAAGTGATTTACTTCCCAAGAATTCTTCTTGAAAGGAGAATACTTGACCTAGCACAAGGAAAACTAGCAATGTAAAACTATCTAGAGTAATGGAATTGAAGTGACATAAGAACATTTAAAGATAACATGATTTTATAACACGACAAGGAAAAACACTAGAGGTCAATCATGCAACAATTTATGTATGAAAAATAATCACTTTAAGGAATATAACAATTCATCTCCATTAATAATTGGCTAGCAATTTCTCTTAAGCAAATAAGGCACAATATTTCCACATGTATGTACAACAATCACATTTATTTAAAAATCAAGTGCATCCAAGCATATGTAATATAACTAAATTAATGCTTCAATATTCATATAAATGCAATATATGTAACAATATAAGAATATGTAAAACTAATTAAGGAAGGTGTATCACATGTATGTATTTATAGGTACATATATATGTATAAATATGTGTACACATTCCTATTAAATAAAGCACTCATATGATCTATTATGGTGTTGTTGATATAAGAATGCAACAATGTATAACTCTAATAAACATTCATAAATATGAATTTGATAAATTTTTCCAAACAATACTAGGAACTATCAAATTCATAACTATTCAAACTAGAGAATTTCATAGAATAATTAGTGTAAAAGATTAATGGTTACCATATGTATATATAAATATTTAGCATGCAAATGAATTTCAAGTCAATAATAATAACTATTCGAAATATTAATGACTATTATGTTGATAACCAATTCATGCATTTGGTCGATAAAATAATAAATTTACTAAAGAGTATTAGAAATTTACTTAACAAATATTAAGACAGTAACTACACAAGACCTTTGACTATCAATTCAATAAACTTAACATTTAATGCCCATGAATATAACTAATAGATAACTATAATAACAATATGATAATAAAAAAAATCATAGATGATTTCACCAAAATAAGAACATGCAATATAGACCATTGATTCATTAATTCAGTAATAGATTTAATATGTTATATGGAAATTCATCAATGGTAGAAATTCACTCCCTTCCTAATTTATTTATTCAAAGGAAATAAGCTGCTAAATATTCTTGAATATCTCTTGAGAATCGTACAAATATTATGATGAAGATATCAACAATTAAAACAAAACTCATTAAATAAGCATAGAATCTTAATTTCACACTACTAGCTTTATCACCACTATCCTAAATGCATGTAGTAAATTAGTTATTATCTCCACCCAATTTCTATTCATAGATTGAGTACCAAATATTTACTTAAATTATTAGGGTCCTTTACCAATATGGTTTTATACCGTAGAAAAATGGCCCCTTGTCATTTTCATGGTCTTTTAGGCCTTTCTTCATGATGCTTGGTCTATTTTACTTTGATTTAATGTTGCAATGTGGCTTAAACATTCACATTAAGTCCTTAAAATTCAAATTATGATGTCTTATGAAGGTGTTGTGAAATGCTGTAAAACATTTCTACACTTTTCTAGATGAGCTATTTATTACAATTTACCTAAAAATCACCTTTTTATTCGTCATCAAGTCCTATTTTGAAGTGTTGTAAAGTCTTGTAACAAGATTTCATGCTTTTCTAGGCTTAACTTCACTATTTTCACCTTTCTTATGCTTTATTTGACCCCTTTATGCCCTTATAAGGCTTAATTAAGTGTATTTTTTAATGTAAACCCGACAAACAACATCAAATGCAAGATAATTCCTGACACCCACTTTCAAGTCCAAGGTGGGACCCATTCACCATGGGTGAAAAATGAGACCCTCTTGGCTCCATATTCAAAATATTTTAAATTTTCTTTTGATTTTTTATTTAAAATCACCTTATGTCAGCCTATGATGAGGTATCATTGGGTTACTAAGGAACAAGTGTGTATAAATAAGTGTTTTTACATCGTTTTTAATCCCTATTCATCAATTTCAATAATTCACTCATTCATTCAAGTATTCAAGCCTTTGCATCATTCTATGAAGCATCAATCAAGTATCTTGGAGCAACCATTGATATATCTTTAGATTTCTCCAAAAAGGTTGGTGACTTTGGAACGTTTGCATGTTATTCATTCATCTTTCCTTGTTCTTTTAATTTCATCTCTTCATTGAGGGTTTGATTACCAAAGTGGGATTTGACCAAGGAAAATCCCTAAAACCTAACCCTTAACCATTTTTCCCCTTTTGCATGTGTGTCTACAAACTTGTGTATGGAGATTTGACAAGCATTTTAGGTGTTGAAAGGTGGATAAGAAGTCAACAAAGTGTTTCAAGTCAACTACAACCTATTTCAAGCTTGGAGAAGACATTTTGTCCATTTTTTACAGAATTGACCTCATCAACTCAACAAGTAGACAACCTCAGATTTGGTGCTATAGAATTGGTCCCTGATTTCACATAATTTTGGGAGTGGACTGATTCACCATTAGTGGAAATTGAGTCCTACCTTAAGGCTGGAAATTTAGATTTTGTTAGATTCTGGATCCTGACACTCAAAAACCTATTCTCAAAAGTTTTCATTAGAAGTAGAACTGATTCGCCATCAGTGTTGAATGAGTCCCACTGGTGATTTTCAGTGACTTTTTCTAGCATTCAAGACACTCCAAATTCTTCATTCTCTACCCAAGTGCACTCTAATTGAACCTTCTTTTTTTTTGTTGCATTTGTTCATACTTTAGTTCATGCTTGCCTATCAAATTATATTTTCAAACATTGCATATTACTTAGGTTTTTCATTCATAATTAGTCAATTACTTAGCTTAGTTTCATTTAGATAATCTCATTTAGCCTTAATAACATCATATACATCTTAATTTGAGTGAACCACTTGGACTTTTGAGTTGGGTTTATCTCTCTCCTTTTAGGTGAAACATCCTAAGAGTGCAAGAGTAACCTATAAATCCTACCCAAAAATCTATGATTCATTTTAGTGAACCTAATTTGATTCAAAGTCCACTTGTAACCGAGCTGAGAAGTCTAAACAAAATATCCCAAACAACTCGCAAAAATTTAGAAAACCAAAGATAGGCTTTTTATAGTTCAATCTGTCTTCTCTGCAACCAACCCAACTTGTTCAAAATCAAGTGGCAGCTATTAAAGCAACAATTTCCTTTACCTATGGGGTCCCTAAGAGACAATTGACTCCCTTACCTGATACCCTCCATAATACAATGAACCAATTACTACAACAACAAATGATCACTTTTCCTATCATTAAACCACTTGATACCACCAAGCCTTTACCACCTACCTTTAAACCTAATTATTATTGTCATTTTCATCACCAAAATGGACATGAAACCAACCAATGTAAGTGTCTCAAACACTTAGTTCAAGACCTCATTGATTCGGGCTATGTATCTATTGTGGGTGTCAATGATCAAGACAATAAGTTCGTTGCACCCCCTAACCAAAATTTACAAATCTTTACCAACCCCATGCCTAAACACAATGTTTCATTTGTCAAGGCTAGTGAACCTTCAAACCTTGAAGTCATGAACATTGATATGAATAATGAACAACATGAGATAACCCCAAATGTTACCCAAGTTAGTCCTATGGATGAACTTGTGGGTGTGATTGACATTATCCCTCATAAGGTCCCACCCAACAAAACTCTTGATATCATTTTTTTCTTCTAATGATATACTTAAGAAAATTCCTAATGGTCCTCTTTAGATAGTCGATCAAATCTATAATAAGCCCACTAATGGGATATTAATAGATCCTGCTTGTGGCAAGAACATGATCACAAAAGAGTTTTTAGTATTACATGAGTTATATTAAGATTATTATAATAAACCAACTGAATGGATTAAGAAACATAATAGTTTTTCATGCCCTATGATCAGATCGATCATATGCCCATTACAAGTAGGACCTAAAACTTTGGATGTAACATTTTCTATTATTCCACAATCAGATCAATTTTGTCTGCAGCTAGGTCACCTACTTTCTTTGCTCGATGAAAGTGTTCATCTTAGTTGTTTAGAAATGTTTGAATTTTCCACGTGGCAATGAAATGTTTATCGTACACCATAGTGGCTTTAATTCATTGTCCTCTAAAGGTAATTTTCCTTATAATCCTATTGGCCTAAACCTATGGATCCCATCACCCCTTGTAAGGATTTCTTCTTCATAGCTTATCAAAAGCTCAAAGCTAAATGAATAGCTAAGTTGTCTCTTCACTTGATGTCCCCATCCACTTCCAATCCTCCTATCCTAGATAAAACCATGCTTCAGCCTGAGTTTGACATTGAACAAACCACACAACCTCAATAACAACCACCCATAAACACTTCCCCTTCCTCATTTAAACAACCATAAGAAAATGAAACCAATCCTATCATGCCTCCCTACTTTAAGAAAGTGTATAAAGTTGAGAAAGTGATTGATCCATGTTCTTTTGTTTCTTCCATTCTTCCCCCTCTGGAAGAAAAGGAACCTATGATGGATCAACCCGCTCTTACACCTCAATAAATTCAAAATAAAATAAAACAAAATTGTGGTGCCAGGGAACATAGGCATTATCATCATCTCCTTGCTCATCAATCTTGCATAGAAGAAAACAAAGAAAACCAACCTTCACCTTTGACAGAAACAATAGATGATCACCCTCATCCTCCTAACCCACCACAAGATGATACTGTCCAGCCATCACAACAAAATGAACCAATCTAATAGCCACAACTCTTGATATATCCTTCCTTGGAAATAACCCTTTGTCCT
Organism: Sequoia sempervirens; assembly: GCA_007258455.2. NCBI lineage: Eukaryota > Viridiplantae > Streptophyta > Pinopsida > Cupressales > Cupressaceae > Sequoia > Sequoia sempervirens. The sequence goes on from VDFB02109042.1 coordinate 7,353,645, forward strand.
CCTATCATAATCAACCTTGATGATGATGATGATGAGGAGATAAAAAATATAGATGAAGAAGTGCATAATGACCTAAACTCTTTATTCTCATCCACCATGAGCTTAAATGATAAAACTTCTATACCATGTGAAGAAATCAATACATCTCCTAGTTCGACACTTGTAATTCTTCCTTTGGATAGCCAACCACCCTTGCAATACACTAAACATGATTGGGAGGCCGATGACTTGTTGGATGGTTGATTTGAATTCTCCTTGCTAGCCTTTTACATTTCTTTTTCTTTTTCTTTTCTTTGGTGTGATTGTATGTGTGTACTGTGTTCCCCTGCAATGTGTGTTTAATGTTCTCTCTTTGTACACTTCTTTTATTTATACCTCTATTCATCTATAGGTCGTATGTTGTTTTGTTTTTTTCCTTTTGAGGATGACACAAAGCATAGAGATGCCTTATGCCTCTTCCATGTTGACCCAAAAGGTCCTTTTTCTTGGGTATGTGTAGGATCATCATGGAAAAAATAGGCCCTTAAGTGGCAAAAAATTTAGAAAAATCAGAGTTAGGCAACTTGACGTAAAAATTTGAATAAGTTGTTTATATTATTTCAAAAATACATAATAGAATAAGTAGTAAATTGAATGTAGTTTTTGAACTACTAGGTTTTTTTTTAAAAAAAAATCTATTTAGTGAAAATTTAAAATTTCAATGCAATGGTACTTAAATTTTAGGGAAAAAATAAGAAGTAGGTGTCTGTCTGACCACGCTAACCAGAATAAAATGAAAATATTTTTTTATAAGATTTTAGATATAAGTAGAGGACTCATGCCCTGATGTTATGCATATTTTTTTGTAATTTTTTTCCAAGTAAATAATTAATTACAAAAATTTTATTACAACTTTTAAAAAAATATAAAAAACTCGTATGTTTGACCACCTTAACTTGGTCAAAACTTCATGAAATTTATTTTTTATTTTTTTAATCCTCTAGTATGCAAAGCATAGGATGTGATGCATGTTTTGGATTAAAAAAATGAGATATCATTTGAAATCTATAGATGTTTTTCAATCAACCTATCAATTAGGACTTTACTCATAATTTGAATAGAAAATGAATAATAATTACTTATTAAATTCAAAGTAAAGCATAATTTATATTGGTGGAAAGCTGGAAATCTCCTTTAAAAACCCTTTTCATTTCATCAATTTTTGGTAAACAAATAGTCATCAGCCACATACTCATCAAATTGCCACTTTTTGACCCATCATGATCCTGCACATACCCTCCTTTTTCATTTTTGCTTTTGTGTTTTCCTTTTGGGGATGACGCAAAGCATTATGACACCCTATGTCTCTTCCATGTTGGCCCAATTGGTCCTTTTTCTTTCTCTTTTTCATTTCTTATGTTTTTCCTTTTGAGGATGATGCAAGGAATTGAGACCGAAATGTCTCCCTCCATTGACCCAAAAGAATTTTTTTTTTCTTTTCATTTTCTTTTTTCTTGTGCCTTTCCTTTTAGGGACAATGCAACAAGTTAATACTACAATGTCTCTTCAATGTTGACCCAAAACAAACTTTGTTTTCCTTTTTTTTTTCGCTCTCTTTGTGTCATTCTTCCAGTTCTATGTGCTTTGGAGAATGATGACAGTTCTGAGCTCTTTAATAAAAACATTGCAGCAACAAACATATTGACCCCAAATCCATAGATCCATTATATGTTTGGTGTGTTATTTTCCAGGGGAAAACTTCCTTTACTTTTGTTTTCTTGTTTGTTTACATGACGCAACCTTACTTGGAAACATATGACTTGGCATAGAGGATTTCCAAGTTGGCTCTCATGTCTTGTTTTATTTTTGTATTTTCTTTCCTTTGCTACTTTAAAGTAATTGTTCATAGAATAGTGTGTAGCAATTCCTTTAAAGTGGGGGGAATACATTGGCATAATTTCATTTTTGGTTCTTAGTGTAGCTTTGTCACTTCATACGATGCATTTATCACTTTGTGGATGACATTGGGTATGATGTCCTTCATAAGTGTGATCTATCTTAGCATATCACATTCCTCTTAGTGGCTTGATGTGACATACTACATCCCCCTAAGTTGTGAATATACTATTATTTTATTGGTATTCTCTTGGAAAAATTAGACACAATGTTTCCTAAGTGATAGACCTTGCATGAACTTAACAAGAATCCTTTGAACATCTTTTACATTTTTGCATTCTACATTTTTACATATTTTCCACCTTGCATAATGCAACTTGCATGCCTGTGTACCCTTCCTCTTTGTTCAGGAGTTCTAAGCATATGAAGCTTTGCTTGTCTTATGAAGCACAAACTGACATTTTCCTTTATGGTGCCTTGTTAAAGTTATCAGGAGGTATAACTTTAATATGGTTGAGCAGGAAGCCCATTCAACGACATGACTTTCTCCATAGTCACCTTTGTGTTTGTGAGTGCATACCAACTAGCATATGTACTTCACCTTTTTGGGTCTTCTCACCCAGTGAACCACCATGAGTTTTTTCACCCCAGAGTGAGTATGGATTCTCTTTTTCAAGCAAACAACCTAGATCTAATCCACAACTAGTTGGACAGACGATCGAAGCTTAATTTGGTTTCCCATTTTCATTCTCTTTCACATGTGTGTTCCTTTGTTCTTATGTTTAGTTTGACATGGGATCTTCATCCTAGAGGCTTGATCATCCCTCTTGATCATTCTCATTCCATCTTGCTAGAACATAAGTGCATTTGGATCCTTCTTGATATTCATGGCTACTTTAGTATGAGTTTGAAGCAAGTTCATCCTCTCACTAAAGTGGGGGATAAATGTACCATAGAAAAATGGCCCCTTGTCATTTTTATGGTATGTTAAGCCTTTCTTCATGATGCTTGGTCTATTTTCCTTTGATTTAATGCTGCAATGTGGCTTAAACATTCACATTAAGTCCTTAAAATTCAAATTATGATATCTTGTGAAGGTGTTGTGAAGTGTTGCAAAACATCTCTACACTTTTCTAGACTCTATTCATTACAATTTACCTAAAAATCACTTTTTTATTCATCATTAAGTCCTATTTTGAAGTGTTGTCAAGTATTGTAACAAGATTTCATGCTTTTCTAGGCTTAACTTCACTATTTACACTTTTCTTATGCTTTATTTGACCCCTTTATGCCCTTATCAAGCTTAAATAAGTGTGTTTTTTAAAGTAAACCTAGCAAACAACATTAAATACAAGATAATTCCCAACACCCACTTTTAAGTCCAAGATGGGACCCATTTGCCATGGGTGGTGAATAAGTCCCTCTTGGCTCCAAATTCAAAATATTTTAAATTTTCTTTTGGTTTTTTATTTAAAATCACCTTATGTCAGCCTATGATGAGGTATCATTGGGTTACAAAGGCACAAGTGTGTATAAATAAGTTCTTTTACATCCATTTTAACCCTCATTCATCAAGTTCACTAATTGACTCATTCATTCAAGTATTTGAGCACTTGCATCATTCAATCAAGCATCAATCAAGTATCTTGGAGCAACCATTGATATATCTTCAGATTTCTTCAACAAGGTTAGTGAGTTTAGGACATTTATATATTATTCATTCATCTTTTCTTGTTCTTTTCGTTTCATTTCTTCATCAAGGGTTTGATTACCAAAGTGGGATTTGACCAAGGAAAATCCTTAAAACCTAACCCTTAACCATTTTTCCCCTTTTGCATGTGTGTTTGTAGACTTGTGTATGGATATTTGACAAGCATTTTAGGTGTTGAAAGGTGGATAAGACATCAAAAAAGTGTTTCAAGTCAAGTATAACCTATTTCAAGCTTGGAGAAGATATTCTGTCCATTTTCTATAGAATTGACCTCTATAGAATTGACCTCTTCAACTCGACAAGCAGACAACCTTAGATCTGGTGCCAAAGAATTGGTCCCTGATTTCTCAGAATTTTGGGAGTGGATTGATTCACCATCAGTGACAAATGTGTCTCACCTTAAGGCTGAAAATCTAGATTTTGTTAGATTCTGGATCCCGACAATCAGAAACCTGTTCTCAAAAGTTCTTATCAGAAGCATGACTGATTTTCCATTAGTAGTGAATAAGTCCCACTGGTGATTTTTAGTGATTTTTTCCAGCATTCAGGACACTCTAGATTCATCATTCTTTGCCTAGGTGCACTCTAATTCAGCCTTCTTCTTTCTTGTTTTGCATTTGTTCATACTTTAGTTCATGCTTGCATATCACATTGTGTTTTCAAACATTACATATTACTTAAGTTTTGCATTCATAATCAATCAATTACTCAGCTTAGTTGCATTTATATAATCTTATTTAGCCTTAATAACATCATATACATCTTAATTTGAGTGAACCACATGGACTTTTGAGTGGGGTTTATCTCTCTCCTTTTAGGTGAAACATCCTAAGAGTGCAAGAGTAGCCTATAAATCCTACCCAAAAATCTACGATTTAGGTTTTAATGGTTTCTTCTTCAATTATTTAATGATAATGAAAAGGATATTTCTCTCAAGGAATCCCAAGGGGTCATATGTGGAGGTAATGTTAGTGAAAAGAAAACTATCGATACATAGTATTTTAAAAGAATGGGTTATTGTTGAAGAACACTAGAAAATAATCACACAACTTTGTCTTCAAATTTGTAATTCCACAACATAAGATCCCAACATACATAGCTACCTATTAGACTCATCCTATACAATTTCATAAGGGATAATCTCCCATATTGAACACTTGTCTATCCTTTACAATTATTCATATGCGCGCATGTATGTATATGTATATTTATGTGGGCAACAACTATCCAGCCATTAGGATGCACAATATGTATCCGATGGCATCATGACCATGCCCACCATAGCCATAGCTATTGGCTGTCATAGTCAGATATGTTATTGAATTTACTGTCATTGCCTTGTTGATTTTTGTAGCTCAAAAGGTGGGATGTGGATTTGTTTTAAAGCAACTCAAGATTAGATATGCTTTAAAGCAATTCGAGTTGGTTTTTTAGCAACAACAAGATTTTTATTCTTTAATAGAATGTTTTCGAGTTTGTGAGGATAAGATAAATTCAAGAGTGATTTTATGTGTAATTAAAGCCAAAAAAAGCAAGGAAAGATTCTTTCCTCGCACGTTAAGTAAAGCAGCTAGGCTCTATAAATATAAGATTGTTGTAGCAAACTCATTGTATTTTTTGAAAGAAAAGTTTGCTGTTAGGTTGAATAGAAGATCCAACATTTGCAGTTTTTTCCCCGCATTGGGGTTTCCTTGGTATATTTGTGTTATTATCTTTTTGTGATTGGCTTTTTGTTATTTTTTCTTCTGCTATTATTAGTTGTTAATTAACCTAGTTGTATTAATTGTTATAAATCAGATTTCTTTCTATGAATTTATTGTGCAATTAATTTGTTGTTGGGTTATAGAAATTAACATGGTATTAGAGCACTAAACTCTAAATACGAAGCCAAGATTTGTGATGCAGATTTCAAGAAAAAATAAAAAATCAGATTTTCATCTCTAGTTCTTTTGTGGCTATGGCAACCAGTGTTCGATACGAGGACAGGCTCGAGGGTGCGTCTAACTTCTTGCAGTGGAAGGTTTGGATTACATTTGTTCTCAAGGAGAACAGGCTATGGATCTATGCTAGCATAGAAGTGACTCCACCAACAAATGATCCTATTGCCTTAGATTCACATGAATTCAAAGAGGCCAAGGCTCAAAGGATTATCTTGGATGGAGTAAAAGATCATTTAATTTCTCATTTATCAGGGAAAGACATTACCAAGGAGATGTGGGATGCACTCACAAAACTATATCAGAGCGACTATCAGAGTCGTAAGATGATGCTCAAGGAAAAATTACATAATACGAAGATCTCCAAAGGCGAGAGTGTGACCTCTTACTTGTCCAAGCTAACACAGGTCAGGGATGAGCTTGCTACTGTAGGAGAGATGATTGATGAAGATGAGTTGGTGCGTATAGCCTTGAATGGTTTTTCCAAGCATTGGGAAGTGTTTGTCAAGTGTGTTGTCGGTAGAGATTGGCTACCTAATTGGGCAAGAATTTGGGATGATTTTGTTCAAGAGGAAATCCATAAAGGTGCTCATCGAGGAGATCAAATGAAGCAGGGTCAAGACGAAGAAAATATTGCTCTTGCAAGCAAGGGTAAGAAGAAGTCCAATAAAGAGCAAACAAAAGGTTCTTCTTCCAAGAGTGGGAAGAAGAAAGATCTAAGCAAGATTAAATGTTTTTGTTGCCATCAGATGGGTCAATATGCCAATCAATGTCTGAATAAGAAAAATAAGGACAAGCAGAAGAAGCAGTTTGCTGCTACAACAGAGATGGACGAGTTTGCATCATGATTTGAAAATGAGTTTTCACTCATTGCCTGTCTCTCAAGTTCAATTGCCAATAGGGTATGGTATATTGACAGTGGGGCTTCTCACCACATGATGGGAGTCAAAGAATGTTTCACCAAGTTGGAGGAGAAGAAGTTGGATTTCTATATTGAGCTCGGAGACAATGCCAAGTACCATGCAACTGGTATTGGCACTGTCAAGTTTCAGAGGGAGTCTGGCAAACCTTTGCTAGTGGAGGATGTGTTGTATGTCCCTGGAATGACAAAGAATTTAATCTCAATTTCTGCTTTGCAAGATAAGGGTTACATCGTAACCTTTGAGAGGGGAAAATTCTATATTCATCCCAAAGATTCCAAGGTTGCAAAAGGGATTGGATTCAGGCATGGAAGCTTGTTTTAGTTACAGTTTGAGCCAGCACATGCATTGGTTAGTAGTTGTAAAGGGATAGGAGAATTGTGGCATAGGAGGATGGCTCACCTTCACCATGGAGCACTTAATATTCTTAAGGAAATAGTGACGGGGATGCCTGAGATAAAAATAGAAACGCATGAGGTGTGCAAAGGTTGTGCACTTGGGAAATATGCCGAGACCAATTTTCCAAATAGTGACACTAGATCTAAAGGGATTTTGGATCTCGTACACTCAAATGTGTGTAGACCTATGTCAACAACATCCTTGAATGGATATGAGTATTATGTTACCTTCATTGATGATTTCTCTAGGAAGACGTGGATATATTTCATGAAGAATAAAGATGATGTATTCAGTAGGTTCAAAGAGTTTAAGGCTCTCATGGAGAACCAAACTGGGAAGAATATCAAGATATTGAGGTCTGATAATGGAGGTGAGTATACCTCGAATTCCTTCAAATATTTTTGTGCTTAGGAAGGTATTAAGAAAGAGTTGACAACTCCGTACAATGCTTAGTAGAATGGGGTTGTTGAATGGAAGAACAGGGCTATAGTTGGAGCAGCCAAGGCCATGCTTCATGATTAGGATCTACCTTGGTTCTTATGGGAAGAAGCTTGCAACACAGCTATGTATTTGTAGAATAGGAGCCCTCACAAAGTGTTGGGAAAGTTGACTCCAGAAGAGGCATTCTCTAGTAAGAAACCAGACTTGGGGCACATTCGCATCTTTGGATGCCTTGTGTATTATCACATTCTTGTTGAGAAGAGAACCAAGTTGGAACCTACTACAAAGAATGGTATCCTTGTTGGGTACTGTGAAACTTCTAAGGCTTATCAGGTTTACATTCTTTCTCTCAAGAAAATACTGGTTCGCAAAGATGTGAAGTTTGAGGAAGAGAGAGCTCTTCAGAAGTCAAGCAACTTGATGAATGAGGAGGAACAACCATCCATGGTTGAGGTAGCACAAATTCCTCAAACTTCAGTCGTGTAAGCTGGAGAGCAGAGCAAGCAAGCCAAGCAGGGTGATCAGAATGAGGAATCAATAATTCCTCAACCCCAAATTTCTATTACTGAGAAGAGGAAAAATAAGGCAGTTGAGCAGACATTGAGAGAGGCTCAAGAATATGTAGGTGATCCTCAAGATTCAGTCAGACAGAGAAGGGTTCCTAGATGTTATTTTGAGTATGTGGCACTTATGAGTGAATTAATTGAAGTAGAACCTTCCAGCTTTCAGGAGGCATCCAAACACCAAGTGTGGAGAGATGCCATGGTGGAAGAGTATTCTTCCATCTTGAAGAACAATGTGTGGGAGGTAGTACCAAGACTAGAAGATAAGTCTGTGGTGGGCTCGAGATGGATATATAAGATTAAGCATACTGTAGATGGTAGTGTGGAAAATTTCAAAGCCCGGTTTGTGGCTAAGGGGTTTTCTCAGAAGGAAGGAGTCGACTATGATGAGACTTTCACTCTACTAGCCAGGTACTCATCCATAAGAGCTATCATTTCTATAGCAGCACAAATGGGTTGGAGGATTCATTAGATGGATGTAAAGATGACCTTCCTCAATGGGGTGATTGAGGAAGAGATTTACATAGAGCAACCATAAGGGTTTGAAGCACATGAGAGGGATTCTCATGTATGCAGGTTGAAAAGAGCACTATATGGACTCAAGCAGGCTCATAGGGCATGGTATTCACGTATCGACAGTTACTTGCAGAGTGTGGGATTCATTAAGAGTGAGGTGGATCCAAACCTTTACTATGTTTAAGTGAAGGGAGAAATTCTCATAGTGTTGTTATATGTTGATGACCTATTTCTCACAGGGTCAGAGGAGCTCATAGCACATTGCAAGCAAGATCTTGTAGGAGATTTTGAGATGAAGGACTTAGGGTTGATGCATTACTTTCTGGGATTGGAGTTGTGGCAAAAAGAGGGAGAGATCTTCCTTGGACAAGGAAAGTACTTAATTGATATCTTGAAGTGATTCGGGATGGAAAACTGTAAGCCTATGTCAACGCCACTTGTGACCAATTGGAAGAAGATTGATACTTCTAGATCAGAGGCAGTGGACCCAACTTTATACAGACAATTGATAGGCTCTCTTATGTATCTGGTCAACACCAAGCTAGACATTTGTTTTGCAATGAACTCACTCAGTCAGTTTATGGTGGAACCTAAACATGTGCACTGGATAGTTGTGAAGCATGTTTTGAGATATCTCCAAAGCATAGTTGATTATGGGCTAAAGTATGTTCAACAAGATGGAGTGAAGCTCGAGGGGTTTATCGATGTCGATTGGGCAGGTAGTACAACTGATCAGAAGAGCACTTCAAGGTGTAGTTTCAGTTTAGGATCAGGAGCAATCTCTTGGTATAGTAGGAAATAGAAGTCAGTTGCACTAAGTTCTACAAAGGCTGAGTATATGGTAGCCAGTATGGCTACATGTGAGGCTATCTAGCTTTAGAAACTTCTAGCTGGGCTCTTTGATCAAGAGCTAGATCCTACAGTCATTTACTATGATAATCAAAGTTGTATCAAACTCTCTGAGAATCCATTGTTTCATGACAAGTCAAAGCACATTGAGATCAAGTACCACTTCATTAGAGATTGTGTGGAGAAGGGGATAGTGAAGCTCAATTACATTCCTACAGACGAACAAATAGAAAATATCCTGATGAAGGCCTTGATGAAGAGCAAGTTTGAATTATTTAGGGACAAGTTGGGTGTGGTACAAAACACCTTCCTCGCTAAGAGGGAGTGTTGATTTTTGTAGCTTGAAAGGTGGGATGTGGATTTGTTTTAAAGCAACTCAAGATTAGATATGCTTTAAAGCAATTCAAGTTGCTTTTTTACCAACAGTAGGATTTTTATTCTTTAATAGAATGTTTTCGAGTTTGTGAGGATAAGATAAATCCAAGGGTGATTTTATGTGTAATTAAAGCCAAAGAAAGCAAAGAAATATTCTTTCCTTGCACGCTAAGTAAAGCAGCTAGGCTCTATAAATATAAGATTGTTGTAACAAACTCATATTGTATTTTTTGAAAGAAAAGTTTGTTGTTAGCCTGAATAGAAGATCCAACATTTGCAGGTTTTTCCTTGCATTGGGGTTTCCTGAGTATATCTGTGTTATTATCTTTTTGTGATTGAATTTTTGTTATTTTTGCTTCCACTGTTATTAGTTGTTAATTAACCTAGATGTATTAATTGTTATAAATCAGATTTCATTTTGTGAATTTATTGTGCAATTAATATGTTGCTGGTTTATAGAAATTAACATGCCTTTTGCTGGGGATTCTACAAAGCCTGCAAAATCTTCAAATGTTAAATTTTTGTTGATGCTTTTGTATAAAGCAGAGTTCAATATAGTTATAGAACATGGAAAATCCTTTTAGAATAATCTAGGTTTCCAAACTAATAAAAAAACCAATCTAAAAGAAAATTATAGAACTCCCAAAAAGAAAAGGAAAACTCGAATCAATTGTCTTTACTTCTTTTTAAGGCCCGCCATGTTTTACAACCACCTAGAATAATCATTTTCAAATTAGCTCTAGGCATGCACATTCTTGTTTGTTGCACTTTGGACCTTGAAAGAATGAGGGAGTCCAAGCTGTTAGCAGAGATGTTGGTATTAAGAAACACACGATGCTCCTCCAAAGCCACAAGGTTCCCCTATTTTGTTACCCACACTGAGAAAGGCAGAAGATGGCCTTGCAAATCAATTATTTCTTCATCCACAAAAAACATCCCATGCTCGTTCAGCAATGTCACGCACCATCCTCCATTTCTCTTGGCAAAGTTCCCCCAAGCCCAACTACTAAGCTGTGTATTTTGCGCATAGCTAATTCTTATGGGAAGCGGCTAAACCACACCAATCTCATGTACCAGGCTGCTAAACTAGTAGCTGTAGAAATGGTTTTGTGAGAAGTAGAAATGGCTAAATACATAGCCGTTGAATGACAAAAGCATCAACAAGCATTTAACATTTAAAGATTTTGCGGGCTCTGTAGAATCTCCAGCAAAAGGCAGCGATAGTAAATTTGGTAACGTATCTGACAATGACGGCTAATAGCTACAGCTATGGTGGGCATGGGAATGATGCCATTAGATGCATATGGTACATCTTGATGGTAGGAATGAAAAAATACCACAACAAATGTTGACAATGGAGGGCTGCATACATGTCAAAGAAGGGTTCTATATTAATTTGAATGAAAAGGGAATATCAGGGCAACACATAAAGATCCATTATAGACTTCCAAGGAAGAAGAATTTCAAAAGTATGTTTACTATATTGATTCCAACTTCCTCCTTGAAGTCATCATCCAAAGAATTTTTTATATATTTTTGAAATCAAACTTTCTATTTGGAGCCAAATGGGCCTGTATAGTTCAATGAATGAAAAATTGAGGGACTAATACAAATTAATCATTGGCATGACTTGGGTGAGGACTTTGAAGAAAATTTAAAAGAAGAGTCTTAGTAAGTGTGCCTTACTACAATGAAGCTATAGCGCAAAGCCATGTTATCAACTTTAGGTACTACCCTAAAGAATTGTCAAAATAAGCATACTTGCAATTCAAGAAAAGTTGATTCTAAACCACAGATGGGATGACAATATACATCTCCTGGTTTTTTTTTAAGTTAGGAACCACTTACAATCCATTTAAGAATGAGAGTTCGACTCCAAAAAGTTGTGTGACGCCTTACAAATGAAGTTTCATGGGTAAATATAAACCTTGTAGGATCTACTTGAACCAAGAAGCAAACAAATAGATTCTATTCAATTCAAGTTTAATGGTGTATGGTATGAAAAATTCTAGAAGATAAGTTTCTTTAATCATGCATGTTTCCTACAGGTACATCTATTGAAGTAAATTCATACAGACTATTGGATGATATGAGGAATATTCAAATATTTAACTTGAGGACAAACCAACTTCCAGGGTTTGGCAAGGTCCTAGACTAACTCAATTGAAAGGAAACCCAAAAGTACTCACCATTTCAAAATTGATATCCCATTGTTTGGGTTTCCTTCTCCCATGATTTCCAATGCATCACTGAGCATTGAAAATTCTTGTTTATTAAAAAAAGTGTTGGACACATATAGACATCTAATGCACTTGAATCTTAAGCCAATTATCAATAAATTATTCCAAAAAACATCATTAAATTGACAGTGGAAAAATATAAGTATACAAGTTTCAGGAATAGACATGCCTTTTTATTTTAAAACTAACTCACAAAATAAATGTTTTTCAATGCACTTTGTAGAGGGATGAAATCAATCAAGGGTTTTTAGAGGGCCACACACAACAATGACAGAAAGATAGTGCAAATGACAGAGAATTGATAGAGAATGAACCAACTCTAAATCCATAGCATAATATCAAATGCCCTGCCATTCTTATCTCTTCAAACTTATAAATCAAAATAATAACAAACTAAATCACAGAAGTGATAATACTATTAAAGACCTAAGCCATGGTTATCAAATATTATTCATGGAACAAATGTAATGATTTTTCCCAGTTTCAACAAGTTATAATGGACTAATAACTAGCTATGGCACCTTGTGCAATGGGTACATTGAAGAGGTGTGGAAGGTGAATTAGGAAAAAAATGGTTTTTTTTTGCACAAATTTGTGTAGTAAATGAGATCATTTGATAGGTCATTTAAAAAATGATTTTAATATTAGTATTAATTTTTTTTAATTATTTTATTATAGAATAATATTATTATGTATTTTTAAAAAATTTATGTATTACCTATTATACTATTATATAAATACTTATTATTTCTGTCATTATTTTATGTATTTTTATAACTTGGATGCCCCCTTTGATTCTGAGGATGATGACACTGAACCCAGTGGTTCGGAGTTTCTGCCCAATGTTAATTTGGCTAAAACTATCCTTAGCTCGTCTGTTGTCCTTCCTAGCAAGAAAAACCCTAACCCCATCTACACCAAAGCTCATTTTGTGTTTGAGCTGGGTAGCCCTTCCCTCTAGACCATTTTAGCTGACAAGAATCCCCAAGGAAAAAATCTCATTTCCTACTTTGAAGATTCCCCTAACTCTGAAGCGTCTGGTACCAACAATTTTGAGCCTAGTGTTGACCCGTCACATGATAGAACTGCTAGAGCTAGCTCCCCTATTACTCCTGACCCTAATAACACTTGTCCCAACACTAGTAGGGAAACCTCTGTGGATGTGTTGACTCTGGCCAAAAATAATGTAGATACCCATTTCAAAATTTTGAAATGGACTTTTAATGAAATCAATGAGCTAAAAATTAAGAATTGGGCCATTCAAAGTAAAATGGAAGAGCTGGGAGCCAAGGTCATGGCTATGGAAAAGAATGAGAAGGAACAAAGTGATTACAGGATCGGTAAAGATACTCTGAACCACGCCAATAAGAACATAAATGTTAATATAGAGATGGAGAAAATTATAAACACTGTCAAAATAATTGCAGAGCAAAACAATAGAATCGCCAAACATAATGCCATTATAATTAATGCTATGACTGAGAAGTTTGACAAAGCCCAATAGGGGTCACTAGTGGTTGACTTGGAGGAAACCAATGATAAAAGACAGGAGGAGGATGTGGGCATTTCAAAGAGAACCAAAGCTAATTTGAAGTGGAAGGCTCCCCTTACCCCAAACATGATTCAAACTTTTAAGAAGGGGGTTCGGGATATGTAGAATTTGGAGGCAGAGACAGAGTCTATCCTTAAGACTCTGGGATAGTGGCTTTCGGTTGGTTGGTGTTTGCTCTGCTGGTTCCTTTTGCTTGACCTTTTTGGTTTGTGGTGGTTGGTTGTTGCTGGCTCTTTTTTCACTTTTGGCGCAGCTGGTTGTTTTAGTTGGACTATTATTTCCTATCTTTCTTGATGTATAACTCTATGGTTTTGGGTCCCTGAAAACCCATTTTATCCTTTATCAAAAACTATTGTATTAACTATTATAGTGTTATATAATATAGCATTATTTATTAAAAACAAAATTATTTATTATATATTTAAAACTAATTATTTATTATATTTTATAAGGGAAAGAATGTCATAATTTTAAAACCTAAATGTGCTTGTTATTAGGGCGTAATTTTCATTTTAATAAACATACTATATTAATTATGCTAATTTATACTTAACTATGTAGGGTAAAGGATGTAGAAATTTATATAATATATATAAATTTATATGTTATAACCAAGTTTTGTATTACCTTATTTATTATAATATAATATTGTGGCTTTCCACTTTTGCTTAAAAAAAAAGGGGATGTAGAAATGTTAAAACCTAAAATATACATTATTAATTATGCTACAATTTTAAAACCTAAATTTGTTCATTATTAGGATCTTTGTCATAATTTCCATTTTATTTTAAAACCTAAATGTGCTCATTATTAGGATCTTGGTTGTAATATTAATTATGTTTCCATTAAAAGAGCAAAAAGAATTAAAAAGAAAATGTAGGCCTGCTTGTAGAATCGAAGAATATGTGGACGATGGACTGGAAAACAACTTTACATCAACGATCTTCATTCTATTTTGAAAAAATTCAACGTGCGTTGTCGATTTCAACTAACCAATATAGAAATGAAGAGTAGGCAAGGAAGTCAAATGTAACAGCGAACTTGGAAACTAGTGGCAGAGAGAAGAGTGAAAAACACAACAAAAACAACTGGAAAACAACAAAAAACAACTGACAAATAGCAAAAAATGATGGATGGCTAAGATTCATTTTACTGTCAACCAAGCCTTATCCTTTGTTTTCCACCATTGATAGGAAAAATGATCTTTGAAAGCTCATATAAGAGACGCCTTTAGTGTAACAAGATTATAAACCAAACCAACTTAGAGGGGAAATTTTGAGTAGTTGATGGTCTATCATGGTGTACCTCTATGAGCCGAAGATGGCATGTTTAAACAAAGGCATAATGTAGATGTGTGCACCATAAACCAAGGTATCTAGATCCATGTTTCTCCAAGTAACTCAAAGGGGAAATGGGAATTATGAAGGAGTTTGCAAATGCTAAAAATGAATAAAAAGAAATCACAACCAAAGGAAAATTAGAGCTCTACCACTATTAGTCTAGAAAGGTCAAACTGTAGATTCCATTCAAGGCCAATAATGGAGGCCCATTCAATGCACCAAAATGTGTGCACAAGCTATGGTTGATGGCTATCTATTTGGTTCAATTTAATGTTGTATTGATTCCCCACCATCCCTCTCTCTTGATGATTGATAACATCCTACAAAGCTTTTAACACATGCCATTTCCTTGTTTTGAGGCTTCCATGCGAGCCTGAGTCACAATCACATGCCCAAAAACATTAGTATTCCCTACCATGTCCAAAAACAACTAGCTCAACATGCCCTACATGATAAATCAAGAATGAACCTTAGCACTATGCGTTAATTCTTCACTCACCTTTTCTCATTGGATGACATTTTTTAGAAAATTTGGGAGGAAAAAATATTAGACATTGTGGAAAATATTTTCTACCTCATCATCCATTGGCTGGAAGAATATTTTTCAAAATTTTAATCAAGAAAACCAAGAAATCAATGGCAAAAATGGAGTGGCCAATCAAGAAAAATATATATTTTTTTAATAATATAGAAATTTCCTCAAAACATAGCTTAAACCATTTATGTGTGATGACCCCACTCTAGAGAAAGGAATTAATAGGAAAAAAAGGGAAGCAAAAAAATTAGTCTCAGTCTATAGATAGGTAGGGACTAATAATTTACCGATGCCCATTAAAGAAACTAGACAAAAGTTGTACAAATTTATAGGGTTCAAGCTTATATTGTGTACCTTGCACTAGTCACTACCACTATTTTTTTGTTTTAATTCATAATTTAAAGTTCTTTACCTTTTGTAACTTCATAGGGAAAATGAATTTAAGAATGTCTAGAATGACTTGGAATGGAAGGGTTAGTAGTGAGTGCAATGTAAGAAAAAAGAAGACTCGTTCTCTTAGCTACTCGTGGTCTCTCTACTATGAATTTATGCAATTTATATACAATACAATTTAGTTGATGAATACAAGATAGAAGATAAACAATGATATACCTTTTTCAGGTTTTTTCATGTAGGGAATGAATAGTGGAATAAAATTGTGTTTATTGTGTTTGTTTTATATCTCCTTTTTTCATGTTTGTAAGAGACGGGGACCAACCACATCAAGGCTCTAGGTCATGAGAGCTGAGAGTAGAGGGATTCCCTAACTTACCTCACTCTAAAAGGATAGGGACTGAGAATGAAGAGCATTATGTAGTACTTCTATCACTCTACAAACCCAAATTTTGGGTTTAGGCTAGGTGAGCGAGTTTTTAGATTCGATACTGTACCTCAGATAACTCTCTATCTGAGGAAAATAGCATAGTTTTGGGACAACAACATGGCATGCTAGCATATCTTAGGCATATTGGTGTCTGTATGGCCAGAAAATACCAAGTACAGTACAAACTACCTAAAAAATAACTGACAACATAGCTAGTTGACTATGACGAGAAAAATAGAATAATAAAGTATGAGAAATAGAGACAAAGATGATAAAACAAGTAGATAAAGGCTAGGGTGATGAAGATAATCTCACAAAAGTTCCAGTTCACCAGCTAGCTCCACACGTACATCCACCTACACATAGGAAAGTAGGGGAATATTGTCAGGGCTATGTAGGGGCCTACCTTAGTCAGCCCCTTGTTTTGGTGTTTCCACATCCATGGACAACCAAAAAGTAATGGAGTAGAATATGCGATAAAGGAAAGAAAAGAAAGCAATGAACACTACAAAAAACAATACTTTGCTACTCCATCAAATAAAAAAGGAGAGGATTGAAGTGTTACCACCTCCACCCAAAAGCTCACTAGCTAATGGAGGAGAATGCAAGGTATATGGACTTGGAAAATTCACCACAAGCACATCAATGATGAAGGGAGGTCTCACAGGACTCCAAGCCCACACTTCTATGGCTTGCCTCACACTTGCAAAGTGGAGTTGACAGAGCTTCAAAGCTGCTACGATGCTCAAAGATAGAGTGTGATAATGCTTGAGAAGTTGTAGAAGATTGCTAGAATGTGTGAAGGAAGGGTGAAATGAAGTGAGAATGGTTGTTTTTGAAGGTGGGATGAGAAGAAATAAGGCATTTTCAAGTCGGTTGGTCGAAGAGGGACGTTACAACTTGGCTCCAATCTAGTGTGTAACACCTCTGCCAACTTTAGATGCATGAATTCATTAGGGATGAAAGTGTGATGCACAAATGTCCATGCACCACGTGTTCGTCCCCAAAAAATATTCTCTCACCAACACAAAGAATGAATTCTAAGTGGATGGAAAGAAGGTGGGTGATGTGGAATTTTTCCTTCAAATTTTATTTTCTAAGATGACGGTATGTGAAAGGGGAATTTTCTTAAGGGGTGAAAATTCACTCGTATACATTTTTACCCCACTTTAGCAAGTGCACATATTGATCATCGTTCAGTAAAATAGATCGAAGAGTTAGTAGTTTTAGAGATGTATACCTAAACTATTGAGGAAGCCAATTGTAATCTGGTGAACATGAAAGCATAGGGCAGGAAAAGGACTCCACAGGTACTCTCCCTGGGAAGCTTCGAAGAAAAGGACTCCATAGCTTTGTAGAACCATGAAGTTTCACAAAGTACACCAAATGCCCTTAGACCAATGATGGAAAAATCCCACGGGATGGAAGTGTCTTATAGGCCTATAGACCTGCAAGAAGGCAACCCCCAAGTTCTTTCTCATGAAGGAATCCTAGTGAAGTAAGCACCTTAAAGGCCTATAGACTTGCAAGAAGGAAACCCCCAAGTTCTCTCTCATGAAGGAAGCCTAATGTAAGGGGACTCTGTAGAGTCAGACATGAAAGTGGCTTCATAGGCGCACTTGTAAAGTGAAATGTTAATCCAAGGAACAAGAAGTAGCCACATAGGAAAACATGTAGATAATCAAACAATTGAAAGGATTTCAAAATGGGTTCCTCGAGAACTCAGCATGAAGAGGGGTCCACTCAAGGGATGGACGGTTTAAATGGGTGAAAGAGACGTTTTTTCTCAAATCAATTCATCATTAAGGAATCCTTTCAAAATATGTTCACTTCATCAAGGCATTTAAAAGGAAGAAGATGCCCCCTCATGAGGGGGAAGGTCAAGGCTTCAATCACAAGAAAATTTGCTCCCACCTCGAAGGAAAGTTCTCAAGTTCTTTCTTTACAAACCCATGATGAAGAAAACACATTCCGTTAGGGGTCCAATTTGAGAATGCGATTCTTGAAAAAGATTGCAAGGATTTTCAAGAAAGGATTCATTGTCAATGAATGCACTTTCTAAAAATTGAAATGTTGTGGAAGTGGCATTGTCACACATATGAGGCACAACTCAAGCAATGAAGAGAGAAAGATAAAAGAGCAAAAGAGAAATAGCATGAACAAGAGACACAGGGGTGATCTGATTTTTTGGGGTCAAAGCTACTCATAAATATATATAAGTATAATACTAGTATATAAATGAACTATCATCAAACTTATACTATATCAAACCATATGAAGAATGCATGAGAAGACAAAGTAAAAATAAAAAATTGGGTCAACATGGAAGGAAAGCCTAAATGCCATCAATAATTTGCATCATCCCCAATTTTCCAAAATTCAAAATATAGAATAAAAGAAGAATGATGATACAAATAAAATGAAGGTTCACGACACAAAATCACTTTTGTATCCGAGCACCAACAAGGGTAATTTTGTGCGGTCTCACAACACACCCCATTTTACCCCTTGGAAAAATGTGGACCCCCTTTTTTTCCTTTCCTCTATTCCTCTTTGCATTCATTTTCTTTGGCATCGTTTTGTAGCTTGGTTAGTTGTTGATCTCACTCTCAATTTCACTTGGCCTTTTACTTTATCCTTTTGTTCCCTAGATTCGGTGTTTTGGTATTTTCATAGAAGTTTAATATATTACTTGAAACTAGAATCCCAGAGTCATGTGTTTGGACCAAGGTGAATTATATCTTCTTTTGGTCTTGGCTCCACTCAATATTTAATTTTAACCAGAATCGTCAATCTCGATAGTATCCTTTTTACTAGAGTCTGGTATTTTATTATTTCCTTTTCTTTTTCTTATTTGAAAGCTGAAAAATGGAGTCTGCTTTGAAATTTGTTAATTTTCCTTGAACCTAGTTCTTATTCTTTTCTTTCATTCTAGTTTTCTCTTTTTAAAGTTAGAGGTAAATTCTCAGATCCCAATGTTTCTTTTTGGGTAAACCCACAAAAGTGGTTTACAATTTGAGGGAGGAAGGAAAGTGTCAAAAAATGACCCCATACAAAAAAATTTGGTTTTTGGGGTTCGAATGAACCCTATTTTGTTCAAACTAGTTAAATGCACCTTGGTTTTCTTGAACCCGTCTTTTCCCACCTCATTTTTCTCTGGCACAAAAAAAAAAAATTCCCTTCAAAGCTCGGGTTGAAGATGAAAATGGACAATACTTCACGAACCCAACTGGAATAAGGTATTCCTTAGAACAAGCTATCCAATGATTATAATTTTAATATGTTTTGATTTTATTATCTATTTACTTTTTTAGTTTTATTAAACATAGGTTTTTCACTAAAAAATGAAGCTCTTTGTTCTGCACATGTGGAAAAATAGAAGATTATCAAAAAAGAATTTAAAAAATATGAGTGCACTAGATATTGAAGTCTTTGATCCAACAAAAAAAAATTGAATTTTGATAGATACAAAAAATGTTAAATATTATATGGTCTGCCTATGTTTGAATTGTAATTGGTATGACTTCAAAATTTGATTAAGGAAAAAATATTCAATAAAACACTATCTAACCAAGTGGAAGAACTAGATATCGAAGTTACAAATCTAAATTTGAAATAATTAGAATTTTATCCTTCATGGAAGAAAATTTATGCATTATATGGTCAACATCACTCCTTAAAAATGTTGTCTTTTTAAAAAAACTAGTTTTTGAGGGAGATGGAAAAAGAGGTGCAATCTGATTCCAAAATTTTTGAAAAAAATATATTTAGAATCTACAAACAAAAATGTCACAAAACTCTAGTTTGCATCATCTTCAAATTCCTCACGATTTAGCTGCTATAGGTGCTCGAAAGTGAAGATTGAGTTAGAAAAAAATATTTCAGTGTCTAGTTTGGCCAAAAATTGTAAACCACTATTGTGGGGTCACCCTTTTAAAATTAATACTAGAAATTCTCAATCTCGGTGATTATGAATTGATCATGTACCTTTAATTACCTATACCTTAACAAGAATCAGTGTGATATCTGATTTCCATGTATAATCATCACGTCATCTTTCTCCTCAAGTAGCAAGCCCACGTAGAAATCTAGGTGTTTGTGATTTGGACCCTAATCTATAATGATTGCACCTTTATTTGAGGAATTAATGAAGAATAATAGGTAAATAATGAAGTTGGTGAACTACCTAAGTACTTGGCACCACCTTAAGCATCCAATTGCTTTTGCAACACTCCACTTCCTGTCATGCTGCAAATTCGCAAAGGACAATGAAAGAACAAAAGGACATTGGCATGCAAAGAGAGGTAAATTTTGAGAAATCAAGAAACATAGCTACCAAGGGTTTTGGAAACTTTACATTCTAAAATATTATCATCATTGACCAGAACCAGGTATGTTTTAGGTAACTGGCACTTTGTTAGTGATTTTCAAGCTGAAAGATCTTGAAAATGGTATTTCTCTTTAAAATTTGAAATGTTGAGTATTCTCTAATTTTCTGAATTTAATAAAAAATGAAATGAAATTTTTATAAATTGTAAGTTTTTGTTAAATTTAACTCTAACTCACACAAAAGACACACATTCTGAAAATGCAGAACACACAAGAGAAAATGAGTACTTCTAACGCAAGGCCATAAGATGAATTCAAATACTGTAATTTGCAAGCCATACCAATCAATGTGGAGGTCACAAACCCTCATATGGGATGGTCTTCTAATATTGACATCCGTTCACGAGTATTACAAGAAAATTCTTCTCAATGTACCAAGAATGTTGCTACAAATGGGTTATTTTCAGTAGGAGGGTTTCTGCCAACAATGAAGGCCCTTGAATTAGTAATGCAATGTATAAACTACTACAACCCAGCCAAAAGGGTCATTAAGAAAGAAGGGAGAATTTATGCAAACCTCTCACAAAAAGGAATTATATACACATTCACTCTCCCTATTTACACACAAATGTACAATGTTGATATGAAAACAAAGGGAAAGACTTATCAGAATGATGAAGAACCCAATAGAGAAATTATGAGTACCCAATGGTGCTAAGAGCCGATTACACCATAGACCAAATTAATTTAGAGGTCTATGTTTAACCAAGAAGTGTAAGATTTTATAATTTTACTAAGCAGGATAGTTGGTTTAAGGGATGCAAGTAAATTTGAACCCTAGATGTTTGTAATAATATCTAGCCTGATGGAAAGTCCCATGCAATTACATTAGGGAAAATGTATAAGTGACATATTATATGAATAGATAACAACATTTCCCAAAACTAGGTGCTTTTATATGTCATCATATTATGTTATTTACTCTTGTGCCATGAGAGCTAGAAAGCAAGGGTTGAAACAGATTGGTACTTTGGGCACGAGTGGGAAACTGTTTGATATATGCACATTTAGCCTAGATCACCATCCATGGATATAAAGATAATTACAGGAAAGTCAATGATTTGTTCTCCATGAAACTGGTCAGAATGATGGAAGGTGATAAAGCCAAAAGATTTTCCTTGGAAGCACAAAGTGTCATTCGACCAATGGGAGGTTGGTACATTCAGTTCCCTACTTGTAACTCCAACATTAGGGTGGAGGGATTTGAGGGACATCCATTTATGTTGCTTAGGTACCTATTAGACAAATTTTTTTGTTAGAATTGGTGAGATAGTTGAAATCCTCTCAATCTCTCTATAGCCATGCTCACAAGGCCTCTTTTAAATTCCCCATTGTGATAGGAAATTATAAGTGTAATGCAATCAAGGTGACTGACTTTTGTGAAGAAGAATTAAGGACATATAATTTTGAAGAGTTCCCACTCCAAAGAGTACATTATGATATTAAAGGGAATATTTCCAAAGCCATATCTAGATTTTGTGCTCATGTACACCACTTGGAAAATTATTGGCTTAATTGTGAAGATAAACATATAGTAAGAGGAAGAAAATATGAAAGACTATCTCTAGAATCTTCCCATGAAGTGTTGGAAGAGGATGATGGTGAAGTGTTGAATAAAGTTTATAATGAAGATAGGGCATATGATGAACCCATCCCAGACCCCAGTTTTGATGTTGAAGATATGACATCAATTGATGAGTTGTCTTGACCAGTCTTAGTGTATACTCAACACTGGATTGATTATTTATGTAAAGCTTTAAGAGAAAGAGGAATTATGCCCAAATTCTTAGAAGATAAAAGGAGGAAGCAAAGAGATGAAACAAAATTTGAGAGTGGAGATCCTACTAAGAAAAGAAGGAAAACTAGTAAGGTGACTCCTGGTAGAAGAATTGAAGAAGGAACCCCTGAAGTTTGAAGATGAGAAGTTCCCATAAAACCATCTGATAAGTAGAAAGATGCAAAAACAAGTAAAGATAAATGAAAAGTAAGAACCAAAGGTGCATCTTCCTCTACAGCAAAACCAAGAACTAAACTTGTTATTGATGAAGTAGGAGTAACAAAAAATGTTGGTACAAAAACTAGGTCTACATCTCAAAGGGCTACAACACTTTTTACTTCTCCTCCTTCTATTAACATATCAAGTATGAAACATGCATTGGGAGGAACTCTTGTGGTTTTGGATGAAATTTCTAAAGAAGATGAAGCCAAAATTAAAGAATAGATGGATAGATGGGGTGCTATGTGGGAGAAAGTGAAAGAAAAGAAGTCTAAAGACAAACATCTAGTGACATAAAAGATTGAGGATATAGGTTCTAATCCTATAAATGTTGAAGAATAAGAGTTTATACAAGGAACACTCACCTTAAAGGTGGGAAACCTTCATGTCCTTGAGATGTAAATAGGAGAGATTGCATAGAGTATCCTATTGATGAAAGAATTGTTGAAGATAATTTTTATTCCAAGCCCTCACTCGGGAATGTTCCAAATGTTAATGAAAAATCACAATTCTTTGAAGAACCAGAAGAAGGCCATGTTCAAATTGAGGTTGAAACCGAGAAAGAAGAAGCTACATAGTTTTCAAGTGATGGAATTGAAAATGAAGAAAATACTAATGTAGTAGTGAATAAAGAGAGTAATGTATAGAGAGATGATATTGAATATCTAGATAAACAAGAAAATATAAGTCTTCAAATATAGGAGATAGTGCCAAACCCTACTAATCCTAAATCTATGCCATAAATTATTGAAGAAATTCCCATTTCAGATGATGTGATAGGTCAAAGAGAAGAGGTTCCTTAATCAAGTGGAAAATAGGAAGAAAGAAATGTTACAGAGGTAGAGCAAGATGATGACACACCTGATTGGTTGATTAGAGAATTGGCTTCCCCAATGGAAGTAGAAGTATTTCCTTTGAATCTTAATAGTTTTATACAAGAAGTAGATACTCCTAAACCTAGGAAAGAACAAAATAAAAAAATGTCATATGAAGAAATGCAAATGGTAACAGGACCATCCATATAGCTAATCCAACAATTGATAAAGATATACATGAAATAACACCTAAGGAGTACAAGATAACAAGTATTAATCTTTGACACTCATCCTAGAGGCAAGAGTTAGAAGAAATAAAAGTGAATTTGAATGCAACTATTGCCAAAGTGTAGAAATATAAATAGAAGAAAAGAGAATTGAAAGAATGGGTTGCTACCTTGGAGAATTTTATAAACTAATTAACTTTATCTAGTCAAACACAAGCTGAATTTCCCCAACATCCAGTATTAATGTCGCAAGAACAGGTGGATGCGATTACAACAGTTTGCCATAAAATGAATATGTTCAAAGAATTGATTGAGTACTAGGTAAAGCAAGGAGAAAAATTCATTATAAATTCCATAGGGAAGCACAAGGTAGCATAATTACAATTAGAGCAATCAAAAGGATTTGAAAATGAATGCACATTTCACTGGGAGCAAGTCATTGAAGAAAGGAAAAACATTGAAGTTCTCATGCAACTAAATATCCAAGAGTTAATACAGGAGAATGTAATCTTAGAACAAGAGCTTCCATTTCCATAAAAGTGGAAGAAACAATTGAAATGGGAAGGTGACATTTTAATACAATGCATTGGAGGATTTGAAAAAGTCACCATTGAATGTAGAAAATTGATTGATGAAGATCAAGAGTTTATTGAAATGCTAGCACGTGTATAAGTTGTGATTCCCAAACATTAGGACACAAAAGAAAAGAAGCTAAATCCTTTAAGGAATGAATTGAGAGAATAAACAAAGATCCTATTTAGCTACTAATGAGGGAAGTCATTGATGAAATTATACAGTGCATAAACACTATAGCTAAATATGAAGTAGATAAAGTGCAGAGAAATGGTACTAAACTCCAGGTATTTGAAGAATATACTAGGCTCAAACTCACTTGGAGGGTAGTACAAAGAATCTCAAAAGAACATATGCATCAAGTATTAAATGCTTTCCAATAGTACTTGTTGAAGAAAAGTGGAGAAAGAGTCCCTGAGCCCGAGTCTTGAGCAAAGTGATGAAGAAGCTGATACTAGACACCGAAAGTGTGATGGGTTTTCTTTTGTTTGCAATTTTTAGTTTGCAGGTTGATCCCACTCTTGGTAAATGTTCCTCATTTTGGTATTTTAAAGGAATTTGATAGCCTTGACATGTGTGAAGTGTTTCATGTTGGAGTATAAAGCAAAAGTGTTGCTACTGACAAAGTCAAAGTTTTGACGTGGTCTAAAATATTATGATGATAGTTGGTGAATGCCACATGGTACATTTTGATTTGTTGTTTATGATTCTCTTGATGGACTTTAAGTTGAACCTTGAGGCATTTTTTCTATAAAAGGTCATTTCCTACTTTATTTTTATTTTAAGTTCAGAATTTGTGGATGTTAGAGGAGCATAAAATTTTTCAGGTTTTGTTCTTTTTTCTTATTTTTTGAACCATTCTAGCATAAATATTTTTATGTGCGTAGACATTGATTAATATCATAGCTTATTAGATATCTACCAATCTCAATATCTTTTGTAGTTGGTTTTGTTAGTTCAGCCAAACAAGACTGTATGTTACACTATTTAAGGGTTCATATAGAACCTACTCGGTGTCTAGAAATGAAACCCCTCTCTTAAAAAGTTGGGTGATCCCACAATAGTGGTTTACAATTTTTGGCCAAACTGGACACTAATTTCTTTTTTTTAACTAAATCTTCACATTCGGGCACCTATAGCGATTAAATCGTGAGGAATTTGAAGATGATGCAAACTAGAGTCTTGTCACATTTTTTCTGTAGATTCTAAAAATATTTTTTTCAATTTTTTTGGAATCAGATTGTACTTCTTTTTCCATCTCCCATGAAAATTGGTTTTTTTCAAAAAACAACTTTTTTAAAAAGTGACGCACACCGTATAATGCATAACTTTTTTTCCTTGAAAGATAAAATTCCAATTCTCAAATTTAGATTTGTAACTCCGATATCTAGTGCTTCCACTTGGTTAGATAGTTTTTATTGAATATTTTCTTTTTAATCAAGTTTCAAAGTCAAATCAATTACAATTCTGCATATAACACCGATCGTGCATAATGCATAACTTCACCGTATGTATCGAAATTCTTTTTTTGTTATCAAGGACTCAATATTTGTGTACTCATATTTTTAATTTTTTTTTTATAATCTTCTATTTTTCCACTTGTGCAGAATAGAGAGTTTTGTTTTCGGTGAAAAACCTATATTTAATAAAACTTAAAAAATAGATAGATAATATAATAAAAACATATTAAAATTATATTCGTTGGATAGCTCATTTTGAGGGGAAACTAATACTAGTTGGGTTTCTGATATCTCCTCCATTTTCATTCTCAAATTGAGCTTTGAAGTGCAAAATTCTCAGCAATTTTGGTGCCTTAGGGGGGATGGTGAAAAATGTGGGTTCGGTTGAACAATTGTTCAATCGAACAAAAAAATAATGTTCGGTTGAATAGGGGTTCGACTGAACCCATGTTCGACCGAACTCACACAACATAGAATAAAAAAATGTATTTTAAATGGGTTTGACCGAACATTCTAAAGATGTTTGGTTGAACACCTTTTTTAAAAAAAAAAATTTAATATTAAAATAAATATTAATTATATTCTTTTTAAATTTGATGGCCATGTGACTGTATTTAGATATTTTTTCCATAGAATACAATCAAAATTTTAAGAAGATTGTATCAGATAAAAGGAGATATTTTGGATAGACTGTCAAAATTTATATAGAATTATAATTATATATATGTTTGATTTATATATAATTTTACATACACTAAGGTATATCATATTGTTTTAAGGGCACCCTTTAATAGATAACCGTCATTAAAAAATTTGTTGACAGGAAAAGTCGACCATCAAATTTAATCTTTGGTAGGAGGGAGATACTTCAGAGAGAGAGGGGGGTGGGAGAGAGATAAAGGGTAGGGGGTCCTAGTGTTTAAGGGTTAAGGGTAGAGGAG